>CM040423.1:89439626-90039626 GCA_022702705.1 Papilionanthe hookeriana x Papilionanthe teres | reverse complement strand
TTTAAAGTTTTGTACTAGATTTGGGAGAAAATACTGCTACCCTGGAAACCCTTAGACCCAACTCATATATTCCAAGTCAATGATGAGGAGAATGACACGGGCATGATTATGGATCAAGCATCGTAGAATTCTGTTCCTATTCAACCTCTAGTAGCGAACAAGACACCGATGATCTTACACCGAATTATGAGTCTGGAGAAGCAAGTACAAAATTTAATGAGTACAGTTAACAATATGTCTGATTTCTTTGATCATATCGATTGGAGGATGAAAACATTTTGATCATACTGGGCAATTTGAAGCAAGTTTGATATGCTTAATGAAGAAGATGGGATGGATTGATGAAGATTCAACTGAAGAATTACCATTTGGACCTTTTTATAACCTGTTTGTCCATGTTCAAGCAATGGGTGATAGCAGAGGAGAAACCAGTACTGATTCGTAAGAGTAGTAGAATTTTTTTATTTGTTTCTTTATGTTGTATTTGATTTGAGCTTTGTTTAAGTGTTTGCTTTCTTAGCTTGCTTTTTAAACTCGATATAGTTGAGATAATGATTGAAATGTTTGTTTTCAGCTTTTTAAGTGCTGTGGTTTGGATTGCGGCACTGATTAGATGGATTTAGGTTGAGAAAATACATGTTTAGTGTGTTATGTATTGTAGATTGTAAACACTTGGATTTAATATATGATTGTGAGGTTTTGTTGTGTGTATGTTTATTTGTGTTAATACATCACTTAATCACTTAAAATTTATGACTAATATGATCGAACGGATGACGATGAGGCTTAAAATTATTTGAAATCTCAAAAATTTGAAAAAAGATTAATATTTGAGAATCTCGCTGACAACGTGAACGACCCCGCTGATGGAGAGATCATGAATATTACCTTTTAATCCTGATTTTGATCGGCAAACACCACTATTCATCGTCTTCTTCCCCGTTTTAACCAAAAATTTGACCTAGGGCATGATAGATCTTGGATTTTGAGCGATTTCAACACATTCTAGCACTGGATTTTATCTTTCCTTGGTAAGAGCTTCACTCCTATGTAAAAATTTTTTATGATCACCATGAATTTCTTCCACATTAAGAAATTTTGGAAAATTTAAAAATGTAGAGAAAAGACTTGGAAGGAATTCAATGACATGATTTGGATTACATTAAACACCCTTTAGAAGCCATTGTATTATTATTTTGGAGAATAGTTTGGATTTTTGTGATTTTGATAGATCAAACAATGGCTCCACGACAAAAAAGAAAACTCAAATACGATGAGACTCGATTTATAAATGTGAAAGCACAATCGAGGTATACCTCAATCTTTCAAAGTAAGAAGTGCATCTAAGATAAAGTTTTTGAAAATCTTGGAGGAGAAGTGGAACGGGTTATCAAAGAAAGAGGATGGGAGAACTTCTGCTACACAACAAGTAATGCTGCTATCAAAATTGTGAGAGAGTTCTACTCTAATCTGACTCAACTTGAGGTTGAACCTGTCCAAGTAAAGGCATTTTTTGTCGACTTTAATGCTTATCACATTAACTCTTTTTACGAGCTTCACGACTATTTTTCTAGCGAGTATGAAGCTTTTAGAACAATGGAGGGTCCGTTAAATGATGTTATTGACTTTCTCACTGATGGAAAAGGCACTTGGAAAATTAAAAATCGTGAATGGATTAACTTTCCACTTTTCATGATGAATGTCACTGCTAAGGCATGACATTATTTCATTTGTTCGACTCTGCTACCCACCTATTATCATAGTGAAGTCTCGAGAGACATATCTGTTCTAAATTTTTGTATTCAGAACAACAGAAGTATAAATGTTAGGAGAATAATTTATAAGAATATTATGGCCACTACGAAGAGTGAGACAAGTGGATATTTAGGACATCCTGGCCTAATCTATGCACTCTGTTAATTATTGGAGTTGAAGTAAGAGATGATGAGGAATGGGTGTATCCGATGAAACCCATTAGTAAAGCTAATATAAAAACTTGTGAATTCCATGAGAAATGGAGATCTGGGAGTAGGAGTAAGGAACCTTCTATAAGTAGAGACATTCCTTATACTAGCTGTGACCCTCCTGCCTCTAGTCCCCCTACCTTATATGATTTGATGAATGTCATGACCCCTGCAGCGGAAAAGTTTAGAGGAGTTAGAAGAAAAACTAGAAAGAATTGATCATAGGATTGAAGGATTAAAGAGAAGACACGATCACGATAGTGAGTATCTTTAGAGGCACTCTGATTTTGAGATGACATATTATGATGCTTAGGCTAGGTGCTACAGAGGAGATCCTGATGTTATTTTTCCATAATGCCCCCGTTATACTCAGTATCAGCCTAATCCTCCTGCTAACTGGGGTAATGAAGACATTGTATGGGATTTTAGCGTCTGATAGTGATGTGATGTATGTGTTTGTTTTAGTTTTGTTGTAGTAGTTTCATTTTTCTTAATTGTATTCTGTGGACTATGCTTTGTTTCTGGGATATGTGTTTAGTTTTGTAGTTTGCATTTTCATTTCTGGATGTCTATGATAATTGTGATTGCAATTGTAATTATGAACTGAATAGTCTAAAATAGTAAACCGTTTGTTCTGTGTTATGAAATGCATATCCTGTGTAGTTAGTTGACCCACTTTTATTATGTTTGTGATCCCTCTTTAATATATATATATATATGATTTTATGATGGAATGTATAATGTAGATTTTACGCAAGTATACGTATCGTATCAAGTAATACAGGGCTCTAGTGGAGTCCTGGTTATCGATCCCACAGGGAAGTTTTTTAACAGATTTGTATCAGCTAAATTTAAACGAATTACTTACTAATAAAGTAAATAGAAATTTAAAGTAACTAAAGCAAACTAAAGTAAACTAATGCTTGAAATAAAGTTGATTTAAATAATTCAGAAAAAGTATCATTCTCCTTGTTTTTTAGAAAAAAAAGTGAATGACGAATTTAAATAGAATCTTTGAATTGTATTGTGACAAATAGAAGCATTCCTATTCTTTACCCTTTGGTTCGAGTGCAAAGAACATCGACTAATCCTATGTTTGATTACGGAACTGCGGCTAGGTTGGGAGGATACCGGCTACCACTTCGAGCTCCCACGTTCCCCTCACCCGAGGGCTAACATCTACACTTCAGCTCTCAAACACAGGACCAAATTGAATATTTTAGTCCGTCACACTAAAATTTCCAATTCTACGTCCGATAATTAATATTTCCCTATTTATCCGCACCCTCCTTCCAAGGTTTTCGACTTCCCGAATATTGGATGTAATTTTTACTATAGTTGATAATTCAACATATTTTAACAACTCAATTGGCCGGATTGAAAGTAAATTAAGTTTTAAGTAAAAATTATCACAATTTATTTTAATATATTAGGTACTTCTATTTAATTTCATCAATTCACATAATTTTCATAAACAAGGAGAAAGACTAAGAAAACTACTCAGAATGCATGGGAATAAAACAAAGCATGGATTTCATTTAAAGTAACAACAACAACAAACAAAGATACTTATCTTAATTTTCTCCCCAAGCAGACTCCTTGAAGTTCCTTTGACTTTTCCTTCTAGTACAGCACACTTCAAATCTCACTAAAGATTCATTAAGACTCTCTAAATAGACACACTTAAGACTCCAAAGACACACACAAATGACACACAAAAGACACACACCAAACACACAAAAGACTAAAATTCGTCCTCTATTTATAGAGGAAGGCAAAGGTCCAAGGGATGCTTAAACACCTCTTTAAAAAGCAGCCAGGTTCAATGTATTTGCATTTTGAACTGTCTCTCCATCGGCAGGAAATGACCTCGCCGTCAGCGGGGCTTCTAGAAGGTCTTCAAACCGAGCGATCTCGCTGTCGGCGGGCTCGGGCTTGCTGTCGGCGAGGTAGTTATAATTCCATCAGAAATTCTCCTCATGATCTCACCGTCGGCGTCCTCGATCTCGCCGTCGGCGACTTAGTTCAATTTGCATGAATTTCTTCCTTTTTGATCCAAATTCGCTTCATTTCATGCTTTTTGCTTTCATCAATTATAAATCTTCATTCCTGCAATAAAATAAAGAAAATACCTTTCTTTAAAGTGTAATTTCATCAAAAATAGATAAGAATTTCTTAATATATTTTTCTGTGATCAAAATCCCCAAACTTAATTATTACTTGTCCTCAAGTAATTTTAATACTAAATAAAAATAATGATTTCTGTAATAGAATTTTTCAATTCAGATAATATGAATTACTAATTTAAATATCATTATAGTAAAGTTGAATAGAAATATTTCTAAGTAATTAAATTAACTTTATAGATATAAGATTATTTAGTTATCAGGTCTAAGATTTCTAGCTTTCTATTTATTTCAGGAATGACTATATTTAAAAAGAGTAAATTACTTAAGATATTTAGATGATAGGAAATTCAAGAAAACACTATTTAGTAAAATACTAATTCATAAATATAAGTTTAGAAATATAATTAAGTTTTACCCTTTAGGTTGATTCCATTGAAGCCAATTTTTTGATAAAGCATCTCCTCAAGCTTCTCCTCACTTATGTTTTTCTTTTCTTTTCTTTTTGGATTGATTTTCAATCTTTCCTTTTTTCTTTTTCTTTTTCAAGTGAGGATTACTGTATCTGGATAGCCTGTTAATAATTTTGAACTTCAATTTCTCTTCCTAAAATTAAAACTTAAAATATTTCCTTGTTTTATATATATTTCATAGCCTTTACTTCATTGAGTTTCAATCCATTCTTTTTCACTTAAATACTTAAGAATTTTCAATATTAAGAATATAGTTTTCCTTACTTTAAATAGTTTACTATATTCTTATTCCTTTTAACCAAATATCTTATTCCATTTAATTAATTGAATTACTAGAAACATTTATTTAACATTCTATAATAATTAAATAAAGTAATTCATGTTTATTGAATTGAAAAACTACTATAGAAAATCATTTGATAATAATTTTTGAAAATAGAAATTGAGAACAATTTAATAATTAAATTTGTATTTTTACCTTCCCCCAAACTTAATTTTTTCTATCTATACTAAATAATGAAAAGGAAAAGTATATAGTAAAATTCATCATACCTTTGAGCTTTAGGTATTTCTTTTCTTTGAAATTTTTGCAGGCTTTTTCATTACTTCAAGAACCTGTACTGTTAGTATTCTTCCACATATAGTATTTAAAAGAAAGTGCAGGGATGAAATTTTAAAATAAGTATCAAACATAACAAATGAAAACTTAATCTATTACTACACATACAATCAACTAATCTACTTTAAAACATATTAAAACAATCTAAACAATGTTAACATTCATAACTTATAAAAACTTAAACTAACATCCTATATATACAAAAAAAATTGCAAACTAATTTAACACACATAAGAAGTCTAATATCATAGCATAAGCAAATATACCAACATCTACAGTCTATAGAAAGTACAGAATAATTACATCCAAAATAATAAAGTTTCCAAAATAACAAAAAATCTAAACAAACTAAACAAACTAAACAAAGGCTCTAATCTTCTGCATCAAAATCCCAAGCTATGTCATCTCCCTGATCTCTATGTTGAGAAGGTTGAGCAGGCTGGTACTGTGAATAGCGGGGGCACTCAGGAAAGACAACATCTAAATCACCACTCCTATATCGACGTTCAGCCTCATAGTATGCAATTTCGTATTCTGAATGTCGCTGGAGATATTCGCTATCATAATCGTGTCTTCTTTCCAAGCCTCCAATCCTTTGGTCTATATGCTCAAATCTTCTTTCCATATTTTCCCCAAATAGCTCAAAACTCTTTCTACTCAGGGTTATTTCATTCATCAGATCTTGAAGGGTAGGAGTGGTGTACTGAGGGGGTGGATCATAACTAGTAGAGGGTATATCTCTACTTCAAGAAGGTACATAATCCCTTGACTCAGATCTCCATCCTTTGTGGGATTTATATTTCTTTATATTAGCCTGAGTAAGGGGTTTCATAGGTTCAACTCATTCCTCATCATCTCTTGCCTCTACCCCAGATAATTGGCAGAGTGCATAGATAAGACCAGGATGTCCTAGTCCTCCTCCATTTTCATTTCTTGAGGTGGCTAATATATTCTTATAAATTATATTTCCCACATTAATACTCTTTTGGTTCTGAATGCAAAAATTCAAAACTGCTCTATCTCTTGTTACCTCACAATGGTGGTAGGTAGGTAACAAAGTAGAAAAAATAAAATAATGCCAGGCTTTAGATGTTGCATTTAACATAGAAAGAGGGAAGTTTACCCGTTCCCGCTGCTTTATTTTCCAGACTCCTTTCCCATCAGTGAGAAAGTTGATCACCTCTTCCAGTGGTCCTTCCATAGTCCCAAAAGTTTCATACTCGCTGGTGTAGGTGTCTCGTACTTCATAATAAGCGTTTATTCTAGCAGCATTGAATTCTACAAAAAATCCTCTAACATTAACCGGTGCATCTTCAGCCTGTGTTAAAGTTCATATAAAATTCCTTTACCACTTCCACAGCGGCTCTGTTAGTCACGAAACAGAAATTTTCCCATCCTCGCTCCCTAATGATTCGCTCAACTTCTCCTCCTGGATTCTTGAAAACTCGATCTTGAATGCATTTTCTTGATTGGATATTTTGAAAATATCGAGTTTGTGCTCTTGCATTTATGAATCGGGTTTCGTCATAATCTATCCGTCGCTTTTGTCGTGGAGCCATTTTTGATTTGTGAAATTTGCAAAAATTTTAACTAAACTCCAAAATATTACTAAGAAGGCTTCCTACAACATCTAAAATTCATTTAAATCAATTTCCATGAAATTCTTCCAAGTATTTTCTCAACATTTCAGATTTTTTCAAAATTCCCTAATGTAGAAGAAATCCATGATGAAAATCAAAAATTTTTGCATAGGAGTGAAGCTCTTACCAAGGGAAGATGCAATCCGGTGTCAAAAAGTGTTGAAATCGCCTCAAATCTGAGATCTCTCAAGCCCTAGGTCGGTTTTTTTTGAAGTTTTTAGGAAGGGGATGATGAATAGTGTCGGTTGACCGGTCAAATATAGGTCTTTTCGCGATCTCACTGTCGGTGAGATTTTTCTCGCCGTCAGCGAGCCAATTAATTTGATAAGGCAAAACTTTCAGGAAAAATTCACCATCGGCGAGCTCGGTCTTGCTGTCAGAGGGTTTTCTCGCTGTAGGCGAGATCCCAAAATTTTTTTATTTTTGAAATTCGTCAATCATTTTCTACCTCAATTTGCCTTTAATCAATCTTCCGATCACTTAATTTAATAATAGTATGAAGATTAGATACTTATATTCACAAAAAAGTTCACACAACACAAACAATATAACTTTATATATGAAATCTATGAAACTTACAATTTCACACTAACAACTTAACAACATACTTAACTTAAATGTTTAAATCCATAATACTCAGCATCACAATCCACACCACAACACTCTAAATGCTGAGACATAAGAATTACATAAAACCTCATCAATTCTGAGATGATCAAATCAAAGTTCGACTCATAATAAAACCTAAATCCAAATCAACACATATATACACAAATATATGAAATAAACATAGAAATCTTTCCTACTCTTCAGTGTCTGAACTATCATCTTCTCTGATATTCCCGATGCGACGCAGGTGCACAAATAAATTGTAGAAAGGCCTGAAAGGGAATTCTGCAGTAGATTCTTCATTAATCCATCCTTTCTGTCTTAGTAAATGAATAAAACTAGCTCTATAGATGTCCAAGATGATCAAAGTGCTCCTTCATCCTCCAATCAATGTGATCAAACATATCGTAGATATTGTCGATGGAATTCATCACATTTTGCAATTCTTTCTCCAATCCTTTAATCTTCTTCGAATGAAATTAGTTTTATCGATAAGGGGCCTTGCTAAAGGATTGTTCTGTGATGCTCTATCAGAAATAATGGTAATCTCATCAATGTTATCCAAAGTTGGAAACAAATCCGTAGGATCGAGTGGCTTCCATGGTAAAAGTACTTTTTCCCAAGCCTCATAAGAAACTTGGTACTGACTGCATAAAACAAATATAGTCGATGGGTGTCCAAGTCCATGCACTGACCCATGCACAATCAATCCCAATGCAGACTTTACTATTATTGATCCAACATCGATAGGTAGTCCAATTTGAATACAGTAGTTTAATATAGCGCATTCCTTTGAAACCTTATTTACCCTCATAGTAGGTAATAGTTTTGATGATATAAAGAAATGCCAATACTTCGAGACAGGGTTAAGAATTGATGTAGAAAAACTGACATACCCGTCTTCGCGTAACTCCTAATTATTAGGTTTGTCGGTCAGGTATCTATAGATCTCGTTCATATTGTTTCTTGAAGGCACAAAGTTGGAATAATGATAAACAAAGGTATTCTCTATAGAAAATAATTCATTTACCCTTGAAGGAGTAAATGTTACCCATCTTCCTCTGACGTAGACATTTCCATTGTTGATCGCATGTAAATTAGAGTAAAACTCTTTGACTACTGGAATAACTACAGCGGATGTCGTATAACAAAATACCACCGAATGTCGTTGTGCGATCATTTCTTCGATTTTTGTGGTGGAATTCTCTACTCCTCTGTTGACAAATCCTCTTTCTTTAATAAGTCTTTTCTTCATCAAGCCTTTGTTGAAGATACGTTGTGCCTCCGAACTGACGAATTTTCTTCGGTTGAAAACTTCAGTTTTTGTGGTTTCTAAGAGTTTGGTGGCCATTTCGGATTGAAAGTTTTGGTCTCTAGTCGTTTATAAGGAAGAAAACAGGGTAAAATTGGATTTGGGATAATTTCCTACGAAGAAATGGCTTAGATCCGTCCAAAACCGCACGAAAATTCTTAAGAAACTAAAATTTCAACTGGCTCGCTGTCGGCGGGAAGTTTCTCGCCCTCGGCGAGCTAGTTATAAAACTGACTTAAGTCATGACACACGATCTCGCTGTCGGCGAGATTCGTAAAAATCACCTAATTTTGCTCTGGTTCAAATATTTTGTGATCTCATCATATAGGTTCAAATTTGTGATGATTCTAATTAAAAATTTGAGTAGTAAGATTAGTTTAATAATATAGACTCAGTAATTTGTAGATAATTTAAAATAAAAGACTACTATAGGTTGCCTCCCATAAACGGCTTGGTTTAACGTCGTCAGCCCGACCTAATTTCAATTAGTAATCAGGTTGACTAAGCATTAAAACCTCTTTAAAATTTGGTCTTCTACCTTCGAAATATGGTTTTAATCTATGTCCGTTTACCTTAAATCTATGTCCTATTTTTGGATCTTCAATTTCTATAGTTCCATATGAAAATATCTGAGTTATGGTGAAAGGTCCTAACCATCGAGATTTCAATTTCCCAGAAATAATTTCAATCTAGTACTATATAGCAGAAACTTCCTGTCCCGGTTCAAAATTTCTTTGATTAATCTTCCGATCATGCCATAATTTCATTCTTTCTTTATAAATTCTATCATTATTATATGATTCATTTCTTAATTCTTCCAATTCATTTAATTGCAACAATCTCTTCTCACCAGCTTCTTTCATATTATAATTAAATTCTTTAATCGCCCAATATGCTTTATGTTCTAATTCAACTGGTAAGTGGCAAGTTTTTCCATATATAAGCCTATAAGGAGTCATTCCAATCGAGTTTTACAAGCAGTCATGTATGCCCATAATGCAGTGTCTAGTCTTATAGACTAGTCTAATCTATTAGGGTTTACAGATTTTTTTAATATACGCTTAATCTCTCGATTAGAAACTTCAGCTAATCCACTAGTTTGTGGATGATAAGCAATTGATATTTTATGCATAATATTGTATTTTTCTACTAGTTTGTGAATATATTTGTTTCTAAAATGAGTTCCTCTGTCAGTGATAATCACTCTTGGCATTCCAAATCTAGTAAAAATATTTTTCATTAAAAATTTTGAAACACTTTTAGCATCACACCTAGGTAAAGCTTGTGCTTCGATCCATTTGGAAACATAATCAACAGCTACTAATATATATGAGTTTACAAATGAAGGAATAAAAGGTCCCATAAAATCTAATCCTCAAACATCAAAAATTTCAACTTCTAATATAAAATTCAGAGGCATTTCATTTTTTCTCGATATGTTTCCTACCCTTTGGAATTTATTGCAAGTTTTTAAATATTTATATACATACCTAAATAGAGTAAGCCATTAGAATCCAGATTGTAGAATTTTATACACAGTTTTATCTGTCCCAAAATGTCCTCCAAAATCAGAGTCATGACATTTTTAAATGATTGGTTCAGTTTCTTCATAAGGCACGCATCTTCTAATAATTAGATCCTTACATTGCTTATATAAGTAAGGTTCATCCCGAAAGTTTGTTTTAGTATCATGAATGATTTTTTTTATTGTTGCAAAGTTAACATAGGTGGTAAAATGTCACTTACAATATAATTTACTGTATCAGCATACCAAGGTATTTTCCACTTATTTATATTATAAAGTTGTTCATCAGGAAAACTGTCTAAAATTTCATTATCAATATCAGATAATTCATGATTTTGTAATATTGATAAATGATCAACAATTTGATTATCAGTTCCCTTTTTGTTAATGATCTTAAAATCAAATTCTTGCATTAATAATATCCATCTAATTAATCTTGGTTTAGAATCTTTCTTTCACATTAAATATTTTATAGCAGAATGATTAGTATGTACAATACATTTAGTTTCTATTAGATAATGCCTAAATTTATTAAAAGCATATAAAACTGCTAATAATTCTCTTTCAAGAATCTGTATAATTTATTTCAAGCATCATTTAAAGTTTTACTAAGCATAAGTATATAACTTTGAAAATCTTATCATATCTTTGCCCAAGAACTGCTCCTATAGCATAATCACTAGCATCACACATAAGCTCAAATGGGTTTTCCCAATTAGGTGAAACTATTATAGGTGCTGTAATTAATTTATCTTTTAATAATTCGAAAGCATTCAGACATTCAGTTGTAAATTCAAATTTCTTGTCTTTTTCAAGAAGTTGGCATAGAGGTTTAGTTATTTTTGAAAAATATTTTATATAATGTCTGTAGAATCCAGCATGTCCAAGAAAACTTCTTACCCCTTTTATCGTAGTTGGAGGTGGTAATTTAGCTATAACTTGAATTTTTGCATGGTCTACTTCCATGCCTTTTTCTGAAATTTTATGCCCTAATACGATGTCGCTGTAACCATAAATTGACATTTATCCTAATTAAGAACCAAATTAGTTTTCTCACATACTTCAAATACTTTTTCAAGATAATTTAAGCATGTGTCAAATGTTGTTCCAAATACGGAGAAATCATCCATAAATACTTCTATTCCATTATCAATTAACTTACTAAATATAGACATCATACATCTCCGGAATGTTGCGTGTGCATTACATAATCCAAAAGGTATCATTCGAAAAGCGAAAGTTCCATAAGGACTAGTAAATGTAGTTTTCTCTTGATCCTCAGGAGCAATTTGTATTTGATGATAACCGGTATATCCATCTAAGAAACAAAAAAATTTATGTTCGGCTAATCTATCTAACATCTAGTCTAGAAATGCTAAAAGGGAAGTGATCTTTCCTGGTGGTTGTGTTTAATTTTCTATAATCAATACATATTTGCCATCCAGTAACTTGTCTTATAGGGATAAGATCATTATTTTCATTAGCTTTTACGGTCACTCCTCCTTTCTTAGGTACATAGTGGATTGGGATTACCCAATCACTGTCAGAAATAGAATATATAATACCATTATCTAACCATTTTAAAATTTCCTTTTTAACTACTTCTTTCATTATTGGATTTAATCTCATTTGCGGATCTGCTTTAGGCTTTTGTTCATTATCTAAAATAATTCTGTGCATACAGATTGAAAGACTAATTCCTTTAATATCTGCTAAAGTCCAACCAAAAATTTTCTTATATTTTTTTAAAGTATCTAAAAGTTTTTGTTCTTGAGATTCATTTAATTCGGACGAAATAATAACTGGTAGAGTTGAAGAATTACCTAATTAAGCATATTTTAAATGATTAGGTAACATTTTTAATTCAAGTTCAGGAGGTTTAATAATCGATGGAACTATATTTTTTTCAGTGTTTTCTGTGTTATCCAAAAATTCAAATTTCTCTTGAATATAATCTAGTTCTTCATTTATATCGGCTTTTTCGATTAATTCAGTATTTTCTTTTTCTAATTTTTCTTCATAATATTCCTTAAAATATTCTTTTTGTAAATGATCAAGTACTTCCATTCGAAAACACTCATCATCTTTTTCTAAGTGCGGGATATTTCATTGATTTAGCAATATTAAAAGTAACTTTTTGGTCATTTACTCTCATAGTTAATTCTCCTTTCTGAACATCAATCATAGCTTTCCCAGTGGCTAAAAATGGTCTTCCTCAAATGATAGGAATTTCTTTATCTTCTTTCATATCTAAGACAATAAAATCTACAGGGAAGATAAATTTGTCCACTTTTACTAATACATCTTCAATAACTCCCTTAGGATATATAACAGAACGATCAGCTAATCGAAGAGTTATCGAAGTAGGTGAAATTTCTCCCAATCCTAATCTTTTAAAAATTGATAGAGGCATTAGATTGATGCTCGCTCCTAAGTCACACAATGCTTTTCCATAGAATTTTTCTCCAATAATGCAGCAGGTATAGTGAAACTACCGGGATCTTTTAATTTTTTAGGAAGTTTTTTTCGAATAATAAGCACTACACTCTTCACTAAGTGCGACCATTTCATTATCGGTAAATTTTCTTTTTTTATTTAGAATATCTTTCATGAATTTTATATAGTTTGGCATCTGTTCTAAAGCTTCTATGAAAGGAATATTTATCGTTAATTTCTTCAAAATTTCAAGGAATTTAGCAAATTGTTTATCTTTTTTATGTTGAATTAGTCGTTGAGGAAATGGTGGTGGAGGTTTCTCCATAGGAATTTTCATTGGTATTAAAGGATTTTCTAAATTTGAATCTTGTTGATTCTTTTCCTTTTCAATTTCCACTTCCTCTTTTTGACTTTCAAGTTCTTTTGTAATTTGAGGTTTTAATTCTTTTCCACTTCGTAATTGTATTGCTTTAATTTGTTCATTTCCTTTGTCTTTGGGATTTATTTCCACATTACTAGGAAATGTTCCAGGTATTCTATTATTAAGTGCGGTAGCTATATGTCCAAGTTGAGTTTCAATATTTTTAATAGCTGTTCCTTGATTTTGTAATGGGTTACCTTGTATTTGTAATTGATTTCCTTGATTTTGTAAATGTTGACCCATATTTAATATTAATTCTTCTATTGATAATTCCTTATCTTTAAATTATGGGTTATTATTATTTAATCCAGGTGGATAATTAGTTTTATAATTAGAATTTCCTTGATTAGAATGAATTCCTAATGGCTGTGTTATGTTATTCATCCATGGTTGATTAGTTGTGTTATTATTCCCATTAAAATTAGGATGATTTTTCCATCCAGGATTATAATAATTCGCATACGGATTATTGGGTCTGTTATTAATCGCATTTATAGTTTCATATCGAGATCGGGATTCTATAAGTTGTCCGGATGAATTTTCTTCTAATATAGTTGGAGAGTAATTCATTCCAAAATGATCTAATTTTTTAGATACAAGCAACGATTTGCGAAGCTAACATAGATATTGCATCATTTTCATGAATACTAGCTATCTTTTCGGATTCATTCTATCGACGAGCCATTGAAAATTATTGGTTGTCATTTCTATCGATTAGTGCATAGGCGTCATCAAATGGTTTTGACATTAATGATCCTCCAGAGATAGAAGATCGATGATTGATCTTAAAGATCCTACTAATCCATTATAGAAAGTTTGAATAATTAACCAATCTGTAACGCATGATGTGGGCATTTCCTAAGAAGTTCTTTAAATTTCTCCCAAGCTTCATATATTCGATTCTCCATCAAACCGACTAAAAGAAGTTATATCATTTCTAAGCTTAGTAGTTTTAGATGGTGGAAAATATTTGGATAGAAATTTTTGTGATAACTCTCCCCAAGTTTTAATAGATCCATGTGCTAACGAATTTAACCACATTTTAGCCTTATCCCTTAAAGAAAAGGAAAAAGTATAAGTTTAATAGCATCGTTAGATACTCCTTCATATTTGAAAATAGCACAAAGTTCTAAAAAACTAGCAAGATGTAAATTAGGATCTTCAGTAGGTCAACAACTAAATTGATTGTTTTGTACCATTTGGATAATCGCGAGTTTAAGTTCAAATGAATTAACAGCTACATCAGGGTTTTGAATAGTTAAATGAATTTAATCTAATGTAGGGTTGGCATAATCTCTTAATGGTCGTGGTTTATTGATATTTTCATTTTCAGGAATATTTGCCATTTGTGTTAAATTTATAATTTCTCTTTTTTGTTTTCTAATTCTTTTAATTGTACGCTCTAATTCTGAATCGTAAGGTATTAAATTTTCGTTTCCAAATTTTCGCATACAATTTTATAAAACAAAATAGTCCGTTACTCTAATAAATAATTTCTTTACTTCCCCGGCACCGGCGCCAAAAACTTGACCCACTTTTAATATGTTTGCAAATTAAGTTTATAGTAACGGTACCAAAAACTTGATCCCGCTTTAGTATATATATATGATTTTATGATGGAATGTATAATGTAGATTCTACGCAAGTATACGTATCGTATCAAGTAACACGGGCTCTAGTGGAGTCTCGGTTATCGATCCCACGAGGAAGTTTTTAACGATTTGTATCGACTAAATTTAAAGGAATTACTTACTAATAAAGTAAACGAAATTTAATGTAACTAAAGCAAACTAAAGTAAACTAATGCTTGAAACAAAGTTGATTTAAATAATTCAGAAAAAGTATCCTTCTCCTTATTTTTTAGAAAATTAAGTGAATGACGAATTTAAATAGAATCTTTGAATTGTATTGTGACAAATAGGAGCATTTCTATTCTTTACCCTTTGGTCCAGGTGTAAAGAACATCGACTAATCCTATGTTCGATCATCGAATCACGTGGCTAGGCCGGGAGGATACTGGTCGTCACTTCGAGCTCCCATGTTCCCCTCACTCGAGGGCTAACATCTACACTTCAACTCTAAACAATAGGACCAAATTGAATATTTTAGTCTGTCACACTAAAATGTCCAATTCTACGTCCGATAATTAATATTTCCTTATTTATCTGCACCCTCCTTTCAAGGTTTTTGACTTCCCTGAATATTGGATGTAATTTTTACTATAGTTGATAATTCAACATATTTTAACAACTCAATTGGCCAGATTGAAAGTAAATTAAGTTTTAAGTAAAAATTATCACAATTTATTTTAATATATTAGGTACTTCTATTTAATTTCATCAATTAGCATAATTTTCATAAACAAGGAGAAAGACTAAGAAAACTACTCAGAATGCATGGGAATAAAACAAAGCATGGATTTCATTTAAAGTTAACAACAACAATAAACAAAGAAACTTATCTTAATTTCCTCTCCAAGTAGACTCCTCGAAGTTCCTTTCGACTTTTCCTTCTAAAAGTACAGCACACTTCAAATCTCACTAAAGATTCACTAAGACTCTCTAAATAGACACACTTAAGACTCCAAAGACACACACAAATGACACACAAAAGACACACACTAGACACAATAAAGACTAAAATTTGTCCTCCATTTATAGAGGTAGGCAAAAGTCCAAGGGATGCTTAAACACCTCTTCAAAAAGAGTCCAGGTTCAATGTATTTGCATTTTGAACTGTCTCGCCGTCGGCGGGAAATGACCTCACCGTCAGCGGGGCTTCTAGAAGGTCTTCAAACCACGCGATCTCACTGTCTGCGAGCTCGGGCTCGCTGTCGGCGAGGTCGTTATAATTCCTTCAGAAATTCTCCTCATGATCTCGCCGTCGGCGACTTAGTTCAATTTGCATGAATTTCTTCCTTTTTGATCCAAATTCGCTCCATTTCATGTTTTTTGCTTTCATCACTTATAAATCTTCATTCCTGTAGTAAAATAAAGAAAATACCTCTTTCTAAAGTGCAATTTTATCAAAAATAGATAAGAATTTCTTAATGTATTTTTCTATGATCATTAGTTGTTGTAGTTTAATGTTTACTTTTAAATACTTGTTTTAAAATTTCATTACCCCAGTAAATTTTTCTAAACTATTATTCATGTAGAATGGTTTTTAAATATTACAGGTTAGTTGAAGTTAGAAATTTTGAGAAGAACCTGCAAATTTAAAAAAAAAGACAAAAATGCATAAAGTGCAAAGGTATGAATTTTATATTTAGAATTTTGCTTTCTACCCTATATTATTTCTATTATAGAAAACTTTATGTTTGGGGGAGGGAAGAAAAATATTAACTATTATATGTTCTTAATTAACATATTTTTAAAAATTATAATATGATTTTTGTGATAAAATTTAATACAGATAACTATATTTAGATTTTATCTAAATATTATAGAAAATTCAAAGAAATATTTTTGGTAATGAAAAGATAATTTTGTAGATTAAGATATATAGTATAAGAGTATAAGACTATAGTTAACCAATTAAGGTAAAGAAAACTATATTTTGAAATATTAAGAATCTTAGGAATTTAGTTGAGAAAGAAAAAATTGGGATTCAATGATGTAAAAACTATGAAGTACATATAAGGTAAAGAATGATTTATAGTTTCAAATTTAGGAAAAGTAGAGTGAAGTTCAAAATTATTAACAGGCTATTCAGATATAATAATCCTCATTTGAAAATGAAAAAGAAAGAAAAAGAAAAGGATTGAAAAATAATCCCTGAAAAGAAAAGAAAAATATATATGATTGAAAAACAATCTATTAGAAAAATGTAAGTGAGGAGAAGCTTGGGGAGATGCCTTATCAAAAATTGGCTTCACTTGGATTAACCTAAAGGGAAAACTAAAAGCATTTATGAACTTTTATTTATGACTAGTTTCTTTACTAATAGTATCCTCATGAAGGTCTTATCTTCTAAATATTCTAAGTGAATTGATATTGCAACATATAGTCATTCTTGAAATGAATAGAAAACTAGAGCCTTAGACTTGATGACTAGATAACCTTACATCTGCTGAATTAATCTAATTACTTGAAAATCTTTGTAAGAATTCTTTCTATAATATTTATTTAAATCAAAATAATGGTATTTTTGAATTAAAACTTTACCACAATAAATCATAACTTTTATGTAGTACTAAAGATTACTTGAGGACAAGTAATATTTAAGTTTGGGGGATTTTGACCCAAGGAAAAAATGTTAAGATTTTCATGATTATTTTATACTGTATTTGATGATATTGCACTTTAAAGAAGGGTATTTTTTATGTTTTTCTGCAGGTATGAAGATTTAAGGACAATGGAGCGAAAATATGCAACAAGGAGCAAATTTAGAGCAAAAAGGACTAAATTATGAAAATTTGACCTAGGGCGCCAACGGCATGATTTTCTTAAGAGTTTAGAATATATTTCAATGGAGGCCACCGATGACAGAGGTCGAAGCTGCCAACAGTGAGGCCAATTCAAGGCAATGTTTCTAGAAGGCCGCTGATGACGGAACTCGAGGCCGCATACAGCGGGATCGACGGTTCCTTCACAAAATACGTCGAATGTGGATGATTTTTGAAGGTAAGCTTGGAAAACCCTTGGAGACTCTTCAATAACCCTTGAATACTACAATGAAGTTCATCAACTGTAGGGTTAGCATAATCCCTTAATGGTTTATAAACATTTTGATCATTAAGTTCAATTGGATATTGTAAAGTAGTCAATTCTTGAATTTTTTGAATTTGTGTTCCCTTTTTAATTTTTCTAATTGTTCTTTCTAATTGTTCTTTCTAATTCATAATCTAAAGGTATTAATCCTTCAGAACCAAATCTTCGCATAAAATAAGGAATAAAATATATATCTTTTTTTTATTTTTTATTTTTTTATAATAATTTTTTTTTTATTTTTTAAATTTTTTATAAGAAAATTTATACTATTATATTTCTTTCTTCCCGGCAACGGCGCCAAAAACTCGAATCCGACCACAAATGACATAAGTAATATTTGCTTCCAAAAGATAGCCAAAAACTTCGACTCAATTTATAAATAGCGGCTAGTATATAAAATTAATATGATGTAAATTTAGAAAATATTTTTACACACTAGGGGTACTTGACCCGACCGCCGCGCTTAACGCAGTGATGTTGCTTCCAAAAGATAGCCAAAAAGCTTTGACTCGATTTATAATTAGCGGCTAGTGTATAAAATTAATATTATATAAGTAATATTTTTACACACTAGGGGTACTACGCAAGTATACGTATCTTTTCAAGTAATATAGGGTTTTTAAACAAAGACCCCAGTATCGATCCCACATGGAAGATTTATAGAAATAAATTTTCTATAAAGCAAAAAAGAAATATAATAGTAAAAATATTTTTTTTATTTTGATTATAATTACTATTTAATTTACAAGATGCAATATAAAGAAAACAATAATAAGATAATGATTTTATAAACTCTATAAAAAATAAACAACTTTCTTTCCTTCAATTAATCTAAGATTTTTAAGATAATTTAATATTCGTTGGAGAATTTAATTTATGATATTGTGCCAAATAGAAGCATTCCTATTCTTTATCCTTTGATCCACGTACAAAGAACATTGACTAATTTACAGAATATGTACGGATGTATGGGTTAATCTAGGCTCACACCTCTTCAAAACATGTCCACATTCAATGAATCTTCTAGAAGGTCGGTCTGGCGCCTAGGCGCCGGAATCTGGTGCCTAGGTGCCGGACACCGCGTCCAGTTCTTCACACCTCTTCACTTTGGCTCGCACCTCTTCGCGATTAAAACCGTTTTGGAGCGTCCAAATGCAATGTATCACATGTCCTATTATCAAGGAACAACTGCCAGTCTTCTATAATGTCCAATAACCGCTTACTCCGTCAAAATAACTGATCAAACGTTGTTAAAAACTTTATGTTTTTTGTATTGAGTCTGGCACCTAGGTGCCAGCTTATGGCGCCTAGCTGCCAGGCCATATTTTTTTATACTTTTTGTATTTTGCTTCATTTTTGCTCCTTTTTGCTCCTTTTTCCTTTTTAGACCTTTTTACATCACCTACATCCAAAAACACAAAAAAATACCTTTCATTAAAGCATAATATCCTTAGAAATTAATAAGAATTAAGACATAAAGAAATATGTATTTTTTTATAGATCAAAATCCCCCAAACATAAATGTTACTTGTCCTCAAGTAACTCTTTCTACTATATAAAATATATAACCTTTGGAATAAAAGATAAATATTTAAGATTCCTTATAATTTTTTATTTTATAAATTTTTTAGTAAATTATTAAGCCAATTTCACTAACTAGGTTTAATTTTAAGAATTTAAAGAATATTTAACTACCAAATCATAAGATTTCAAACTTTCCATCCATTTTGAAAATAATAGAAGTCTATTATATTAAGCTTTGATAGATTATTTACAAGAAAAAGATCTTTTTGAAAAATCTTTTCTAAATAAATATTTATGTATAAAAATTAAGTAAAGTATGTAACTAGTTTTCTTCCTATAAGGTAATTCAAGTGAAGCCAATTTTTAATTAGGCATTTCCTCAAGCTTCTCCTCTCTTCTCTTTTTTTTTATTCTTTTATATATATATATATATATAGGATTACGCTCATTACATCAGAACCTGAGTCCCCAGCTGAATAAGTGGGGATGGCAGCAATTTGGCAATGTCTTTTCTACAGTTGAACAGGCTGAACAAGAAGTTTTGTCTTTGGAGGAGAAGACCCAACATAACAATGATCTAAATCCCCTTCTGTTGGCAGCTGAAGCTAAACTATTGAAATCCATTGATATCCAAGATATGTATTTGAAGTAGAAGGCTTCCATCAAGCATTTTGTTGAGGGAGATAGGAATACGAGCCTATTTTCATGCCTACTTACGAGTATAGAAGAAAATGCGGCTACATTCACCAAATAAAGAAGGATTCTGGGAATGGATCTCCCATCATCCGGATATTGGCGGGAGTGCCACTCAATACTTCGTAAAGCCGCTCCAACAGACCTCACATGAATAGAAACCCAATTTCATCTCGCTCTTTTCAGAACCGAGCAGCCCCTCCTAACTGTGAATGATCTCAGTTTTCCCCCTTCTGAAACTAAAATCTGGCAGGCCCTCTCCTCCATTGATTCATCCAAAACAGCTGGCCTAGATGGCTATACTTCTGATTTTTATAAAAAGGCTTGGACAAGCAACAAAAATTACATCATTGAAGCCATTGTTAATTTCTTCCAAGGTGGTGATATTCCCCAATACTTCTACAACTCTAGCTTTGTGCTAATTCCCAAAGGCAGTATGCAGACCACTTGGGATCACTACAGACCTATATCCCTTACTTCTGTTATCAGCAAACTAATTAGTAAGATTATTGACAACCCCTATTGGACCATCTCATCAGCCCCAACCAAACTACATTTGTCAAGGAAAGATCCATATCTGATAACATATTGCTGGCCCAAGAATTGCTATTAGATCTTAATAAAAAGTGCAGAAGTGGAAACCTAATCTATAAGCTGGACATCAAGAAGGCCTATGACACCATTAATTGGAATTTTCTGTTGGAAACTCTTGCTACTAGGGGATTTCAGAACAATTTCTGCAACCTCATCAAAAGATGGTTAAAAGCTAATGCTCACTCCATAATTCTTAATGGTTCCAGTTGGGGTTACTTTGCTGCCACCAGGGGTCTTAAACAAGGGGACCCTCTATCACCTACTCTTTTCATCTTGGCCATGGACTATCTGTCTAGGCTCCTTAACCAAACTGCTACAATGCATGGTTCCACTAGGTATCATCACAAATCAAATATTACCATCTCCCATCTGATATATGCCGATGATGTCATGATTTTTTCTAATGCTTCTAAAATTGTTGTTAAGCAAACCATGAAATGCCTGCATTCTTTTCAACTGTGTTCTGGGATGGAGTTCAATCCTACAAAAAGCTACTTGACTTTCCCCCATAAAATTACTGCTGATACTAAACACTGGATTACTTCCTTCACTGGTTTTTCCAGCACCACTCTACCGATCAATTACCTTGGGGCCCAACTTAATTTAGGCAGAGCTCAGCAAAGACAATTTGATGAAATCTTGAACAAGATCAGCACCTACCTGGCTAATTGGACTCACAATTATCTCTCAAATGGGGGTAGAATAACCATTCTCAGGAGCATCCTCATAACTCTCCCAAACTATGCTCTCCAAACAGCTCGGTATGAATAAAGGCACACAATACCTGTTTGAAAGAGCCTTTAATCGTTCTTATGGGTCGGACAATGGAAGCAACTTCACTTGGTCATCCTGGCATAAAGTAGCTAAACCTATTTGGGCGAGGTGGAATGGGTTTCAAGACCCTCCAGTGATTTCCCAAATTAACATCTGCAAACTCGGCTCAAATTCGGATCCCAAACCTCTCTTTGGGCTCAATACATCTCTCGGAAAATACTCGCAGGCACATTCACCCTTCCCAAGCAACTAGTAAAATTGGTGATTCTAAAATCTGGAGAGCCATGGTGAAAAACAAAACCCATGCTGAGAATATGTACATATGGAACTTAAGACATGGAAATCTGTCTTTCTGGCTGGATCATTGGTGCCCAGCTGGTTGGCTCCATCCCTTCCCTACCTCACCTGATCCTAAACTTAAAGTTGCTGACTACTGGAATGGGGACAATTGGTCTATTCCATCACTACTTAAGGTGCTGAGTAAAGAATCTGTTGATCAAGTGGCTACAATCAAATTCAACAACAAAGTGAAAGACTCCATAAGCTGGCAATCCCACCTCTCTCACAGCCTATCTAAAGCCATCTATGCCAAACTTTATAACTGGAACACTGTGCAATGGGGAGAGGCACCGTGGAATAAATACCTTTCTCCTTCCATGTGCTTTTTTTCTTGGAGAACTTTCTTGAAGCTGCTTCCCACTGATGATATCCTCAAATTGAAAGGAATTAGAGGCCCCCATGCTCGTAAGCTTTGCTCGGAAAGAGGAAGAATCCATCCCTCATCTATTTTTCGGATGCACTTTCTCCCAAGTCGTTTGGAGAAAACTCACCCGAGCAGTTCCACTTAAACACTCGAATTTGACTCGGGATCTCCTGTCTTCCCGCCGGCTAGGCCGGAATGCAATTGGTATGGGAGCCATTCCTTTTATCATTGCTCGGTTTATCCGGATGGAAAGAAACAAAGTTAACTATGATGGAACTATACCTAGTGAGCTTCAAGTTACCAAAAAGTGCCTTTATTACATCCTAAAACTCATCAGATACACTAAATTCCCTAATATATGCTGCCTGGAACTCTCTAACTGTCTCCCTTCCTTCAAGATTGGACTGGTATCTTGGCTTTCCCCCCATTACCTCAAAGTCAATTGTGATGGCGGCTACTGTCCTGATTCTGCTGGCATTGGTGGTGTCTTCAGAAACAGTGGTGGTAATTGCTGTCTTTTCTTCCATGCTCCTGTATAAGCCACTGATTCCATGGAAGCTGAGCTTATTGCCATTTACTGGGCTCTGAACATTGCTAGGAATTTTCATTGGCATCATATTGAGGTTGAAAGTGATGTTGAACTTGCCATAAAGAGCAGTAAGGATGATGATCTCCCTGCCACTCTTCCCTGGCACCATCTCTACTGGGTTAAAAGAATTCATGCCATTCGATCTCTGATCCAACCTCAGTTCTAATTCACCTATAGAGAAGCTAACCAACCTGCTGACTGGTTAGCCAAATTGGGAGCTAATTCGGTGAAGTAGTCATATCCCATACCCCCTCACCTGCCTATCCTCGCTTATTGGTAGTGACATCCTAAAAGTCCCTCACATAAGAATTATTCACTAACTGGGGCTTGGTGGGCCGCTCTACCCCCACCCTCATTTTCTCAGCATGATAGCAATGTTTTGTGCCTATTTGTAGGTTGTTTGTTGTTGTTGTTCTTTTTTTTTTTTAACATTCTTTATACTTCTGTCAGTTAGCATGTTAGGTGTTTTGCTTCGTTTTGGGTTTGTGAGGGATGGAGCCCCCCTCAACCTTTTTGTACCTAACTTCTAATAGCAACAAAGTTTTTATTTAAATATATATATATATATATATAGAGGATTACTATATCTGGATAGCCTGTTAATAGTTTTAAACTTCACTATCCTTAACTTATATTTTCAAAACTTATACATTTCCACTTAATTATTATAACATAAAGAAGAATTCAAAAAGATTTCCAATCTTTTCTTTTTCAAGTGATAATTTTTTATTACTTAATATTTCTAAAAATCTATTATTTCTATCATGAATAGAAAAAATTCTTTATCTTATTCTTCTTTAAGTTAAATAATTCTATTCTTAAAATCAATCAAAGTTAGTAAAATTTTGGTTAATTTTCACTAAATTGTTTATAATTTCAAAAATAAAAGTGATCTCAAATAAATTCTTCATTCCTTAAGTTATGTTAAAAAAATTTTATTTTTATGAAAATATTAGCTCTTTAAGGACAAATAAAATTTAATTTTGAATGGATTTTCCCTTCCCCAAACTTAAGTTTTGGTATACTATGATAATTTGAAAGTATGAGAGAAAGAAAATCATAAGAATTTTTAATAAGTATGTGAAAACAATCTTAAAAAGAAAAATTAACTTCTATCATGCTTTTATGAATAATTAAGATAAAATTTAAGCATGTATTAAAAGTAAGCAGGCTAATTTTATGATGATACTAAATTTGAAACATAATTAAAATAGAGCATAATTACTAAATACTAAACAGTAGACTAGAACAAAATATAAATTACTTCTAACTTCAGTCTCAACACAATATACTAAGAATATTTTAACAACAAAATCTTAACACTAATCAGTCAACATACATCAAACACAAAACTAAACAAACAAAACAAACAAAATAAACTAACAGAATAGCTCAACATAAAGATCTATAACTACTAGTCACTAGCTGTAGCCTCATCATCATCATCATCACCAAAGGAAAATTCTACGTCCTTAGGATCAACAAATGGTGTGAATCTAGGAAAAGTAGGAAAACTAACATCATGTTCACCCTTCAAAAATCTGACTAGGGCTTCATCATACTCAGCGTCATAACTACTCTTCCTCTAGATATAATCAGATAAATGATCTAGTTTCCCATCAATAGTATCAATCCTGCAGTGAGTTTGAAATAACTCCTGTTGCTGATCTAAAAACTGATCATACATTGATTCCCAGAAATCTGATGATGGATCAGCAGAAGTAGAGGGTCTAGATGTAGAAGGTCTACCTGAAGTATGTGCAGAAGTAGAAGGAGCGGTTAATCTCTTCCCTCGAAGACGATCATAGATACTAACACTCTCCTGCCCAATTGGCTTGGTAGACTTTAACTTCTCCTCAGAAATATCAGCAGTGACTCCATTACTAACACTTAGTGAATAGATTAGAGATGGAAATCCCAATCCAACAGAAGTGCTGGACCTCGCAGTAGAATCCACAGAATCATAAATAAGGCTCCTGACATCAATAGGATTCCTTTCCTGAATGCAGTAGTTTAAGATCACTCGATCTCTAGTCACTTCACTCAGGTGGTTGGAAGGTAACAATCTTGCAGAAATAAAATAGTGCCATGCTTTAGAAATACCATTTAATTCAAAGGATTTGAAGTTTACCCTTTTTCCGTTCCTGATCTTCCAAGATCAGTACCGTCAGTCAGATAAGCAATAATCATATCAAAATCTCCCTCAGATGGTGATAATCCAGAATAATAGCACTCAATAGTCGGTGGCAGGCCATAAAATATGTTGATTCTTTACGGACTAAATCCTACTCCGATTCATTTGACAAAGACTTCAAAATCCTCAGCATCCAAAAAATTTGCATAAAATTCTCGAACAATCGGGATAACAGCAACAACAATAAAATAACAAAATCATTGCCAATTGTGTGCAACAATAGTGTTTTCGATCATTTCTCCCGGATGATAGAAAATTTGTTCAGAAATGAACTTTCTAGACGTCGCAAATTCATGGAAGCGAAAATGCGTAGCCGCAGTAGAAAATTTGCTGCTATCAAAGTTATCTCGTGCCTTCCCGCGTTTAGATTTTGGAGCCATCTAAACGTGAAAGAAAACAAGAACAAATTTAAGAATCAAAGATTTAAAGTCTTTTTAAGTTTATAAAACTTAAAATAAGTTTAGAAATCCAAAGAAATCACTAAAAATCGAAAAAATTTTCAAAATTTCGGTTCTTAGCAAAACCTAAGGAAATTTATGGTGAAAATCTAAAATAAATGGTTTAAAGTGTAGATCTGACCTTGAGACGAAGAAATCGAGTGGTTTTGCGCTCAAATCCTTGATGTTTTGACCTCAAAATGGATCTAGAGGAAGTATATTCGCGAAAATGGGGAAGAAGATGAAGCTTAGGCGTCAAAAATGGCTTTTGGGGGTTATTTAAGTAAATTCTCAGGTACAGGCGGAACTGGCGCTTAGGCGCTGAATTCTGGCGCCTAGGCGCCAAACTCGCCTTTCACAAATTTTTTTTTAAAATTTAACTTTCCACCAAAATTCATAAATTCAACTTCCAATTACTCATATCATAGTAGGGCTTCAGTTTCTAACTTCCATAACATTTTTTAAAATTTTATAAAAATTAAACATTAAATCCACCAATCAAACATAAGGTTTCAATCAAACTCACTATATTTGATTCAAGTTCCTAATACACACTCAAACATAACAATTTCTAAGAAAAAACAACACACATTGAACATGAAAGCAAATACACAAACAAACACAATCGATTCTCTAAATCGATACAACAACTCAACAAACCATAATAACTATCTCATTACCAGAATTTTCTAATCTTCACAAGGGAAATTTTGTATTCCACTTGGAAAGAACACTAACGCTCTCGAGAAATCTGTAGCCGTCTTTTCGTCAATCCACTTGTTCTTCGCATACATTTCAACTTTACCATCTTGATAAGCCGCAAAATGATCAAATTGAAGTTTCATTTGCCAATCTAGATGTTCAACTTGATGAAACATAACATGAAGGCGATCTCCAATGCTTTTAAATTCTGCTTCAAACTTATCTAAATGACTAGAAATTTTCTCTGAACTTACAGCGATTAAACTATTGAAGTGGGGTTGAGTATCTTTTGAAACCTTGTCCCTAGCCTCTTCTCCATGATTTCTTCCTTCCATTTCTTCAAAAATTTCTCAAATCTCTCAAGAATGAAGTGCAAGGGACGTAATTTTCATTGCTTTATTGTTAGGGAAGAAGATAGGTTGATTTAAAGGGGAAAATCGTGTGAAAAACTAAAAATTTTTGGTTTTAGCACGACTCAGTAACCGTGGCGCTTAGGCGCCGAATCTGGCGCCTAGGCACCAGACCTATTGATACATAGTTGATTCTGGCGCTTAGGCGCCAAATTCTGGCGCCTAGACGCCAGAACTATGTTCAACTCTGTTTCGCCTAATAGTCAAATTTCAAAATTTTGTTCTCCAAGATAGGTAAATTATACTGGTAAGAGTAATTTATACTCAATAACTCTCATTGTAAACTATCATAATGAAGGTTAACTTGATCTCCTTTTTACTCATATTCAGAATAGAGTGATCCTATTTTTAAATCTTACATACTTCAAAATAATTTTTAGCTTAAGTCATCAAAGACTTATAAGCATCAAATTTTTCTAAAGTAATATAAAATTAATCAAGATTGAGGCATAACCTTACATCAAAACACAAAAACACTCAAAACACAAGATAATTATGGGTTGCCTCCCACAAAGCGCTTGGTTTAACGTTGTCAGCCCGACTTAAGTAAATCTTTAATCAGGTTGACTCAATTCATAAGCCTCTTTATAAATCTTTTTAATATCTCCCAAATAAGGCTTCAATCTTACTCCATTTACTTTAAAAAATTTTCCTGTTTTGGGATCTTTAATATCCACAGCTCCATAATGGTATACTTTCTAAACTAGATAGGGTCCAATCCATTTAGATCTTAATTTTCCAGGAAAAAGACTTAAACGAGAATTAAACAGTAATTCTTTTTGTCCAGGCTCAAGAATTTTTCCTAAAATTTTCTAATCATGCAACAACATCATTTTCTCTTTATAAATTCTCGCATTTTCGTATGATTCGTTTCTAATTTCTTCCATCTCATTTAGTTGCAATAATCATTTTTCTCCTGCTTTATTAAAATTAAAATTAAACTCCTTTATCGCCCAATAAGCTTTATGTTCAAGTTCTACAGGTAAGTGACTATGTTTACCATAAATTAACCTAGGTAAGGTGACATTCTGATTGGTGTCTTATAAGTTGTTCTATAAGCCCATAATGCAGAATCAAGTCTATCAACCCAATCAGATCTTTTAGGATTAACAGTCTTCTCTAAAATTCTTTTAATTTCTCTGTTTGATACTTCAGCCATTCTACTAGTTTGTGGGTGATAAACAGTCGCAATTCTATGTTTGATTCCAAATTTTTGTAGTAGTGATTGAATTCTTATATTCCTGAAATGACTTCCACCATCAGTGATGATTACCTTAGGCATTCCAAATCATGAAAATAACATTTTCTTTAAAAATTGAGAAACACTTTTGGAATCACAGTTTGGTAAAGCAACAGCTTCAATCCACTTTGAAACATAATCAACTGCTAATAGAATATAAATTTTTCCAGATGATGGAACAAATGGTCCCATAAAGTCTAAACCCCATATATTAAAAATTTCAACTTCCAATATATAGTTTAAAGGCATTTCATCTTTCCTAGATATATTTCCCATCCTTGGACATCGATCACATGTTTTCACATATTTTCTCACATCTTTAAATAAGGTAGGCCAATAAAATCCAGAATTTAAAATTTTAAATGCAGTTTTATCTATGCCAAAGTGTCCTCCAAAATCGGAATCATGACATTTTTGAATAATAACAAAAGTTTCCTCATAAGGTACACATCTTCGAATCATAGAATCTTTACCAATTTTAAATAAATGAGGTTCTTCCCAAATATAAGATTTAGCATCATATTTAAATTTCTTAATAAATTTGTTATCCAAGTCATAAGGCAAAATATTGCTAACTAAATGATTAACAATATCAGCATACCAAGGTGTTTTGCATTCTTGAATAACATATAAAGATTCATCAGGAAATTTCTCATTTATATTTTCTTCCAAAAAAATATCATTTTTAATTCTAGGCAAATGATCAGCAATTTGGTTTTCAGTCCCTTTTCTATCTACTATTTGAAAATCAAAGTCTAGTAGAAGTAAAACCCATCTTATAAGCCTAGGTTTAGAATCCTTCTTAGATAATAGATATTTAATAGTAGAATGATCAGTATGAACTATGCATTTAGTACCAAGAAGATAAGGTCTAAATTTATCAAAGGCATATACTATAAGCTAGAAGCTCTTTCTCGGTGGTAGTGTAATTTCTTTGTGATTCAGTGAGAGTTTTACTAGCATAATATACAACTTTGAAAACTTTCTCATATTTTTGTCCTAATAAAGATCCAATTGCAAAATCACTTGCATCACACATTAATTCAAAAGATTTATTCCAGTCAAGTGCAACAATGATAGGTGCAGTTATTAATTTTTCTTTTAGAATATTAATAGCATTAATACATTCTTTATTAAATTCAAATTTTGCATCTTTTCTAAAAAATGACAAAGAGGTTTAGCAATTTTAGAAAAATCCTTTATGTATCTTCTATAAAATCCAGCATGACCTAGAAAACTTCTCACATCAGTAATAATAGTAGTGGTTGCAATTCAGCAATAATTTTCACTTTTGCTTAATCTACTTCCATCCCTTTTTGTGATGCTTTATGACCAAGTACAATGCCTTCTGTGACCATGAATTGACATTTTTTCCAGTTAAGAACTAAATTTGTTTCTTCACATCTTTTCAAAACTTTGGCTATGTTTTCCAAACAAGATTCAAAAGAAGTTCCAAAGACTGAAAAATCATCCATGAATATTTCAATTCCTTTGTCAATCAAATCACAAAATATTGACATCCTGCATCTTTGAAAAGTTGCAGGTGCATTACATAAACCAAAAGGCATTCTTCTAAAAGCAAATGTTCCATAAGGACTTGTAAATGTTGTCTTTTCTTGGTCCTCAGGAGCAATATGTAATCGATGATCACCAGAATATCCATCCAGAAAACGTAAATATGAGTGTCCAGCTAATTTATCGAGCATTTGATCCAAGAAAGGTAAAGGAAAATGATCATTTCTAGTGGCTTTATTTAATTTCCTATAGTAAATACAAATTCACCATCCAGTAACTTGTCTTGTAGGAATAAGTTCATTTTTATCATTAAAAATGACAGTTACACCTACTTTTTTCGGAACACAATGAATAGGACTTACCCATTGACTATCCGAAATAGGATAAATAATACCAGCATCTAACCATTTAATAATTTTTTTTTAACAACCACTTTTATGATAGGATTTAATCTTCTTTGCGATTCTATAGTAGGTTTAAAATTTTCTTCCATTAAAATTCCATGCATGCAAATGGAAGGGCTTATTCCTCTTATATCAGCAATAGTCCAACCAAAAGCTTTCTTATAATTCTTTAACACACCTAGTAGTTTTTCTTCTTGATCTTTAATCAGTTCAAAAGAAATAATAACAGGTAAAGTTAATGAATTTCTAAGAAACGCATATTTTAAATGGGAAGGTAACATTTTTAATTCCAGTTCAGGGGTTTTTTTAATTGAGGGTAAAAGTATATCATTTTGAGTTATGTCTAAGGTTTCCCAATTATCTTTAATAAATGAGTCTCTTCTTGTTCTACTACTTTATCTTCATCAGTTAAAAATTCAAATTTTTCTTCATAAATGACTTTACATTTTTCTTGATAATGTTTTTCAATTAAATAATCAATTATATCCATTCGATAACATTTCTCTTTATCAGGGTACTTCATTGATTTAAGAACATTGAATTTAATTTCTTGATCATTAACTCTCATGGTTAGTTCTCCTTTTTGCACATCAATCATAGCTCGTCCGGTAGCTAGAAAAGGTCTCCCTAAAATAATAGGTATCACTTTATCTTCTTCCATATCAAGTACTATAAAATCTACAGGGAATATAAATTTATCCACTTTAACAAGGACATCCTCTATAACTCCTTTAGGATAAGTGATAGATCTATCAGCTAACTGAAGGGTTACAGTGGTGAGAGTAATATCTCCTAAATCCAATCTTCGAAAGATAGAAAATGGCATAAGATTAATACTTTCTCCTAAATCACATAAAGCTTTTCCACAAAATTTTTCTCCAATAGTACAGGGTATAGTGAAACTTTCAGGATCCTTACGCTTTTCAGGTAATTTCTTTTGAATTATTGCACTGCATTCTTCACTTAATTCAACGGTTTCAAAAGCTTCAAATTTTCATTTTTTCCTTAAAATATCCTTCATAAATTTTGCGTATGTTGGCATTTGTTCCAAAGCTTCAGGAAAAGGTATGTTAATAGTAAGTTTCCTAAAAATTTCAAAGAACTTAGAAAATTGATGATCTAATTTCTGCTATTTAAGTCTTTGAGGAAAAGTTGTTGGTGGTTTTTCAACTTCCACATTAACAGGTATAATAGTCTGATCTTGAATAGGAGAGAGAATTTCTTTAGGTTTTTCAATCTCTTCAACCTCAATCTCTTTTTCAATTTCATTCTGCAATCTTTCTTTTAATTCCTTTCCACTTCTAAGTTGCACAGCTTTAACTTGTTCATGTTCTTTTCCAGTTTCCTTTGGATTAATTTCAACATTAGTAGGAAGTGTTCCTACAGGTCTGTTATTAATTAAAGTAGCAATTTGCCCCCATTTGATTTTCAATATTACGAATAGCAGTATTTTGATTTTGTAATTGATTATTCATTTGCATAATTAATTCTTCTATTGATAACTTTTTCTGTTGATTATTAAATCCAAGAGGTTTATAATTTGAATTAACTTGATTATTCCAATTTCTAGTGGAATGAGATTGATTATTACCCCATTGTTGTTGTGAATTATTCCAGTTAAAATTAGGATGATTTTTCCACCCAGAATTATAATAATTTGAATAAGGATTATTTTTACTTGCAATAGCTTGTAAAGTTTCAATAGTTTGAGACTCTTCAATATTAGCAATTATTATGAAAAATATTAATTGCAAAATTATCTAATTTCTTAGACATTGCCACAACTTGTGAAGCTAAGATAGAAAAGGCTTCATTACATGAATATTGGCCATCTTTTTAGGATTAACCCTTTCGAAAGGCCATTGAAAATTGTTATTAGTCATTTCTTCAATTAAAGTGTAAGCTTCTTCAAATGATTTAGACATTAAAGAATCTCCTGCAGTAGCATCAATAATTGATTTTAAAGATCCAATTAATCCATTATAAAATGTTTTAATAATCAACCAATCAGGTAAAGCATGATGAGGACATTTTCTTAATAGTTCCTTAAATCTTTCTCAAGTTTCATAAATTGTCTCCCCGTCAAATTGACTAAACGAAGTAATATCATTTCTTAATTTAGCAGTTTTAGAAGGAGGAAAATATTTAGCAAGGAATTTTTGTGCCATTTCAGCCCATGTTTTAATAGAACCAGTCGCTAATGAGTTTAACCACATCTTTGCTTTATCTCTTAAAGAAAAAGGAAAGAGTCTAAGTCTAATAGCATCATCAGAAACATTGTTATATTTAAAGGTAGCACAAAGTTCTTAAAAAACTAAAAAGATGTAAATTTGGATCCTCATTTGGTGATCCACCAAATTGATTGTTTTGCACCATTTGAATAATAGACGGTTTAAGTTCAAAAGACTTAGCATCTACAGTAGGTATTTGAATACTACTATGAAGTTCATCAACTATAGGGTTAACATAATCCCTTAATGGTTTATAAACATTTTGATCATTAAGTTCAATTGGATATTGTAAAGTAGCCATTTCTTAAAATTTTTGAATTTGTTTTCCCTTTTTAATTTTTCTAATTGTTCTTTCTAATTCAGAATCTAAAGGTATTAATCCTTCAGAACCAAATCTTTGCATAAAACAAGGAATAAAATATATATCTTTTTTTTATAATAATTTTTTTTATTTTTTTATTTTTTTATAAGAAAATTTATACTATTTTATTTCTTTGTTCCCCGTCAACGGCGCCAAAAACTTGACCTGACCGCAAATAACGCAGTAATATTCGCTTCCAAAAGATAGCCAAAAACTTTGACTCAATTTATAAATAGCGGCTAGTGTATAAAGTTAATATGATGTAAATTTAGAAAATATTTTTACGTACTAGGGGTACTACGTAAGTATAGGTATCGTTTCAAGGGCTTTGAAACAAAGAACCCAGTATCGATCCCACAGGGAAAAATTATAGTAATAAATTTTCTAAATAAAAAAAAATATTTTTTATCTTTTAATTTAATTATAAATTACTATTAATTTACTAGATGCAAATAAAGAAAACAATAATAAGAAAATGATTTATGAAAACTATATAAAATAAACAACTTTCTTTCCTTAAATTAATCTAAGATTTTTAAGATAATTTAATATTCGTTGGAGAATTTGATTTATGGTATTGTGCCAAATAGAATCATTCCTATTCTTTACCCTTTGATCCAGGCTCAAAGAACATTGGCTAATTTACAGAATAGGTCCGGATGTACTGTTAGCAGAATGGGTTAATCTAGGCTCACACTTCTAGATATCCAAGGGTGGCTATGGTCGGCCCTACTAGTGACCCTTTCCTAATCTATAAATCAAATTATAAGAATTTAGTCTGTCACTCTAAAAACTTATCAATTCTACGCCATTTAAATCTTATCTTCCTATTTATTTGCACTTCACCTTAAATATCCCGCACATGGCCTTCGACTACCCAAGGATTCATGTGACATTTACAAGTTAAGAGTTCTTCTCCTTCAAGGTCTCAAAACTCTTCAACAAGTTTTAACAATTTAAATGGCCAATCTAAAAAGTAAAGTAAGATCAAGTATTAATGTCATCACAATGTTTGAAAATATTTTGAATTTCAATTCTCCATCGAATCTTTATATTATCTTATCTATCTCTTCATAATTGAAGGAAGAAAGTAAACTAACTACTCGTAACACATTAAAAATAAATAGCAGAAACATGATAAATAAACTTTGAATCAAATATAAAAATACTTATCTCAAATATTTCTTCTACGTATCTTCGATTCCTACCGACTTCATAGTGTAATGAACTCCGGATGAAACAACTTGAAAATAAACTCACTAAACTAAACAAAAGTGGCCCTAAATTTCTCTCTCATTTCTCTCTCTAAGGATGAGAGATCCTAAAGTGGATAAGAGAAAGGGTTACAATGGGAGGGGCACGTTTTCTGAAGAAATGGACTCCTATTTATAGGCTTCAAGGGTTTCCTTGAGGCACCTCTTCAAAACATGTCCACATTCAATGAATCTTCTAGAAGTTCGGTCTGGCCCCTAGGCGCCGGAATCTGACGCCTAGGCACCGGACACCGCGTCTAGTTCTTCGCACCTCTTCACTTTGGCTCACACCTCTTCGCGATTAAAACCGTTTTGGAGCTTCCAAATGCAATGTATCACATGTCCTATTATCAAGGAACAACTGTCAGTCTTCTAAAATGTCCAATAACCGCTTACTCCATCAAAATAACTAATCAAACGTTGTCAAAAACTTGACAGTTTTTGTATCGAGTCTGGCGCCTAGGCGCCAGGCCATATTTTTTTATACTTTTTTGTATTTTGCTCCATTTTTGCTCTTTTTCGCTCCTTTTTCCTTTTTAGACCTTTTTACATCACCTACATCCAAAAACACAAAAAAATACCTTTCATTAAAGCATAATATCCTTAGAAATTAATAAGAATTAAGACATAAAGAAATAGGTATTTTTATAGATCACGACTGTCGAGAATAGCTTTCGATTGGTATGCCGAAACTCCTAATGGATCAGTAAAGAATTTCGCAGAAATGGAAAGCATGTTTGTGAAGAGATTCACTGGTGCTCAGCGTCATGTCACCATAGGAGATCTCGTGGTAGAACGTCAGAAGCCCGACGAGACTTTGGTTGACTACATCTTAAGGTGGAGAAACTTAAGCATGAAATGCGAACCTCAGCTACAAGAACAGCACGCGATCGATATGCTACTCAAGAGTATTCACGATCCGGTAGCTTTCATGCTTAAGGGTCTCACGATCAATTCTTTCGAGAAACTGCTTAACAAGGCCAGCACCTTACAAGAAGAAATCAAGCACATGGAGCCTGCAGAAAAGACAGAGAAAACGAAACCAGCAAAGGCTTATGAGAAGAGATCTGACATAGTGGCAGCGGTCGATAAAGGAAAGAAACCGATGATGATTCAGACCGAGCAGTCGCCTCAGCAGTACAGTCAGCCTCAATAGTACAGTCAGCCTTAGTAGTACGAACAGCCTCGTCCACCGCAGAATAATCAGCCTGGTCAGTAGCAGCAGAGACTGTACAGGACATATGGGAGACCAGTTCCTACAATATCATAACGACTATGCAGAAACTACTCTTTCAAAGATGATGTTGTAGCAAAGATGTTCAAGAATCTGCTGAAGAAGCCCCAGTTCAAGTTACCCGAGACAAAAAAAGCCAGAAGAGGTGAATAAGAAAGATCAGCCCAACATCTGTCCCTTTCACCGGATGCTTGGACATACAATTGAGAACTACTTTAGTTTCAAGGATTGGCTTGAGCGGAATTACAAAGAAGGAAATATAATGATACTGAAGGAATATTTGAAGGAACCTGAAAAAGGTTCTATAAATGTAATTTCAGCCGAGCCAATCTCTCTGCTTGACCCATATGCCGGTAAGGGTGGATGGAGTGCAATTTAGAATGAGCTCAAGAAGGTCCTGGATCAGATTCAGTCTGCTCCAAAGAAAGCCGCTGTCCGGAGTCCACCACCAGCATAGTCCAAGATGAAAGCTTCGTCGAGGAAGCTACCGCGATGAGAATGGAGGAAGAAAGAGTTCGTGAGCAAGAATTAAGACGATAGCGCGAAGGATAGGATAGAGGCTGTTCCCATTAGACTGGTTGTCTCAGATTCAAGGGTGAAATCCCTCGAACCCTTGACTTTGTATCATTATCTTTGTACCCCTCCACGGTCTCGTAATAATGATATGAATGATGTTGGCTACATTCTTACTGTCTCTAGTGATGATGAAACAAATGATCCTCAAATCATATTAACTTCCAGCAAGGATAAAGAAGACATCAACAACACCGGCTACTACAGTACGAGAAGTGAGGAGCCAGTCCTCGAGTGCTAAGGAGCTCCACTTCTCAGATATAGAAGTACCTCTGGGTCCAGAAGAAGAAGAAATAATGGAAGTGCATTTAAGGAGTGGCAAGGTGCTACCTCTGAGAACAACTCCAGTGGACAAAGGAAAGCAGATAGTCACTCAAGAAGAAATACCTCCAGCTACTGAAGAAATAAAAGTTTGAAATGAAGTTGAAAACCCAAATAAAGTGGGTAACAACGTGTTAGCTCATCTCAGGAAGTTGCCGGCCAAACTAAGTATTTACGATGCTCTGATCCTGTCAAAGGAGATGAGAGAAAGTTTGATCAAGGCTCTACTTGATCCCGACATTTTCTTAGTGCAGTTGGCTAGCACATCCTCAGATGGAGTTTGCACCATAAAGGAACAGCCTAGCGTAACATTCACCGGGAAAGATTTGCTACTCGGTACAGCTGATCACAATCGTCCACTCTATATTTCTGTCATCATCGGCAGATTCGTGCTTTCCAGAGTCTTAGTAGATTCTGGAGCGTCGCTCAATATAATGAGTCTACGGACGTTAGCTTACTTGGACATCGACGCATGAGAGCTTTCAATGGATAATATGATGTTAAGAGCTTTCAATCAGAAAGGAGAAAGAGCCCTCAGATCTATAACGCTACAAATGAAAGTCAGGAATCTAGTAACAACTGCAAAATTCCATCTCATTGATGCGGATACTTTGTTTAATACCCTACTTGGTCGACCGTGGCTCCATGAGTACAATATGGTCCCGTCGTCGCTTCACCAGTGCATCAAATACTACAAAGATGGACAAGAACATTGCATTAAAGGGGATCTTCAGTCATTTTCAATACATGAAGTGGGCATCCATGAAGACGCCGCTTACTATGCTCCTATGAAGAAAACAATATTTTCAAGAGATATTGTGATAAGCAAAATTGAAGACTCAAAGGAACTACAAGGACGAGACCGTATGGCTCCAGTTCAACAATCTCATACCGCTCCTTCTCAACAAGTTGGTAAAAGTTTTTTTAGCCCACGCATCTGAGGTCGAGGCCGGGGACGTGGTCGAGGAAGAATTTCCCAGATTATTGAACAGACGAAGCCAACAATCAACATCGACATGGAGGGAAGCTCCGAAGAAGATAAAGAAACAATGATGATAATTCAGAAGAAGCCTCAGTTCGAGATCTCTCTGGACGACAAAGCAAAGGATGAATACGAATCGATGTACGATTAGATTAACCACTATGTTCATGCCATGACCCTTACTCCGATCCATTCTCAAAAGGTAGAGAGTATAGAGGTCAAGGAAGTTCATAACGATGGTTTTAAACCGATCAAGTTTTCCAAAGCTTCCCCTTCTACTTCTGAACCTTTTGTAATTCTTAAAGAAAATGACTCAAATGAATTAATGGAATTACCTTTTGGCTGCTTTTCGCCATGTGTACAAAAGTTAATTCAATAAGGATATGTGTCAAAGAAAATGCTAAAAGATAAGTTACAATCGTTCGAAAATTATGGAATGTAAAAGGAAACAAACTCAATTTGAAAGAAGATCTTGGGTTTGGTACGCTCAGACCCGTCGATGACTCAGAATTTTGCATGGTTGTTACTAGTCAGTCAAAAGAAGATTGCCTGGACATTCAAGATGAATATGAAGATCAGCCAATAGGCGATGCTCCGCCAGAATTCGAAGAAGAAATCAAATCAACAGTCGATGAATTAAGAGAAATCAATCTCGGGACTGAGGAGCAGCCCCGGCCGACTTTCATAAGTTCGTTACTCAACGAAGAAGAGGTTGCAGACTTGGTCAGGTTACTATCAAAATTCAAAGATTGCTTTGCTTGGAGCTATGATGAAATGCCAGGACTATCTCCGGCGGTCGCAGTTCACTGCCTCGGAGTGGATAAGAATGTGATGACAGTAAAGCAAGCTCCCAGATGGATGCGCCTTGAGATAGAATAGCAAGTTACAGTAGAAATCAAGAAATTAATAGACGCTAATTTTGTCCGAGAAGAACAGTATCCGACTTGGTTATCTAATGTTGTGCCAGTGAAAAAGAAAAATAGACAAATTCGAGTGTGTGTCGACTTCAGGGACTTAAACAAAAGCATGTCCAAAAGATGAATTTCTGTTGCCAATACCGGAACTAATGGTGGACATCGCGTCGACAACATGAAACTTTCTCCTTTATGGATGGGTCTTCAGGGTACAATCAGATAAAGATGGCACCAGAAGATGCAGCGCTCACAGCTTTCAAAACTCTGATCGGGATTTACTGCTACACCGTGTTGTCGTTTGGACTGAAGAACGCGGGAGCTAAATACCAAAGAGCAATGAAGAGGATCTTCGATGACCTCATTCACAACCAAGTGGAATGCTATGTGGATGATTTGGTTGTCAAGAGCAAGATAAGAGGAAACCACCTATATGATTTGAGGATCATATTTGAACGATTACGACAATATAATCTAAAGATGAATCCCTTAAAGTGCGCTTTTGGCGTTACCTCTAGGAAATTTCTAGGATTCGTTGTCTGTCATTTGCGAATCAAAATCGACCCAAAGAAGATTAAAGCCATCTTAGAAATGCCTCCCCCTAAAACCTTGAAACAACTACGTTCATTTCAAGGAAAACTGGCATATCTGAGGCGCTTTATATCTAATCTGTCGAGTAGGTGTCAGTCTTTCTCAGCATTAATTAAAAAGGATTCCAAATTCATTTGGGAATAAAAGTGCCAGCATGCTTTCGAAGATATTAAACGATATCTAACGACACCTCCTATTTTAGCAGCCCCTATCCCGGGTAGACCGTTGATACTTTATACCGCGGCGTTAGGTGAGTCTCTCGGAGCTCTACTTACCCAAGTCAATGATAAGGGTAAAGAGAATGCACTCTACTACTTGAGTCGACGTCTAATACCCGCGGAGGTAAAGTATCCTCCTATCGAGAAACATTGTCTAGCTTTGGTTTTTGCCACTCAAAAGCTCAGACATTACATGTTATCTCATAAAGTCAACCTGATTTCGAAGGTTAATCCTTTGCAATATTTGATGACCTGATCAATGCTTACCGGACGCTTAGCAAGGTGGTCAATGATATTATTGCAATTCGATATAACCTTTGTACCCCTTCGCGCTATCAAAGGGCAGATTCTTATAGATTTTCTCGCAGAGCACCCACTGCCAGCTGGGTCCCCGCTTAACGATGAGTTACCAGATGAGCAGATACTACAGATAGAAGATCCCAATGCTCAACATTGGGAAATGTACTTTGATGGAGCGTCATCAGCTCGAAAAGACAAAGGATCAAGAACAGTTATACCAGGCAAAGCAGGAATTGGTTTAATCATCGTGACACCAGATCGGGCCATGTTGAGGTTTTCTTACCACTTGACAGAGCTGTGTACCAACAATGAAGCAGAGTATGAAGCCCTAATCACCGGCTTGGAATTAGCAATACTAATGAATATAACGGACATTGTCATTTATGGCGACTCATAGCTCCTCATCTAGCGAGTGGCAAGACAGTACAAAATTCTAAAGCCGAGATTAGAAGAATACCACCGGTATACGATGAAGTTACTCGAGCAAATTCTGAATGTGATATTCTATAGGATTCCTCGAGAAGACAATGCCCATGCGGATGCTTTAGCAAAAACTCGCTAAAGAATTGGCTTGTCCACCTGAAGATTCTATAGATATTACAGTGCAAGGACATCAGGTGTTGTCTCAGATCAACCTCGACAGTCTACATGAAATTAAAAAAGAAAAGACAGTTGCTGCAATGACAGAAGATACAAAAGATTAGCGTCAACCATTAATGGAATATCTGCAAACCGAAAATCTACCAGAAGATAATTCAGTAGTGCACCAGATTCAGAGGAGAGCTTTGTCGTATGCCCTGATCGATAATGTTCTGTATAAGAGATCCTTCGACCAGATGTGGCTGAGATGTCTGAGCAGAGCAGAAGCACAGAAAATTGTCCAAGAAGTACAAGCTGGATTATGTGGTGCTCACCAGTCAGGACCGAAAATGAAGATGAAAATCAAAAGGCTTGGATACTACTGGCCAGCAATGATGACAGATTGCATGGATGTAGCTAAGAGATGCCATCAGTGTCAGGTGCATGGAGTGGTCTTGCACCAGCCTCCGAATCTTCTACACCCAACGATTGCCTCGTGGCCATTTGAGTGCTAGGGTACGGACATAGTGGATACGATAGACCCTCCTTCCTCAAAAGGACACAGGTTTATACACGCCACTACAGGCTACTTTTCCAAGTGGGCGAGCGGTTCCACTTACGGGAAGTCGCGGCGCGACGAAGTTTTACAGTTCTTCGAGAATCAAATCGTCTACCGTTTTGGTGTACCTCGTAGAATCATCTCCGACAACAGATCCGCTTTCAAGAGCACGAAAATCAACAACTTCGTCAGAAGACACGGGATAGATTGGAGATACTCGACGATCTACTACCCTAAAGCAAATGGCTTAGCAGAAGCCTTCAATAAAATGCTTGTTCAGATTCTGAAGAAGATGCTCGACGACAATAAAAGAGGATGGCACGAGAAGCTGCTAGAAGCCTTGTGGGCATACCGGACGACAGTCAGAACGCCGCACAGTCTACGCTTTACGCTCTTGTGTATGGATCTGAGGCAGTTCTTTCTCTAGAAGTTCAGCTACTGTCACTCCTGGTTGCCGTTGCCAATCAAATTACAATAGAAGAGAATGCCAAGTTACGACTTGCATAATTGGAAACCCTTGAAGGAAAAGATTGCTCGCACGACGAGAACTTGGAACTCTACCAAGCGAAGATGATTCAAGCCCACGATAAATTGGTCCGCCCGAGGTCGTTCAAAGTTGGTGACCTCGTGCTTGTTCTTAGAAGGCATATTCTTGCACACCGCAAAATAGGTGGAAAATTCGAACCGACCTGGGAAGGACCATTCGTGGTGGAGAAGGTCTACACAGGAGGATCTTACCAGTTGGTGGATTCTCAAAGGGATAGACCCATGTTACCCATCAATGGACGATATTTAAAGAAATATTATGTGACATGAAAAGACTGAAAAAAAAATGATATTTGTTCCAATATAGTTGTAGGGCTAGTGTCTGTGACTGGGTCCAAAATTTTGTAATAAAAAAAAACTGCATAAAATAAACGAAATGCCCTTCCCACAAAATGAAAACATGTTTGCTAAATTCTAAATCTAAATTTTATAAAAACATATTAAATAAAATAATGACATCAAGTTAATTGCTAAAACTTGTTTAAAGTAAATGATAATTTGCTTTTTTTCGTGCACAACACCACTCGCTGACATTTCCCCTTGTTTACTTGTGTAGGAAGTGTCGAGTTTCGAGTCGGTGTTTGCTCTTTGATACGACTCCGACCTCGCAACTAGAAACGTATACTGAAGCGAACGCAGAAAATGAAGACAATGAAGAAATTTAGTCGCAGGGAGGTAGGAAAAACCTCAGGACATAGGGGCACCGGAGGTTCGGTTGACTCACAACTCTTTACTAAGAGACGTACTCATGTCCCATCCATGATCACCACTCCACAAGGAGATCTGGTTGCCGCTTCAGCCAGCAGAATTCCAGACGGTCTGTTAGCAAATACAAGCAGAAGAAATAGAAATCGCCACAAGAAAAACTAAATATAAAAACAGAAGTAAACACTTATATGAAAATCCTCTCTACAAGACTCTGGAAGTTTCTTTCAAACTTGGTTTTCCATAGGATAACACTACGAAGGTTGGCGCCTAACTCTGTTGAATGCAACTCTGACTTTAAACTTCAATAAAAACTAGATAAATGGATGAAAGAAAAATTGGTGGAAAGAAAGTTTCACACCAACCCTTCTCCCTTAAAACTAAACTAACTAAACTATAAACAATAGAAGACTGAAACTAAAATTAGGAAAGACTCTTTGAAACTAGAAGATGACTCTAAAAATTAGAAAAGACTCTTGAAAACTAGACTCACACACACACACAATTAAACTAATTTCAAGTCTTCATGATATAATTTTCCAAAAGGTGTCATGGTGTCTCCTCAAATCATGTCCAGATTCAACGTATCCACCAAAAGATGCATCCCTTCATTCAAATTTGCCGTCCATGAGAAGTTAAGAAAGTCACCACCAAAAGTTTCTTCAAACACCCCTTGAAATTGGCGTAAAAAATAAAGAAAATTCGATTTTTAACTGTAGCGGCTAAGCGCTGACTAGGCGGCGCTTAGCCGCCAAAGTCCAATTTTTCATTTTTTTCATTTTTTTCATTTTTTTGCTCCAAATTTGATCTAATTTTGCTACTTTCATCATAATCACTTATTTTCATCATTCCTGCAAGAAAAACACAAAATACCTTCCATTAAAGTGCAATATCATCAAAAATAGGTATAAAAATGTACATAAAAATACTATATATTTTAGGTGTATCACTCACTCTTCAACCAAAAAAGAAAAAAAAAAGACTTGTTTAAAGATTTTTTATTATTTAGCCTTTTAAATATATTTTAATGTGTAAATTTGAGTGATTTTAACCCATGTGCAAAACCCCAATAAAATGGGTATCCTCCCTAAATAAAATTAGCGTTCCGGGCGTGCTTACACTGTTATATTCATGATCTGAGATCGTCCAAACAAATTCACCGACAATCAAGCCAATTTTGAGTTAATTCACATGTGTCACATGGAACGAGATCCACTGATATGATCGAAATCGCCCGACAGACAAAATTCCAACCGGTCTTCATCTAAGAGAAAACTAAATTATCAAGCCTCCACTCTACCCAACTCCTATGTGTTTACACCTCTCATTCATAAACCTTATTCCTTTTAGATTCATTGCAACCCAAATCTTTCATAAATCAGTTTTAATTTTTTTTCAAGATAACTATTTGTGAGTCCTCAAAATTTTCATAAATCCAATCCATATTTGTACAAACTTCTCAAAACAAAGTTCTAAAAGCTTCCGAATTTCAACATCAATCGTGTGCCTTTCGTACACGTCAGAGGGTCTTAAATAGATTTCTTACATTATAGAAATCAAAGCACGCATCTGGCAATATTACATAGTGTTCGAGAGAAAACTCTACACTCACGCCATCAAAATTGATGCCAACACTCTTCACATCATCATGAAAGGATTCATAACCAATCGATGAATCAACACTTATTCCATCACTGTGGTGGATGTTACAGTACCTGACAACATGCTATTATCCATGACTCCACCGAATATTATAGAAAAACTTTCTTTTATCTCTTCCCATTGTGTCTGCGAGTTCGCCTCGCAGTTGCACTTCTATCGGGGTCGCACCGATCTAGCTTTGATACCAAATTTTATGCAAAACAACACGGAAAACAAAATTGCACAACAAACAAGCAATCAAACATGGCGCAATGTACATGGTTTGCCCCAAATCCACATACATCCATGTGAAGGGTTTATTCCACTATCAATAGATGGGGAGAATGAAAATAAAAGAGGATTATGACACACTAAATTCAATCATAATCCCTTTTAAAAATAAGAGAGGATTATGACACATTAATAAGAACAAAAAATGACTAATCTACCCATTCTACAAAAAAGTCTCAAAAAAAATATTACAACTAGAAAAAATAAACTTCAATGGTTAGAAATGTAAATATATAAGAATTAGGTGGTGTGTAGGGCTGTTAAAGAATTGATTTCGAGCCAATTTGGAGCCGACTCAAAATTGGCTCGTATGAATTGAGTTCGGATCGCATAGGCATGTAGCTTATTGGGTTTGATTTCGAGCCAGCATGGCTAAAAATTGAATCGATCTCGTTCTAGCTCGAAAACAGAACACGATGGCTCAAATTTAAATTATTTGCATTCATTCCAACTCAAAATCATCTCGATCTGACTCAAAATCAAAATAAGGTGGCTCAAATTTCAGCTTGAAATCGGCTCTTAGCTTATTATATTTGATTGTATTTAGCACTAGTATAAATTTTATAAACATATTCATATATGACTCGTACTCTGCTACTCATAACTTAACTCATTTATTTTGATTCAATCTCAATCCAATCCAAGATAAAATTCAGATAAATTTTTTAGCTAAGTAACGAACTTCCAATTAAATTCACAGCCATAGTTAAATGTATGTAAATGTCACATATGTATTTGATGATATTGTAATTCGATCTCAATATTAAAAAAGAAAATTATCCATGTTAACGGAGGTGATTTGGCAACTTCAACAATGGCTTCAGAATCCTGACAATGGACTCCATTTATTAATTATATTCATTTACTGAATTGGGTGGAAACCAGAAACCAATGCTTTTGGGCTCCTGACAATCTGACTTTTTTGGTTATTCCTATTTGTCATTTTCCACCTTCATCAACCTACTTACCTCCGCTTTCACTCCCATCTTCTTCAGTTTCACTTCAAACTTTTCAGTTGCTTCGCTCTCCAGTCTTCTACTTCTGAAGCAAATGGAGAAAGGATTGCCGAAGAGAGGTCAGATCAAGATCAAGATCTTCAAGCTGCTAATCAAATCACTCTATAGTTTAGTCTACAGGAGTAAAGGCAGAGAATGGGGAAGAAGGTGAGGAAGCCTTTTATTTTATATTATTTTTAGTTAATGAGATTATTTATTTCATGTAATCTATATGTATAAAAATATTTTATTTGGGAACTGTTCTTTATTTAGAATGTTTTAGACGTAAGAAAATTGGTTGATATATGATTGAAAATGAAGTAATTTATTATTTGAAAGAGACTGATTTATTGGTTAACAAATGTTGTATTTTAAAAATTGAAAAGTCAATTATTGTTTATCATTTAAAAAAATCGGCATAGCTCTATTGTATCTTTTGAACCATTGTTGTTTTTATAGACCCTTGAATCAGGCGAGTGATATTAAAATTTGGCAATGCGTACAACAGATAGCATGCAATGGAGCGCTTTATTTTTTAATTCTTATTGTTATTTTGGTTTTATTGTTTTTATTCTCTTCCACCAGTCCCGGCCAAATTTCGATAGCATGAGTGCAGCTAAGCCAACGTTGTGTTTTAGTAGAGCTGCAAAATAAAGATATTGATGTTCGTTATTATAGTTAATCAACTTCGTTTATTTATTTTTGTTTGAATTTAGACCTGTCCGATCATGCCCAATAGATAATAGAGTGTAGAGATTGAGAGAGAGAATGAGGAGAAGAGAGGGAGAGAAGGAGAGGAAGGCTTGAATGGAGTGCTCCGCCCATTTTATTCTTTTAATATGGTGATTAGAGGAGAGAGGAATCAAAAGTTCTTAATACATGAAAGTATTATCTTATTTATAAATGGTCGCAAGATAAATATAAACTTAAATTAGTTACCTTCCTTTGTACAGGATATGCTTGCAAACCATTTTTGTGTATATATTTTAGGTTCCCAGATTTTTTTGTTCTTTGACAGCTACATCTACGATAAGAAAAATAAAATTTATAAAGCAAAGCACACGATTACATGAATCACTGATGATACTCCCAGTTTGAGCTTTCTTTGACCTCTGTTCTTACATCTTTTTGGCCATCTCACCGGCTCCAAGGTAATTTTCTCTTAATCGACTATTTTATTGGTATTGCTGGTCAGCAGGTTAGACTCATCTATCAATTTGATATGTCACTTAGAGTACTTTTTTATTTTTCTTTTTCTCGTAAAGTATAGCAACCCTTTGTAAAGAAGTTTTTAGTAAGAAAACTCCTTATATGTTTTCATGTATGGAGAGATGTAAGGTTTTGGTCAGTTTGCCCTTTTACATTTACCACACTATTTGTTTGTGAAAGTTGCTTATGAAAAATATTGGTGTTGGTTGCTAACTCAGATCTTTAAAAAGATTGTTGTTCATTTTTTATGTATCTATCATCCGACACAAGTCTTACAATGCATGTATCTCGTTACTCGATCAAGTCATCACCTCAATTGAGTCGCACCTTTCACCAAGTCTTAAGCAGATAATGTCCATGTCTTTACAGAAGTAACTGTCGAAATTTGATACTGGGGTGATTTACTCATTACCCTTAGCTGAGCTTGTCGCTACTGGGCAGGAAACAACCTTTAAAGTTTATCTATGTCCAGTTTAGAGACATTGTATTTTTAATGCTTCGTATTGAGGGTAGATTGTGGGATCAACCAGACAATTTTGGCATCATGACCAATCATTTTTATTTGATTAGTTGGCTAATGCAACAACAGGTGGTATCTGGGGTCTATGAACTGGGTTCTAACCTTTCACATACGTGGGTGTCAGCCGCATTGTACGAGCTTTGTCAAGGGTTGGGTTCCCTCTTTATGGGAGGTGGTCGCTCACTCCTTTCTATGATGATTATCGGTGTACCCTTCACAAACTTGTTAATACTGAAGGACTTGTCAACTTTTATTTGATTAAACTAGATTACATATAGAAAATCAAATTCAATAAATAATTTTAAGTTTCTGCACGTAAAGAGTAATTACTTTATTTATTTAAAATACTAGATTTAAGAAACTTTTCATTTAAATTCTTATGTGGTTATAAAGTCTTCATAAATTAAAAAATTTTTAGTTGCAACAGACTGAAAGACACCTAACATAGAAATAAAGTTACTGTTAGTGTTGTTATTGGATCACGCTATTGATTTAGCACCTTAGTATCAATAAAAATAAAGTTGATGATTTTAAGGTGGCAGGCCAGAGAGTGGCCGCCCAGAGTAGCGAGGGGGCTGACCAGTGGAGGCTGGCTGGATATATATATATATATATATATATATATATATATATATATATATATATATATATGTTGAGTGGTATATATGCAAATTATTCCTGTATTTGAGGTATTCAGCTCAATGGCTTAGGTGGCTGCTAGCTAGATGAGGTAGGCTGACGTAGTTGAATGGGATTGTTGGGGTAGAAGGTGACCGGCCATAGGATACCTTGCACCTTTATTCTAAGGATGGTCGACTGAAGGTGAGATGATGGTCTGCTGCGAGACAACAAGCACGGGAGAAAATGTGAGGTCATGAGAAACTCCACAGGATAGAGAAGAAACCGGCCAGTGAAGCGGGATGGTATTCGTGAAGTTAGTTCCATGCAATGGAGAGCTAGAGCGGCCGACCGGCTGGGTGGCCGGCGCAATGAGATTTCTGCATGAGTGGTTCCATGCGACAATGAAAGATACGGACGATCAGTGATAATAACAGTGTCAGGGCGCTTGCGCGAGTGGTTATCCATGATTAAGGAGGAGGACCGGTGTTGGTGTGTCGGCACGACAGTAGGAGATCTGGTCGGTGTCGAGGTGTCGGCACGACAGTTGGAGATTCAGCTCGTGCGTTGCTCAGTGCCTAAGCAATTTCTGTGCAAGTGGTTCCATGCGACTAAAAAGATTAGCGTCAGTGTCCGCGTGAATGGTTTCCCGTGACTGTGAGAGTTCCGAGAGTTTGCTCGTCTAGAGACGCTCGTGCGAGTGATTTTGCGTGACTGAGAAGGACAGCCGGGAGACTTCCACTGCTTTGGCAAGCTTCACGGCCTTCATCTTTGCTTCAAGCTTCTGGATGTAACTTTAACGTGTGGTACCATCAGTTAAGACGCAGTAAATCTCCCATAAGCTACTAACCCGTATTTCAAGGAGTAAAACGAAGAGAGAGTTCCTTGGAGATCGCCAGTAGCAACAAATAAATGGAGTGTATCCACTATCGTGCAAGTCCCTTTTGTGTGCTCTTTGTTAGTAATGTATCTCTGATGAGCTTTTTATCGATGTTGATTCTCTCTTGTTGATGGTACAATCCACACTAACTTCTTCATTTAGGATGTTGAATTCAGATCTATTTGATTATGCCAAAAAGATAGAGCGTAGGGAATAAGGGAGATAAAGTTGAACACAGAGAGAGAGAGAGAGAGAGAGAGAGAGAGAGAGAGAGAGAGAGAGAGAGAGAGAGAGAGGGAAGAGTTGCCTCGTAGGAGCTAATGTGGTGTTCCCGTGCTCGTGTGACCCATTTTATTCATTGAAATATGGTGATTACAAGAGAGGGAAACGAAAAGTCCATAATACATGAAATGGTGCTCTTACTTATAGATAATAATAAGACAAATGGTCTTGATTTGTGCATGGTATTCTACTGTTATTATCTGAACCATTAGATTGTCTCAAAATCCATAGACTATTTTTGGTCATATAATGTTATTTATTAAATTCGATTTGAATTTAAATAAGTTTTAAAATATGGATAAATTTATTTTAAATTATCTAATCAAAATCGAACCGTCGTTTATTACCTTTTTTAATCAATCAAACCAGATTATTGTCTTTCATGAAAATGTAGTATACATATCATCAACATAGATAACCAACTAGCACAACATTTTTGTAAACAATTTGGTACGCACAATAGTTTTTTAAATAAAGTAATATCTTTTAATTTTTAAATCTACACTTCCAATGGATGAGCATGAATAATTCATTAATATATTCCTCCATCCCTTTTGTCCCATACATTTGTTGATGGTCTTCTTTTCTCTGTCCTAAATGGCATGATAAATTGATTAATTTGCCATTATAACAAGTTATTGGTTTTCATAATTTGATGTGCACTGATTCTATGCAATGCCCATGTGCAGCAAATAGAATTGATCCGTCAAGTTGGCCTTTTACTACAGTGTGAGGTACGTACCTGCTAGTTCTCACTAGTCCACAGCTAGATGAGTCATTCGGAAACATCATTCGACTACCGTGGATCCTATGCTTTTATTTTGCCATTATTTGTGCATTAAATTTTTAAAGGATTCATTACAAGCCATTTAAATTGTTTGAGATAGACATCTTATGACTGTCGTCTCTCACGTGTCTTGTACAACCACTGTCCAATCTGAATCCCAAAGCGTCCCTAAAATGCAAAAAAAGAAAAAAAGAAAAAAAGGCTATCTAATATAATAAGTAAATAAGATATTACACTATCTGAATTAAATCATAGCTAAATATTCTCTTAGAGCAGCTCCATAATTGCAAAGAGATGAGGGTTTATGTCAAAAATGGATGTGCGAAGTCAGTCTTTAAGGACATTTACTAAAGTTGTAGCCATTACACGATCAATGAAAGTAGTTAATTAATGTGCAAAACATTTGTAACAGAAGTATTTAGTGAATGAAAGATATAGCTCCTAATTTTATTAATTTTGCACTAAACGGTTGTAAACATTGACAAAAAATCCAGTAAGATTTTTTTATTTCATTCATCTATAGATTAATTATAATTATACATTGCAAAAAAAGTTTCCTGCTTTGGACAATCTCTCCAATGCAAGGACTGTATGCAAAGCCTCACTCTCACTTCTTCTGTCTAAGGGAATAATAGTGTCCAGACGTCCGCAAGTCTAGACAGCCAACTCCCAACCGTCACTTCACCTGCCGATGTGGTATATGACAACATAAAGATCCGGTGGTTGGGCGTCCAGAAGTGCGGTGAACACACACATTATTTTCTTCGATTTATGTACCTAATTTTCACGTGAATTTAAGAAGTACTCTTGTTGAGCTGTTTCCCAACCTCATCCTTTATTCTTTTATGTTTAAAATTGAAATATTGTTATAAACTATGAATGCATTCCAAGTGATTGCTCATTACTATATATGATAATAAACCTTTGATGAGGCTACATCCTCTTTTATGTTAAGACTAGTGAACTCTCTAAACACAATTTTATTAAACTGATTATCAAAATAAATTATTTGGTCATAGTATTTGAAATTATAATCAAAATTACACAAGAATTAATAAATTTAATAACAATTTATGCAAATATTATTTTAATTTATACATACTGTAGCTGATCAAGGCAAATATCATTTATGCTTAATAGTTTATACATGTAGAAGAAATGGACAAATGAGGCAAGAGTTTGTAGGTTGATAAAGCAGCACATCTAATAAAAATGGCCATGAAGAACACACACATAAGGAAATTAAATGGTTAAAATCCCATTCATGATAATATATATATATATATATATATATATATATATATATATATATATATATATATATATATATATATATATATATATCTGGTAAATATTATAATTCAATTAATATTTACCAGATATCTGATGCGGTTCGTGGGATAGGTGGATGGGGATTAGTTGGTAAAATAAAGATGATAGTTTAGGTGTGGTAGGATGAGTGGGGATGATAGTAAGAGATTATTTGGATGTGGGAGGAGGGGGAGGGCGAGGGTTTGCGGTTGTAAGGAGGGGAATATCTTGAAGAGATGTAAGGTGATTGTAATTGCCCTAATCAATAGGGGGTAAATTCAAAAAAAAAAAATGGTGGAGTCTGCAATGAGGTTAACATTAACTATACAAGTCATAAGTTATTATTTATGATTGTTCTTGAAGATTAATTGCAAATCTCATTGTAAATGCATAATAATCCTACGATGTTTTACTCCCATGTAAATTTACTTACATGTACTCTTCAGACCACCAATTCCAATCAGCCATACACTTTTTTCATTGGTATGAAAAATAACATAAAAAAATAATAAAAGTACTTAAATTAAATAAAATAAAACAAGACAAATAAAACAAATAGTTAAATAATAGCTAAAGATCAATATATGATCCTTTCTAAATAAAAATAAACATTCATATATAAAAAAAATGACCAAATCAATCTCCATGTTTAATTATTCTTGAGGAAAATTCGAAGTTTTATTAAAAATTATACAATTATATATATAAATAATATTTTTATAAGTCTAATATTGAGTTATTCATCGAGTAAATTCTATCCCTTATTACATTTATATTTTAATTTTCAAAAAAAAAAAAAAAATTGTACACTTAATAATTGGAAATATTTTACTTGTCAAAATTCTCTATTTTTTACTCATAAATATTTAAAATTTTGGTTTAGATGCTGTTGCAATTAGGTTTCAAATAAAATGGAAGTAATATATTTGAAATATAGTTTAAAAAAATTTAATTTTTGGTTCTAAATAAATAGAATTCATAGCAAAATTTCAGCGAATTTTAAACACTTTTTATAGTTTATTTGTAATACATTCAAATTAGACAAATTTGATCTAGTTTTCAATACATTACAATCTCAGTCATCATGATCACTCCAGAGTCGTTCGCCGATAACCCCTTCTGTCAACAACTAATTGGCTTCTATTACTATGCATTTCCTTACCAATTTCATGATCTCTCAATTCAAAATTAAAAACAATAGACAAATCTTTCTTTGGACGTGGTGTAAATCAGAATCTATGATTTAAAAGATTGATAAGCGAGAAGGAAAGGACTTCATCATTGGGAGTGATAAGTGATTATTGTAGCCATCTAAGTATATTCGATTCCATTTTTCGGAAATCTAATCCATCCGAACGTCCCGTGAATCAAATCAAATTCTAATCATATTTTCGCATCGTTTATGCTGTCAAGCTCTCAGGTTCCATCGACAGCCATCAGTTTATAATTGTTTTATATGTAATTTAAATTTTCAGAGTTGAAATGTTCTTCAACTTTTTACCTTTCATTATAATTATTCTACATCTCAGTGAATTAAAAAGATACTGTTAATCGATTTGCACGTAGCATAAAGCATATACAATTTGTACTTATCTATGAATAAAAAAATTTATTTTTTAAATATTAAAATAATAATACTTCTAGTGTTATATGAATGATCTCCATCTTATCAATATAAAAAGTAAAATGTAGACATTAAACATATCAATACAGAATAATTGGGTGATATATATCAACATGTTCTTTTATAAAATTATGAAGAATGTATTAAGACATTTCAAATTTATATACTTTTAATAAGTTTTCATGTTTTTATTTCGTTTGATAAAATTACTTAATAATGACACCATCGTGAATCAACTTACTTTTTCAATTTTTATTTTAAGTCTAAATTTGAACAAAATAATTAATTTTAATTATGATTTAATAATAATATAAATACATATACATATATTAATTGTATTTATATTTGTATATGAAGCTTTTATTATATGGATTGACGAAAATGAGTTGAGTATCATATAGATATATTCACATTAATATAATTTGAATTTTATTTTAATCTTTTTTGTGGGGCGGACGGCAGGAAAAAGACAGCTCGAACGTCGTACGTTGCGAACTTCAATCATCTGACACCACTTGCCGTATAAAGTTGCTTCTGACAATGTAATCAGCCTCTTAAGGACTCAATTTTGTCCCTTGTACCAAATAATCCACGGCGATGTGGGATTCTGCTGAAGAAACTTAACAGTCTAAAAGGTTGTTTGATATAATAAATATATCACATATTAAGGGATTCTTCTTAATTTATAAAATGCGATCATCCAATTCATTTTAAGTATGGTGGTTTATTTATTTTTTATGATCAATCTAATTAAGAAAAAAAAAAATCAATTCAACTCTTTCGAAATGAATGGAAGATGAATTTCAAAATTGGATCATTTACAATCATAACATGCAATTCCTACTTATTTACATATCTGTCAACTAAACATTATTATTATTATTATATAAATATATATCCTAGATGTTTCATTTCAAATTAAAATATCATTATTTTAACATTAAAATAATAAAATGTATATTGTCATGCATAAATAAAATGATATAAATGTAAAAATTGATGTTGAGATTTTAGATAAGTAAATACATAAAAATGGAGATGCACACGCAAACAAATCTTCCTTCTGTTTTTCAACAATAAGAGATATAACTCAATTAAATTGAACAAATATTAATATTTAGAGCACAAAGTTTATTAAAAAGAGCCATCTAATAGAACAAATTTATTCTTGTAGCTCATTAAATAAAAACAAAAAAACTTATATCACTAGACTTAGGATTAAAAAAAATCACTATAGGAATGCAGTTAAATAGCACTGAAATATTCAGACGCAAAATTTTCAATCTGATTTGTGAAGGAAATTCACTGGATAAATTATATTAGGGACTGGTGTTGCGTTGACAATATCCAACACAACAATTTTGCATCAGTATTGGTGGTTGACTTTTATGTGGCATTGTTCAATTAATTTACTTTGAATCGTAGGTAAACTACATGAATTAAGTTTATTTGTGTCGGACATATCAGACGTAAATCATACATACATCTGGCGATATTTAAGAATTATCGTCAGATTTGCGTCTGATTTATGTTCTATTATTTCTATCGTTAATTTGGGGTTTGGTACTGTTATTTTTGTCCATTATATGTTTAACTGTTCTCACATAAATAATTTTTATCCGTTTTTGCGTCATCATTGCATCGAATTTGTTTATATGAAACATGCTTCATATTTACATCTGAAAGTATCAGAAGATAAATATTAACATCAGATTACCATCTAATTTGCGTTGGAAAATATCGTTGAATGACGAAATTTAATTGTCAATGTAGCGTTAGACTTTCCGTCCGAAAATGGACGAAAATCTGACGTAAGCATGTAACACATAAAAAAAAGAAGAATATCATTTATATTTCCACAACCTGCACAAATACACATTCAACATTACATACCACATTAAGAATATCTATATCACAGATTAAATCTCAAAACAATATCATTAAAAAAGGGAAAATACTATTACTAACCATCCCAAATAAGAAAATAAAGTTCATATAAAAATCCTAAAACAAATGTTTAACATAACACTTATCAAATAAAAGAAAACATAAGAAAAAACTCCTCCTCCTCCTCCTCTTGCATGGATGTCATTGACTGGTTGCCCTGACTATCGAGGAATAGAGCCCTCTACTCACATCTGCTCACATAATTTGTGCATCTTTTCGCTCATTGCAGCTACCTATCTGACAAGAGCCTCCTGGTCTGACTCTAAGAAGCTTGGTAACTAAGAAAGAGACCACAAGAGAGCTCGGTCTCGATGGCTATGTAATTCACTCCAATGCCATAAAACCTCCCCTTCTTCCTCCCTGCCACCTAGGACTAAAGCTAGTACTTGAAGTGCACAGTGGTAGATTAACTACCACTGCTATCGACAGAAGTCTAGGTCTGAGAAGCCAAGTGCCTCTCCCAGAGATGCTAAAACTCATGCATAATGAAAACCATCATTTAATTAAAATTTTCAATATTTAAGGTAAGAAAAAACATTTAATTTAAGGCTTTTAACTTACAACAACCCAACAAGTATACTCTGAGACCCATAGCACAGTCCCCGGGTGTCAATGAGTTTGGACATGCAGCTCTGCAACGAAGGGAGCAAGACTCTACTCATTGGTCTATGTAGCGTATAAAAATGGTTAGCGCTAAAAAAATTGATCATCCAAAAATTGAATTAATGTTTAAATATTTAAACAAAATTTACCAACCTGTTGTTGTGCTACATATAGGGGGGTCAATATACTAATATTGAGCGCAGCTCCCTTGACCCCCTTTGTAGCCTAGTTCGTCTGGGTATTCCGCCTCTTCCACTCACAATCAGGAGGGCCCAAGCTGCGGTCAACTGACTATGGACCCCTTGACACGCCTAAAATATATACGCTTTTTGCTATATCATTTTACTCATTGTTTATGATATTACACTTTAAAGAAAAGTATTTTGTATGATTTTTAGTTTTAGGTACAAGAAATGGTGATTTGAGCAAAAGGAAGCAAAAACGGCACAATTTGGAGCAAAAACGAGCAAGAAATGAAATTCTGCCTTGACACCTTTCGATAAGTCTTTTGATGTTAAATCTTTTTTACACATTTTGCATATTTTTGAATAAGATTACACTTTAAAGAAAGGTTTTTTTAGACTTATTTTGTAGGGCTATCTGTTATGAACGCAACACAACTGAAACAGGGAGAATCAGAGCTAAAACGGAGTCAAACGGAGCAAAATGGTGGAGCCACGCAGCAGCCTGCTCGCCGACGGTGGCCACGATCTCGCCGACGGCGGCAACGATCTTGCCGACTGTGGCCATGATCTCGCCGACGACGAGATTTTCTAGAAAACACCGAAAAGTGCCCGAAAAGCTCGCCGACAGTGAGCTTGAACCAGCCGACGGCGCCCGGAAGGTTCTAGACCTACTTTTGGCGGTTTTTGGCCTAAATTTGACGCATTTGAAAGCTTTTTCCAAGGGGTGCTTATGGAAACTCTTCAAACTTTGTCCATACTCTTTAAAATAGCGAATATATGTTAGAAAAGAGAGATAAGAGAGGAATTAAGAGGAGAAAAAGTGGAGGAAAAACTTGAGGAATGTTTATGATTCTTAGATTTAGAGTAGAAATGTAGATTTCTACTCTTTTGGAGAGATTGGAGAGGAGATTTTCAGAGAATTTGTAAGGGATTTCGCTAGCATTGCATTGATTACCGGGAGAATTTATGGGAGAGATCTTCGTCTTTCTTTCAAAGGAAAAAGCTAAGTATAGTTCTTCATTATTTTATAATTTTGTAAACTTTTATTTAGTGGATTTGCTTTGGTTACACGAAGTTTCCGGTGAGTTTTTTTCACGCTTTGTGACGTATCTCTCTTACTTTTTCTTCTTCTTTGGAAATAGCGGTATGAGAAGATTTTGTCATTATTTTCCTTTTACTTTTCTTTTGGAATGAGTATAAATCATGTTTAAGATTTTGTGATGTATGGTAGAAGTAAATTTAATTATAAATGTGATGATTTTTACTTGCACTTCATTTACATTGCAATAAGGGCCCATTGTAGTGTTAAAATTCGTTGTAATTGCATCGACTCGAAAGGGCGGTGTAATTCTTAACAAAGTGAAATCACATTCAAATTCCATGGATGGAGAAGTTCATGAGGATTGAATGCAAATAAATAGGAAAATATAATTATCGGACGTAGAATTGGAGATTTTAGAGTGACAGGCTAAAATCCTCGATTCGATCCTATCTTTTGGGTGCTGAAGTGTAGATTGTTAGCCCTCAGGTGAGGGGAACGTGGGAGCTCAGAAGTGAGAGCCGGTATCATCCCAGCCTAGCCTCAGATTCAGTAACCAAGCATAGGATTAGTCAATGTTCTTTATGCCTGGACCAGAGGGTAAAGAATAGGATTGTTCCTATTTGACACATAAAATATTTAATGCATCTCATTCCTATACATTATCTATTTCATTACATAAGAATTGTAGTTTTTAGTATCTCAAAATTCTCCAAACCAATTCATCCAAAAAGGGTTATCTTTAGAATTATTATTTGCACTTAGTTATAGTTACTATTACATTTAACACTTGCATTTAGGAGTAGTTGCTAGATAAAACACAATTTTAATCGACATTCCAACCTAAGGAGTAATTGTAGTAGACTAGAATTTGACTAAAGACCTCTTACTTCACTTCATCGTGGGATCGATACTGGGGTTTTTAAAGAAAACTCTATATTACTTGAAACGATATGTATACTTGCGTAGTAACCCTAGTGTGTAAAATATTTTCTAATTTTTATATCATTTAAGATTTTGCACACTAGCCGCTATTTATAAATTAGCTCAAGTTTTTGGCCATCTTTTGGAAGTTAATTTACTGCGTAATTGCGGGTTGGGTCAAGTTTTTGGCGCCGTTGCCGGGGAAGCTTCGGTAAGAACTTTAGGAGAATTTTAGTTGAAATAATTTGGCTTAGACTTGGAAATCTGTAGTGTTGAAAAAACTATTTTTGTGTGAAATGTGTTTTTATATGAAAAGGTGTTGTGAAAAAAAAACAAAAAAAAATTGTTTATATGAAAAATAAGGTGTTCGTAAAAATGTTTTGTTGTGTTGAATATATTTCATTTATTATTTGTTTAATTGTTAATGTATTGTTTGTTATGTTGCGTATGCAAAACAAAGGATCTGCAGGACTTGTGCCTTATGATTCTGAGTTTGAAGAAAATAAAAAAATAAAAATACAGAAAGGAGTCGAAAAACTAGAAATGGAAATGAAAAACTGTCAAGATAATAAGTTAGAAAATCATCATAATTCATTGAGGGATTACGTAAATCCTACGACAGATGAAATTCACTAAATTATACAAAACCCTGTCGTAGAAGCTAATTCATTTGAAATAAATCCTGAGATAATCCAACTGGTGCAGAACAATCAGTTTGGGGGAACTCCTTCAGAGGATCCCTATTTACACTTATCAAATTTTCTAGAACTTTGTGCTACATTTCATTATAGAGGTATGTCAGACAATGCTATTAGAACAAGGCTTTTTCCTTTCTCACTAAGAGATGTCGGCACTATTTTTAGGTTGTGTGATATTTTGAAAAGGGGTCGCCTAACAGAAGTTGTCGGCGAATTTAAATTTTAAATTTGATTTAAATATATATATAATTTAGAAAGTAGTATTTGGCTTTGAAAATAATTTTTAAATTTGAAAGTTTTAAGATATGAGATTAAACCGATCTCACATTCCAAATAGTTTATATAAACGAGCACCGCACCACAAACCGTGTATCTATCCCTAAGGATAGACACACCGCTTGATGGTGGGGCTCGATCAAATAAACTAGAAGTTTTTGTGACATCCGTTTGGTCCGCGAACCAATTTTATAAGCCGACAAATTCCCCGCTTAATATGAAAGTATTAAACGGGGTTTATATTACTCGGGTTCTTTAAAATTCCCTATAAGGGCAAGCCCCTATAGTTAATTACATCTTAAGTGACGGGAATCACTTAAGAAAACTCTCGATAATAATCAATAATTCTGCTCTCAAGAATTTCAGAGTTTAAGGTTTTCAAAGATTGAATTTTGGAGTTTCAATAGGGAATGGATCAAATTTTGGAACATTTTATTTTGTGAATCCAAAGGAAGAAAGGTAGGAGAAATCACTGATTCGAAGTGAACTTCGGTAATTTCCCGACTATCCTATCGTTTGGCTTGAATTTAGGAAAGTCCTAATACTTATTTAAATGTTTTGATCTTACCAATTTTAATTAATTAGGGCTTATATTTGTATGATAAAATCAAACAAATAGCCTAGAAGGTGTGAGGGTTTATTGTCGTATCGGACGACTACCTCGGAATCCTAAGATCGGTTAGGGCTTAATTTGCAATGCAAATGCCTAACGAAGAGTCGAGGATTTATGTTGCACTAGGCAAGCTACCTCGAAGTCCTATGGCTTTGTTGTTTAATTCTAAGAAGGTTTTGTTGAAGTAGGTTCAAGTTTTGCTCGACGACGATGGCCGTGCCGCCCACCATGCTCCAAGCTCCTTGTTGTTGCGGAGGTTTAGTTTTAGAAATCATAAATCGTGGGATGAGAAAAGTGTTTTGGTTTAGAGAGGTCTTAATTTCCAAGTGTTTTGTATTTTGATTAAAACAAATCTTAAAGTTGATTATAACGACACCGGTTAAGATCCCACGGTTCCATCCTTCCGGCATCATTATTTTTATCGGATTCACTTAGTCCAGATGAATTTGCTAAACTCAATCGAATGAGTTCCACACTTTCATTTAGACCGTGGGAAATCCCGTTAAGCAACACGTAGGTTACATCATCCGAGGTATTCCCGATCATCCAACGAGACGTTTTAATTTAGTTGTAATTGTAGTTTTGTGTTCTGTTTGTGATTAAATTTTGAGTTGTTTTATATTTTGAAATGTTGTGGCGGTGAATTTTATCTTGCAATGACTTTTAACTTAGTTTTGGTTTCAGTTTTAGGGACTATCCTAAAGGTGTGGGTTTTCATGCAACGATTGTTTTATCATGCAAGAAAAGTAAAGTGCATCCGCAATAAAGTAAATTGCAGTGGAAGTAAATTGCAAGAGAGCAAATTGCAATAAAAAAATAAAAGCGTACCCTGGAGGGTCTTCCCGTCATCCCAAGCCGCACTTAAAACACAATTAGAATATTTAAGCAAGTTCCTAGGTAAAACTAAGGGAAAGGTTATGGTTTTCTACCAAATTCCTAATCCTATAGCTAGTCATTTCCTATGACGTCTAGGTTCTTTGTGTTTTTGCTTGAGGACGATTTTCTTCATCAAAGAAAAATTAAGTCCAATTGTTCTTATAAATATCCTATCATATTGAGGAAGTGCTTAAGAGGAATCTTAAACATCTTTTCAATATTTCTAGGATTGTTTTAAGTCCAAATGAGTTTAATTATATAAATGAATCGATCGTCCGAAGTTTTCAAGTCTTGTTAACTCGCTCGATTAACTAGGACATTCGAATATCCTATGAGCGAGGTAACACTTCATTTGATTTTCCATTTAGGAGTTATAATAATCAAAGCTTTCAAGGGTAAATTAGTATTCAAATGATTTGATTTAAGTTAAAGGGTTTAAATTTGGAATAAGTGTTCAAGTTGTTTTATATTTAATTTAATTTAATTGAGTTTGATTTAATTTAACATAGCTTCAATTTAATTTGATTTGGTATTTAATTAATTTGATTTGATTTAATTTAATTTAATTTAATTTAATTATTAAATTTTAATTTAATTTAATTATTAAATTTAATTTAATTTAATTTAATTTTAATTTAGTTTAATTTAATTTAATTTAATTATTAAATTTTAATTTAATTTAATTATTAAATTTAATTTAATTTAATTTAATTTTAATTTAGTTTAATTTAATTTAATTTGTTTTAATTTAATTTAATTCAATTATTAAATTTAATTTAATTTTAATTTAATTTATCTTTAATTTACTTTATTTTTAATTTTAATTGAAATTTCAAAAGAGTTTAATAATTTAATTAAGTCTTTTAATATTTTAAATTTGAGTTATCATTTTAATTAAAAATTGAGTATTAATGATATAATTAGTTTAGGGATTTTTAAATTAAAGAATAAATCTCTTCCTAAAAATATCCCTATTTTAATAATTCCAATTTTATTATTCTTCCAAATTTAATCCATTATTTAATTAAAGTTTAATCATTTTGAAATTGTTTAATGGGTTTCTACCCTTTAATTATTTAAATTTCAATCATCCAAATCAGATTAAGATCAAATATTTTACTTGTTAATTTTTTATTAAACCTAAAGTTTTAATTAAGGGTTGAAAGTTTAATTACCATTTTACCCCTTAAGCTTAATAATTTCATAACTCACTAAATTGAACTTAAATGAATTTGAAATTTTTATGTGACTTCACTCATATGTCAATAAAGACATGAGAGGAGAAAATGTGATTTTTCTGTATTTAATTTATTTATATAATTATTTTTGGTGGAAAATGGAAATTTTCAAGGAAAATTTGATAACATGACCAAGGGAAAGTTTCTGTCCTTAAGAAAATTAGGGGACATTCCTAATGACCAGAGTAGCACTTGGACCAATTTTGGTGATTTTTTGAATTATATTATTTTTATTATAATTATTTTAAGTTTTGGAGTGTTAATTAATTTAAAAATAAAATAAATGTTGAAAAATGGATTTTATATTTTTCAAAAATCTCTCTGATATCAAGGAAACCAGAGAAACAAATTTTGTAATTTTCTGATTTTTCTATGATTTATTATAATTATTTTAGTGAAAATGCTAGAAAATACATTTTTTTTAATTTTAAAATTACCCTAGGGTTTTAAAATTCAATATCTCACTAAATAGACCTAGGAAAAATGTGGGATTTGTTCCTAAGTGATTATAATTCAAAATGTGACATTTTGGTGAATTTTATTATTTTTGTGATTTTTATTATTTTTTAATTATTAAAAATATTAAAATATTATTAAAAATCAACTTTTTTAGAAAATTGAAATTTTAATTTTCTTGGGTTCCCCTGATATCAGAGAGGCTCCAAAACCAATTTGGTGAATTTTTGAAAAGTATTTTAAAAGTTATGAATTTTTAAAGTTTAAAATGGCTAAGTGACTTAATCAACCCAATTAGTGGGGCTAACCAAGTCCAATTGACCTCAAATTTTTATGGTGGATTCCTCTGATCCTAAAGGTCAGTGGAGAATTGATTTCAAGTCAATTTGATGTTTGGTTAACTCTAATTAATTAAAGACCTATTTTGGGTGTTTAAGCCAATTAGAGTTGTTCCGAATGAACTAAGCCAAAATCTATTTTTCCTAGGGTTCTCTGGTCACAAGGAACATCACCAAATTTTCCTAGAATTTATTTCACAACATGCTAATTTTTGGAATTAAAATACTCAAAACAGCAACATGCATTTGAAAAATAAATAACTTTTCACAGAGATGGCCTCTGACCTTGGAAAATTCAGGGAATGTTCCCAAGTTCAGAGGCTTCAAAAGCCCTATGGTCTCATGCCATGGTGAATTGTATACTTGCATGGAGAATTAAATGTATGCAGAGAGTAAATAAATTATAAAAAATAAAATACTTGATGAAATTAAATGATTTCTTTTCCACATTATTCTCCTCTGTTCACTGAGCAAGAGGGTATTTTTATTTTATTTTTGTGATTTTTCTACACAAAGATATGGATTTTTGAAGTTTAGGGAATTAAATAAATAAGAAAATACCCTAATTATCTACTTATCCACGCGGCGCCAGCGAAACATCGGCAGCTCCGAAGGGGTACGTGTCGCACTGTGATTGGGCGCCGCCATCTGAGTCAGCAGCCCGGGCCCCGCGGTTCTCGCACCGTTTCCTGGTCCGACGCCATCTGAGCCGCTCGTCCGCGCGTGTATTGAATGGACGCGCATCCGTTCATCGTCCCCAAGTGTTCTCACCCGAGAGCCGTCCACACTAAATCCCTAAGATCTCACTCGATTCTCAATGGATTTTTACGTTCTTATACTCTACGGATTCGTCTTGAAGAGACGAACGCATCCATACGGTTAACATGCATTGAAACTAAGGCATTTGAAATGGAGAATCTTCGAAGCTCGAGATGAAGAGTTAGCTCATACCTTGGCTCGGAGAAGTGTGGCTTCAATCCGAGAGTTGTTGCACCTTCGATTGGGTCCTGTGAAGCTCCGGATGAAGTCTCCCGGTCCAGTGAATTGTCCGGATATGATTTCGACCAAGCCCGATCACAAAGCTTGGAGGCTGGAGCAACCGGGTGGCCCTGGAGATGGGGCTTTTGATGGTGGACACCTTCTCTTGGTCCGGTGAAGGTGTAGAGCCAATCAATTTGGGAATTGGCTCACCTGTGGAGAAGTGTCCCGGTTTTTGGGTTAAAGTTTGAGCTCGAAATTGGGCTCGGCTAGAGGGAATCGAGACTGGAATTCGGTGGGGATCTGGTGCTCTATGTGTGGAGAGTGATCTGGAGTGATTTTGGCAGAGTTTCCTTAAGGTTTTTGTTCAGCACCTCCTTTGGCCGAGAGGGTGAGGGGTTTAAATAGGAGAGGGTGGAAGGCCTCCCAGGGGGAGTTAGGGCTTGGGATCAGCTGCTCTGGTAAGGAGAAGATCAGCCATGGTAGCCACTCGGGGATGGGGCAGCTCGACAAGTGAGAATTTCAATGTTGGCTCACATGTGAGCTCTCGGCCATGGTATTTTCCGGCGGCCGGTGGCCGGCCGACTGTGCAATGGTCACCATCTTGGTCGGGTGGGTCGTAGTGGGGTTTAGTGTAGGCAATTGGCAAATGCCATGTGTAAAGGAGTTGGATTGAAATGGAATGGGGGATGAGCCTATTTTGGGTCCAAATGGGTCAACCCACCTTTTGGGCTTGGTTCACCTCCCCATGGCCTGATTTTGGGCTCGAGAGGATCGGTTGGGTCGCCAAGAGAGAGTGGTGTGGTCTCTATCCATGATGAGGTGGCTAAACATGGTTTAGTGTGTGACATGCTTAAGGTAAAAAGGCTTAATGAAAGATTAGGAAAGGAGCCCCTCCTTTTACCATTAATGGCATGGTCACATGTCAAGCCTCCCATGGCTTCATGTGGCTTGTCAATGGCTTGCATGGCTTGTCTTTGGCTTGGGGAAAGTTGAGTCAATTTCATAAAAATGGGTTTTAAGAAATTTTTGGTAATTTAATGGGAATTTGGATGAAGCTTCATTTGGAATAATTCAATGATGATTTTAGGACTTAGGTAATGGATTTAATTAAATGGATGACAAATGGAGATGTCATGTGGGCTTTAGGGTAGATTTGGGCTTTTGAATTTTGAAGGAAATGGGCTTTTAAAATGGTTTAAGGAATGGGCCCTTAAGTTTAAAAATGAATTTATGGATGGGAATTTTGTAAAGAGGTTGGGCCAAATAATTGTTGGGTTTAGCTCATAGATGTGTCATGAGTGATTTGAAACAAATTGGGGGTGATTTGGATTTGAATTGGGTTGAATTTGGGTTAGGTTTGGGCTTAGGTCAAAAATGGGCCTTTTAACCTTGGGTTGAGTTTGAGTGGGGGGTTTGGGTCTAAATTTTGGACAAATCATGTTAGGGTTTTGTTTTTGGGAATGTTAAGGAAGATTTAGAAAAGATTTGAGGTTAATTGGAGTTGAATTGGGTGAGTTTGGGTCATGGGTCCAAATTTGGGCTTTAAGGCCAAAAGTGAGATTGGATCCAAATGTCAATCAAATTGGACTTAGATTTGGTCTAGATTGGTATTGGGAATGTTGAATTGAAGTTTAGAATTGAATTGGACCAAAATTGGGGTCAATTGGGTAGGTTTGGTTTGACATTGGGTTCACTTTGGATTAAAATGGGTCAAATTGGGGGTTTTGACAAAAGTAGGGTAAATTGACAAAATTGGCCCATGGTGTAGTTGGACAAAATGAAATTGGGAATATTTGGGATTTTTTGGAATTTTCTGGGAATTTTCTGAATTTTTGGATTTTTGGGTCAAGAAGGGTATTTTGGGTATTTGGAGGGTATTGGGAGGTTTTCTTGGAATTTTTGGTATTTTTGGATATGGATGATCAATTTGAGTGATGTGGAGATGTTTGGGATTGATTTTGGAAAATTTTGGGTAATTTGGAAATTTTGCAAAAATTTGGGTAATTTCGAGGTTTTGGGTAGGTTTAGTAGGTGTAGGGTCTCGGGGGTCAAAAATTGAAAATTTGGGAAATTGAAGATTGGGTGAATCTAGGTGGAAAGAAGTCATTTTGGTTGAGCCATGAAGTCATTTCAAGCCCATATGAGCCATGAAAGGACTCATTTGAGGCATTCACTATGTTGTTCCTAACCCTCTTAGCAAGAGCTTAGGGGTTAAGGACCATCCATGTGAATCACCTACATGAGTCGGGAGGTTAAGTTGGGCATGGGTGTGGTTTTAGGAAGTGTGTGGAAATGTAGTGTGTAAGTGCGAGTGTAAGTCGGCCCTTCACTGGACCGAGCCACCTGGGGTAGGCTCTAAGGCCAAAGAGTCCTATAGGAACTCATCCTTTAAACTTCCACATTTGATTTCAACCCTCTAGGTGATTAGGGGTCTATAGTCAAGTTTGTGGAGTTTGCAGGGAGTTTAGAAGTGGTTTGAATTTCTAAAAGGTGGGTCCCAATTCTAGTCCTCTAAGATAGTCGAAGGAAAAGCCTAAGGCTAGATCCTAAGCACTAAAAAGAAGAAGGGAAGACCTCATCAAAAATGAGGTCAACAAGAGATAAGGCTAAAATGTGGTTATATTCATTAGCACCTGGCTCTATTAAAAATTGGGAAGAGTTAAGTCAGAAATTCCTAGCTAAGTATTTCCCACCTTCAAGGACTACTAAATTTAGAAACGATATTATCTCATTTTTTCAGTATGAAGAGAAATCAATATATGAAGCCTGGGAATGATTTAAGGAACTCTTAAGAAAGTGTCCACACCATGATCTGCCCGATTGGTTAATCATTCAAACTTTTTATAATGGGTTAGTAGAATCCCTTAGGTCTATAATTGATGCTGCCGCTGGTGGATCATTAATGTCAAAATCATTTGATGAAGCGTATGCATTAATTGAAGAAATGACTACAAATGAATTTCAATGGCCCACTCCAAGGGCAAATAAAAAAAATGTAGCTAGTATTCATGATACGAACACAATTTCAATTCTTGCATCTCAGGTTGCTGAAATATCAAGAAAGTTGGACCAATTTGGAATGAACCACCTCAATTTACTCCTGTAAGTGAGGAAAGTTCATTAGAGCATATAATTGATTCTAACTTATCATATGATGCTTTAAATATCATAAACAACCCATATTCTAACTTTTACAACCCAGGTTGGAAGAACCATCCTAAATTTAACTAGAATCATACTACTAATGGTGGAAACCAAAAATGGGAAAATAATCATGCAAATCATAATGGAATTTGGAATAATCAGAGGAACACAAACTATAGACTTTCATATCCACCGGACTCTAATATTGATCAACAATTTGAGGATAAGAAAATGTCTCTGAAAGAAGTGGTATTACAAATGGGAAACCAATTGCAAAGACAAAATGCTGCGATTAGAAACATAGAGAATCAACTGGGACAAATTACTAATTCACTTATCAATAGACCCCAAGGAATACTTCCTAGCAACAATGAGATCAACCCTAAAGAGAACACTAATGAACAAATAGAAGCTGCCCAATTAAAAATTGGAAGAGATATAGAGGATGTGGTTTAAAAAGAGAAAGATGTTGTGAGAGAAACAAATGAAACTAAAAGACCTGAAGAACATGTTTCTAAGGATCTGGAAAAATTAATATCTCCAACTAAAATCAGTTTGGAAAGACTACCACCTCTATTTCCTCAAAGACTTAGACAGCATGAGTTGGATAAAAAATTTTCAAAGTTCATGAAAGTACTTAAGAAGTTAACATTAAATATTCCTTTCACTGAAGCTTTGGAACAATACCAAGTTATGCAAAATTTATAAAGGATATATTAAACAAGAAAAGGAAATTTGGGGATTATGAGACAGTTGCACTAAGTGAGGAATGCAGCTCTATACTTCAGAAAAATTTTCCTCGGAAATTTAAAGATCCTTGTAGCTTTATAATTCCTTGTGCAATTAGAGGAAAATTATGTGGAGAAGCTTTATGTGAGTTAGGAGTGAGCATTAATGTGATGCCTCTATCTATATTTAAAATGTTAGGTTTAGTCGATATTTCTCCCACTACTGTAACCCTTCTGTTAGCCAATCGATCTATCATTTATCCAATAGGAGTTATAGAAGATGTCCTTGTTAAAGTGGATAAATTTATCTTTCCTTTGGACTTTATTGTATTAGATATGGAGGAAGATAAAGAAATTCCAATTATTTTAGGAAGACCTTTCCTTGTTACTGGACAAGCTATGATATATGTGCAAAAGGGAGAGTTGACTATAAATATTAATGACCATGAAGTCACTTTTGATGTATTAAAGACTATGAAATATCCAGCTGAGAGAAAAGAAGATGATTGTTTTTGGATGGATGAAATTGATTATCTAAGTAAAGACCATTTCCAAAAAAGTTTTGAGAGTAAGTTAAAAGATGAGATTGAAATAGATTTTCATGATGAGTTGAAAACTTTATTTAAAGAAGACTATATGTATGTTCAGGAGAGGTGTGAAATGATGGACACTACCAAAAATAGTAAACTTTTAATTCCATCTGTTGAAGAATCTTATGAACTTAAGATGGATGTACCCCATACAATTTTAAAGCCTATCGATTTAGGGAATTCATCTACACAACCAGTCTTTATATCTTCAGAAGCGACTCAATAACAAGAAAAACCTGAAATGAAAGATGAACAAGATAAAATTATTGAACTAGGACTTGGAAGAGAATTTGAGAATAAATTTTAAAAGAACTTTTGTTGACCTCATTTTTGATGAGGTCTTCTCTTCTCTCTTTAGCACTTAGGATTTAGCCTTAGGCTTTTCCTTTGACCATCCTAGAGGACTAGAATTGGGACCCATCCCTCAGAAATTTGAACCACTTCTTGCCTCCCTACAAACCCCACAAGCTTGATTGTAGACCCCTAATCACCTAGAGGGTTGAAATCAAATGTGAAGGTTTAAAGGATGAGTTCCCTATAGGACTCTTTGGCCTTAGGACCACCCTGGGTGGCTTAGTCTGGTGAGGGTTGACTTACACACTCACTATACTCACACTCTACACTCTCACACACACAATCTAAATCCTAAAACGACACCGATACCCAACTTGACTCCTTGACTCATGTAGGTAATTCATATGGATGGACCTTAACCGCTAAGCCCCTGGCTAAGAGGGTTAGGAACAACATAGTGAATGCCTCAAATGAGTCCCCTCATGGCTCATATAGGCTTAATATGACTTCATGGCTCAACCAAAGTAATTTCATTTTGCTCAAATTTGATCAATCTTCATTCTTCCAAAATTTCAATTTTTGGCCCCGGGGAGCCAGCCCCACCAAACCTACCAAATGCCTTTGGAACTACCCAAAATTTGCAAAATCACCTAAATTACCAAAAATTCCCCAAAACCATTCCTAAACATTTCCCTCCACTCAAATTGATCATCCATAGCCAAAAATACAAAAAATTCGAAAAGTACCCCCCCAATACCCTCCAAATACCCAAAATACCCCTCTTGACCAAAAAATCCAAAAATTCCCAGAAAATTTTATAAAATCCCAAATATTCCCAATTTCATTTTGTCCAACTACACCATGGTCCAATTTTGTCAATTTACCCCACTTTTACCAAAACCCCCAATTTAGCCCATTCGTAACCCAAGTGAACCCAATGTCAAACCAAATCTACCCAATTGACCCCAATTTTGGTCCAATTCAATTCTAAACTTCAATTTAATATCCACTGTATCAATCTAGACCAAATCCAAGTCCAATTTGATTGACATTTGGGTCCAATTTCACTTTTGAGCTTAAGGCCCAATTTGGACCCATGACCCAAACTTAGCCCAAACCAAACCAATTCAACTCCAATTAACCCCAAACCTTTTCTAAACCTTCCCTAACATCCCCATAAACAAAATACTAACATGATTTACCTAAAATTTGGACCCAAACCCTACTCAAATTCAACCCAAAACCAAAAAGCCCAATTTTGACCTAAATCCAAACCTAACCCAAATAAGCCCAAATCCCAAAACCAAAACCCAACCAAAGTTGAAACCTCTTTGAAACACTCCCATGAACATTTACCAACATTAATTTTACATCAATTTCAACCCTAGCCCAACATTGGCCCAAATTAGCCCAATTTGACCTACATTAACCCCTTTACCAAAGAAGCCCAAATCCAACCCAATTCAAACCCAAATCACTTTCAAATCAATCATGACACATCCTTAGACAAAACTCAACATTTATTTGGCATGGCCTTTTGCAAATTTTCCTATTCAAAAGCCTATTTTCAAACCTAAAGGCCCACTTCCTTAAACCACTTTAAAAGCCCACCAAAGACCATTTCAAAAGCCCAAGTTTTCAATCCAAAGCCCACATGACATTTCTCCACATCATCCATTTAATCAAAATCACCCCTAAGTTTCAAAATCATCATTAAAACATTCCAAATCAAGCTTCGTGAAAATTCTCCGCCAAAATACCAAAATTCCTAAATTCTACTTCCATCAAATTGACCAAGCTTTATCCTAAGCCATAGGCAAGCCATGAAGCCATTCTTAAGCCACATGCAAGCCATGTGAGTTGTTTACATGTGACCTTACCACATTGGGCAAAAGGAGGAGGTCCTTTAAGCACTTCCTAAAAGCCATTAACCTTACTTATGATTCCCCTTAACTCAAATATAATCCAAATTTCTTGGATGGAGACTTCTCCACTTAAGACCAGCTGACCTAACTGATTCACCCAGCCCAAAACCAGGTCATGGGGAGGTGAACCAAACCCAAAATCATGGGTTAACCAATTTGAGCCAAAATACATTCTTCCCCATTCCATTCCAAGATATCCTCTTTACACATGGCAAAGCTCAATTGCCTGCACAAACCTCCAGCCCTGACCCACCTGGACCTGAGGGTGACCCATGCCTGCCGGCCAGCCGCCTGGATCGCCAGAAAACACCATGGCCGAGACCTTGGGAGGAGCCAAACTTTTCAATTCTGCCTTGCTGAGTTGTCCCAGCCCAATTGAACACCATGGTTGTTCTTCTCTTGCATAGAGCAGCTGATCCCAAGCCCTAACTCCCCCTGGGAGGCCCTCCACCCTCTCCTATTTAAACACCACCTCCTCTCGGCCATGAGAGGTGCTGAAACAAACCTTAAGGAAACTTCGCCAAAATCATTCCGGACCACTCTCCACACATAGAGCATTTGATTCCCACCGGATTCCAGCCGATTCCACTGCAGCTGAGCTCAATTTTGAGTTCAAATTTCAGCATAAAAACCAGGACACTTCTTCACTGTGAGCCAATCCCCAAATTGATTGGTCCTACACCTTCACCAGACCAAGAGAAGAGGTTTCCCCCTAAAAGCCCCCTCACCAGGCCAGCCATTGCTTCCAGCCTCCAAGCTTTGTGATCGGGCTTGGTCGAAATTATACCTAGACGATTCACCAGGCCAAGGTACTTCATCTGGAGCTTGCTTGGACCAATCAAACGTGACACAACTCTCAGATCGAAGCTTCACTTCTCTGAGCAAAGGTATGGACTCACTCTTCCTCCCGAGCTTCCAGAGATTCTCAATTTAGTTTGGGTCAATTTCAATACATGTTTACCGTATGGATGTGTTCGTCTCTTCGAGACGAATCCATAGAGCATAAGAACTCGAAAATCCGTTGAGAATCGAGTGAGAAATTAGGGTTAGAAGGTTGATCGTCACGGGTTCACACCAGTCGTAGACAATGACTGGGAACCGTTGGATCGCGCGTGTATCGAGTGGACGGCCAGGATCGCACCGGACAGAGTAATGGGACATGAACCGCGGGCCCCTGGAGCGCTGAGTCGGATGGCTGCGCCGAATCAAAACACTCTGCGTGGCCTTTCGGAGACGCCGAGGTTGAGTCAGCGCCGCATGAATAAGTAGGAAATTAGGATTTTTCTTATTTATTTAATTACCAGAACTTTGAAAATCCATAACATTGTGTAGAAAAATCACAAAAATAAAATAAAAATACCCTCTTGCTCAGTGAACAGAGGAGAATAATATGGAAAAGAAATTAAGTAATTTCATTAAGTATTTTATTTTTAATAATTTATTTACTCTCTGCACTATTTCAATTCTCCATGCATATAGGAAATTCACCATGGCATGAGACCATAGGGCTTTTGAAGCCTCTGAACTTAGAAACATTCCCTGAATTTTCCAAGGTCAGAGGCCATCCTTATGAGAAGTTATTTATTTTTCAAGTTCATGTTACTGTTTTGAGTATTTTAATTCCAATAATTAGCATGTTGAGAAATAAATTCTAGAAAAATTTGGTGATGTTTCTTATGACCAGAGGGACCTAGGAAAAATAATTTTTTGAGCTAATTCACTTTGAACAACCCTAATTGGCCTAAACACCCAAAAGTGAACTTTAATTAATTAGGGTTAACCATTCATAAAATTAGCTTAAAAACAATTCTCTACTAACCTCTAGGGATAGGAGAATAGCACATAAAAATTTGAGATCAGTTGGACTTGGTTAGCCCCACCAAATGGGTTAATTAAGCCCCATGAATGAAATCAAACTTTAAAAATTTATAACTCACAAAATACTTTTAAAAAATTCAGAAAATTGGTTTTGGAGCTTCTCTGATATCAGAGGAACTTAGAAAAATTAAAATTATAATTTTCTAAAAAAGTTGATTTTTATCAATACTTTAATAATTTCAATAATTAAAAAATAATAAAAATCACAAAAATATTAAAAATCACCAAAATGTCATATTTTGAATTCTAAACACTTAGGAACAAACCAAATATTTTTCTTAAGTCCCTAGCATAAGATATTGAATTTTGAAGGTTTAATGCAATTTTTAATATTAAAAAAATGTATTTTTCAACCTTTTCACTAAAATAATTCTAATAAATCAAAGAAAAATCAAAAAATTATAAAAATTGGTTTCTGGTTTCTTTGATATCAGAAAGATTTTTTGAAAAATATAAAATTCATTTTTCAACCTTTATTTTATTTTTAAATTAATTAATACTCCATAACTCGAAATAATTATAATAAATAAAATAAAATTCAAAAAATCACCAAACTTTGTCCAAATGGTCCTCTGGTCATTAGGAGTGCCCCATAATTTTCTTAAGGACAGCAAAATTCCCTTGGCCATCTTATTGAATTTTCCTTGGAAATCCCTATTTTCTACAAAAAATAATTATATAAATAAATTAAATACAGAAAAATCACATTTTCTCTTCTAATGTCTTAATTGACATGTGAGTGAAGCCACATAAAAATTTCAAATTCATTTAAGCTTAATTTAGTGAGTTATGGAATTATTAAGCTTGAAGGGCAAAATGGTAATTAAAACTTTCAACCTCTAATTAAAATTTTAGGCTTAATAAAATGAAAGAGTAAAATAGTTGATCTTAATCCGATTTGGATGATTAAAATTTAAATAATTAAAGGGTAGAAACCCATCAATCAATTTTAAGAATAAACCTTAATTAATCAATTAATTGAATTTGGAAGATTAATAAAAATTGAAATTATTAAAATAGGAATATTATTTAAGAAGATATTTATTCTTCAATTTAAAAATCCCTAAATTAATCACTTCAATAATATTTAATTCCAAATGATAATCTAAATTTAAGACTTAGAATACTAAAAGACTTAATCATTAAATTAAAAATTAAAATATTCAAACTAAATTAAATCAAAATTTCAATTAAATAAATACTTTAATAATTAAATTAAATAATCTTTAAAACATAACAAAAAATAAAATATTAAATTAAAATTAAAATAAAATTAAATCAAAATTTAAATTAAAATTACAGTAAATTAAATTAAATTAAATTAAAACATATTAAATTAAATTAAATTAATTCAAAAATTAAATTAAAATAAAAATCAAAACTAAATTAAAAATAAAATTAAATTAAAATTAAATTAAACCAAATTAAATTAAAATTAAATTAAATTAAATAAAATTAAATTAAATCAAAACAAATTAAATTAAATTAAATTAAATTAAATTAAATAGAATTAAATATAACATCACTTAAGACATGAAGAATTCGAAACAGATCTAAAATAACTTGAACACTATTCCAAACATAAATCCATTAATAAAAAATTAAATTAAATCACAAATCACTAAAACATCATTTGCCCTTAAAAGCTTTTGTTATCATAACTCCTAGATGTAGCATTAGGTGAAGTGGCACTTCACTAATAGGATATTCAAACATCCTAGTTCACTGAGCAAAAGAACAAAACTTAATTAAACCTCGGATGATTACTTCACCTGATTAATTAAATCCATTTGGACTTAGAACAATCCTAGCAATATTGAAAAGATGTTTAAGACTCGTCTTAAGCACTTCCTCAATATGATAGGATGTTTATAAGAACAATTGAACTTAATTGTTCTTTAATGAAGAAAATCGTCCTTAAACTAAAATACAAGAACTTAGACGTCATAGGAGATGACTAGCTATAGGACTAGGACTTTGATAGACAACCAAAACCTTTCCCTTAGCTTTACCTAGGTACTTGTTGAAATATTTAAATGACTTAACATGTGTTTTAAGTGCAGCTTGTGATGATGGGAAGACCCTCCAGGTACGCTTTTATTTTATTGCAAATGCACTCTACTTTTATTGCATGATAAACAACTGTTGCATGAAAACCAAAACCATTAGGATAGTCCCTGAACTAAAACCAAAACTAAATTAAAAATCACTGGAAGATAAAATTCACCGCCACAACATTTCAAAATATAAAACAACTCAAAATTTAATCACAAACAGAGCAACAGAACTACAATTGCAACTAAATTAAAACGTCTCGTTGAATGATCGGGAATACCTCGGATGATGTAACCCACGTGTTGCTAACGAGATTTCCCACGGTCTAAATGAAAGTGTGGAATTCATTTAGTTGAGTTTAGCAAATTCATCTGGACTAAGTGAATTCAATGAAAATAACGGTACCGGGATGACGGAACCGTAGGATCTTAATTGTTTATGTTATAATCAACTTTAAGATTTGTTTTAATTAAAATATTAAAAACACTTGAATTTTAAGATTTCTAAACCAAAACACTTCTCTCATCTCTTGATTTATGACTTCTAAAACTAAACCTCTGCAACAACAAGGAGCTCGGAGCATGGTGGGCAGCACAGCCATCGTCATCAACAAAACTCGGGTCTACTTCAGCAAAACCTTTCCTAGTTTTAAACAACAAAGCCATAAGATTTCTAGGTAGTTTGCCTAGTGCAACATAAATCCTTAACTCTTCGTTAGGCATTTGCATGATCATGTCACGTAAATTAAGCCCTAACCGGTCTTAGGACTCCGAGGTAGTCGTTTGGTACGACACAAACCCTCACATCTTCGAGGCTATTTGTATGATTTTATCATACAAATATAAGTCCAAATTAATTAAAATTGGCAAGATTGAAATATCAAATAATATTAGGATTTTCTTAAAACCGAGCCAAACAATAGGATAGTTTGGGAAGTTGCCAAGATTCTCCTTGGATCCTCTACTTCTCCTACTTCTCTTCCTTTGGATCCTTAAAAATAAATTGTTCCAAAATTTGAGTTATTCCCTTTTAAATTTCTAAAATTCAATCCTTTGAAAACCTCAAACTTTGAAATTCTTGAGAGCAAAACCACTGATCATTATCGAGAGTTTTCTTAAATGATGCCCGTCATTTAAGATGTAATTAACTATAGGGGCTTGCCCTTATAGGGAACTTTAAGAACCCGAGTAATATAAACCCCGCTTAATCCATTTATATTAAGCAGGGGAATTTGTCGGCTTATAAAATTGGTTCGCAGACCAAACAGATGTCACAAATCTTCTAGTTTATTTAAGCGAGCCCCATCATCAAGCAGTGTGTCTGTTCTTCGGGATAGATACACGGTTTGTGATGCGATGCTCGTTTATATAAACTATTTGGGATGTGAGAGAGGTTTGATTTCATATTTTAAAATTATTTTCAAAATCAAATACTACTTTCTAAACCATATATACATATTTAATTTAGAAATCTAAAATTCGCCGATAATTTCTGTTAGGCGACCCCTTTTTAAAATAAAACACATAACCTAAAAATACGCCGACAACTTCTGGCGACTCCGCTGGGAAAAAATTCCTCTCTCCATTTTGATTAGATGGTTTTGCAATCATAAATCGGTAGTGAGCCCATGCCCCTAGTGGACCAAACTACCATTCTTCCGTTGGAATACCTCGTTCATTTCTGTCTTGAACGAGTATAGCCAACTCCTCTCGGATTTAGGAGCCACTGTTTAAACACCCCTAAACAGAGAGGTTCCGAGATCCTTTTACCTCTTTTCTGAGGAGGGGTGGACCCCCAATAGGTGTTAGTTTAGGAGCGGTCCTTCGAGTCGAGAAGTCTTGCATAAGACTTTCTCTTCCTTTCCAATTTTGAATCGGATTCCTTACCTTCTCTACACCTTTGAACATTCCGTTCCTAAAAAAACAAACCCTCTAATGAACCACTCTTTTAACAAATAATTCCTTTTTTATAAATACATGAACAAAAATGTGTTCGGACTCTTTTCGATTCTTTTCTTTTCGTCCTAATGAAAAGAAGCATAACTTGGGATTGACAATCAGAATCTACCTTGCAGAAAATGTCTGCCCCAAAGCTGATTTTCTCCTTCACCAATGGACTGGACTTTGCTGTGTACAAGGATGAGCTGCCTGACAATGGGATCATCCATTTTGGGCAAGGATTCGAGAACACAAATGTCAAGATCACGGACGTTACCCTTTTCACACTTACAAACAAAGTACCTGAAACTGAAAGACCTTTGATCGAGTTCAACCTCAAGTCAACTCAAGAGTTCCCTCCCCTGCAAAAGGTTCCAGCTGAGAAGAATACTACTGTCCATAGGAGGACTGTTGTCTCTACCCCCACCGGTCTAGTCTTCTCTGCACCTACCCCGGCTTCCGCCAAACTAAAGGGGAAGGAAATTCAAATTTGTAACGAGCATGTTACCGTGGAGGGTACAGATTTCCGTGCAAGACCTTCTATTTTCGAAATTGGGTCCAGCTCAAGGGTTCCACCCCTAACACGGACTCAAAGAAGAAATAGAGGTAGGAAGATTGCCAGGAAAGCCAGAGCTGCTGAAGTTGCTTTCTTGGAAGAAATCCCTGAGTACACACCATTACCTGAGTACATACCATTTCTTGAGTATAGGCCACTTTTGGAAGGAAGTAGGTTCCATCCCCTCTCCGCCGCAGCTGACGAGGAAAATGCTCGCAAAATTGCTTCTGCATTACCTCGACCCGCATACTATAGTGACAGCCGAAAGAAAAGGGCTAGGACTACACCATTTGCCCGACTACAGACTCTGATAGAGAAGTTAGAAAAGAAAGAGAGATGTCCTGTATCAGAGATTTTAAGAAGAATAGGGCGGGTGCCAGCTAAGTCCCTTCTTGGGCCGCGAGTAGAACCCGTGAGCGCCATATAAAAGCCAAATAAGAAGATGAAGGCTAGTCTACCTATTGTTGTTTCAGGTTTACAGATCAGGGAGGATACCACCTTCCAGCATTCAGCCGACAGACCATTCGGTCCTAGGCCTTCTGCTGCTAGAAGGATGGTATGGCGTCCTACTACTGGCCAATTAAGACCGAAACAACGACCTGAAAAGGAAATTCTTGTCAGGAGACTCGAGTCCGAAGAAAGCGCCGCCTCAATGAAGGGGACTCCCAAGAAGGAAATCCAATAGCCATCGCATGATAACTGCGAAACCGCATGAAAAAGACCATTGGAGGACGCTATGGAAAAGCTAAGAACCGACATTCAATGATTAGCAAGAGAAAGAGAAGAAAAGTTTGGAGATGAAGTTGACTCGTCGGAGTTCATGGATGACGAATATGTGGAGATCAACATGGTCGAGACACGAGCATCGTCAGCTTCGCAAGGTGCCCCGGCAGCTGCGGAGAGAGATGAACCGAAAGTATTAAGAGCACAAATTCGAGAAAAAGATGATACAATCTCTCAAATGGCAAAAGGATGGAAGAGATGGGCTGCAGCCACTAGCCACTCTTCAGAGTCAGCCTCAACCCCCAAGAGAAACACATCCAGAAGTTATTCATATTACAGACGGAGGAAAAGAGATTACATTCGTTAACGGAGACGATCAGCCAAAGAAAGATTCTACTCAGAATATGATTCCAGAGAAGGACATCAAGAACATGGTAGAACAACAGGTGCGAGAAGCCTTAGCACACTCTAAGGGCGGAGCATCTATTCAGACGGGTAGACCTTACCCCGAAGAATTTGATGCAGTACAATACTCAAAAGGCTTAGTACCACCTCTGTTCAAGACTTTTGATGGTACCGGAAATCCTCGACAACATGTTGCACATTTTCGTGCTAGTTGTTGCAACACCGGTGGAAGTGACGCCTTACTCTTCCGACAGTTTGTCAGCAGCCTGTCAGGGATCGCCTTCGATTGATATGCAGAGTTACCGAACGGTTTGGTAAAGACATTTCAGAATTAGAAAACCTCTTCGTGAAACGGTTTGCCGGAGCTCAGCACCATATCACCATCGGTGACTTAGTGGTGGAGAAACAGAAACCAAACAAGACTTTAGTGGACTACATACTTCGATGGAGAAATCTAAGCATGAGTGTGAGCCACAGCTACAAGAGCAGCATGCAGTCGGTATCTTGCTTAAAAGGATTCACGGCCCGATAGCACTTCTCCTTAAAGGATTTACAATTAAGACTTTCGAGAAGTTGTTAAGCAAGGCCGGAAGCTTGCAAGAGGAAGCGAAACAACTAAGTTTCGTCGACAAAACAGACAAACAGAGGCCTATGAAGACATTTGAAAAGAAATCCGGGATCTTCGCGGTAGTTGATAAGGGCAAACAACCAATGCAAATACAGCCGGAGCAGCCGCAGTCCAGCTATAAAAAACCTCAACAGAACTACCAACAACCTCAACCCGGTTATCAGCCAACCCAACAATATGAGCAACCGCCTCGCCCACAGCGCACGTTAAAGGAGCTCATAAATAGAGAATACCCATTCAAGAATGAGGCAGTGCCAAAGATGTTCCGCAGTTTGATGAAGACTTCGGATTTTCGATCGCAGTAACCCAAGAAGCCAGAAGAAGATAATAAGAAGGACCATCCCAACTACTGCCCTTACCACCAGATGCTTGGACATAAAATAAAGGATTGCATCACCTTCAAGAGTTGGCTTGATAACAATCTCCGAAAAGGGAACATAACAATCCCGAAGGAATACATGAAAGAACCCCAGAAAGGAGGTTCTGTCAATGTTATTTCAATGGATCCCGTTGTTCCGATAGACCCTTACACAACTGATGATGGATGGAGTACCGCTTGGACGAAATCATCGAAGAAAATTTTGGATCGCATCCAGGCCGCTTTGGCACGTGCTTCAATTCAAAGTTTGAAACCTGTCCAGCTGGTGCTATCGCTTGCAATTGAAGAACCGCCCCAGGAAGAAAAGATCATAGAAAAGAAGGAGATCGAAGAAGAAGAAAAGACTGAGGCTCCCAAGGCTAGGCTAGGGGCTGCTTATCCTAAGATGGTTTTTTCCGATTCGGGGGAAAAATTCCTCAAACCTCCGACTCTGTATGATTATTTGCTCGCTCCGGCGGGATCTTATAATGATAAGAGTTATGGCGTTGGCTACGTTTTGACTGTTTTTAACGATTACGTAACTAATGACAACCAATCTAATCCGGATCCCGATTTCGATACCAATAACAATTCTCAAATCATACACAACCTCGACAATCACGATGACAAAGACGACATTCATCAAGAAGGCTACGAAAGTTCAACAAGCAATGAATCTATTTGTGAATTCCAAGGAACTCCAATCACAATAGAGTTAGAGCCTTCAGATTCTGAAGCAACTCCAAAAGAACCTGTCTTGCGAATTCAAAAGGAGACACCTGTAAATTTAGTACCAGATTCAGAAGAAATCATAGAAGTCAATTTAAGGTGCAGAAGGGTTCTACCTCCAAGAATGGGTCCAAAAGACAAAGGAAAGCAGGTGGTTTTTCAGGAAGAATCAACCCCAGCAGAAGAATTGCCCATTCGAGAAGAAACTGAGACACATGATAACAAAGTGGATTATAACGTGCTAGCCCATCTTAGGAAACTACCAGCCAAACTGAGCATCTACGACGCTCTCATCTTATCAAAAGAGATGAGGGAGGCTCTGATCAAGGCCTTACTTGATCCAGAGATTTGTTTAGCTGAGATGGCCGGAGATTCCTTGGACGAGGTTTGCTCGTTAAAGGAACAGCGAGGTGTTACCTTCACGGACAGTGATCTACTACTCGGGACGACTCGATCACAACCGACCGTTGTACATTTCAGTTACAATCGAAAAATTTACGCTCTCTAGGGTATTGGTAGATCCAGGAGCATCGATCAACATAATGAATCTTCGGACGCTAGCATACCTGGAAATTGATGCTCGTGAGCTTGAGGCGGACAAGATGTTACTAAGAGGATTCAACCAGAAAGGAGAAAGAGCCCTTGGATCAATAACACTGTTGATGAAGACCGGTGACTTAGCAAAGACAATCGTAAAATTCCATATAATTGATTTTGAAACATCGTTCAACGCGCTACTGGGTCGACCATGGATACATGGGAATCAGATGGTACCGTCGTCTCTGCATCAGTGCATAAAATACTACGAAGGAGGAGAACAATGCATTAAGGGTGATTTGCAACCTTTCTCCGTACATGAGATTGGAGTCCATGAAGATGCAGCTTATTACGCACCTTCGAAGAAAACAATCTTCTCCAGAAACACCGTGCCAAATGAAGCAAAAGAAATTCGAGATGATGAAGAACCTGAAGTTCTAGTCCAGCGATCACTCACCACTCCCTTTCGGCGAGATGGTGAAGGTTTCTCCAGAACTCACATCCGAGGTCGAGGCCGGGGACGAGGTTGTGGAAGAGACATTGGGATAGTTGGACAGAAAAAGCCAATGATCAACGTTGATTGGGAGAACAGCTCTGAGGAAGAAGAGGAAGTCAAGAAATAAGCAGCTATAATAAACCGGAAGAAACCACAATTCAAGATTTCTCTCGAAGATGAAAGGAACGATGAATACAAATCGATGTATGAGAAGATTAACCACTATGTACACACTATGACCCTGACCCCGATCCAGTCAAATAAGATTGAGGGTATGGTGGTCAAAGAAGTACATAGCAGTGGTGCAAAGCCAATCAAATTTTACCGTGTCACTTCTTCTTCCAATACTAAAAGCGATGTACAATTTGAAGATGTCACTTCTTCCGAATTAATGGAATTACCTTTTGAGTGGTACTCTCCCTGTGTTCAAAATTTAATTCAGCGTGGTGTCTTACCTTGACAATGGATAAAAGGTCGATCACAACACTTTGAAAAATTATGAAATAATGCCGGTCGGCCTCCCAATTCAAAACATGGTCTCAGATTCGGCACAGTAGGTTCAGTTGACGATACGAAATTTTGCTTGGTTGTCACTTGTGAACCTAATGAAGACTTCTTGGAAACTACAGAAGATCTTGAAGACCTACAAATTGGAGACGCTCCCCCAGAATTTGAAGAAGAAATCAAATCTACAATAGATGAGTTAATGGAAGTTAACTTAGGTACTAACGAAAAGCCTAGACCAACCTTTGTTAGCTCCTTACTCAATAAAGAGGATTCCGAGGAAATGATCAAGCTATTAATGGAATTCAAGGACTCGTTTTGCTTGGAGTTACGACGAAATGCCAGGATTAGCTCCAGAAGTTGCGGTTCACAGGTTAGGAGTGGATCCTACTTCCGTTCCAATCAGACAAGCTTCCAGAAGAATGTGTCTAGAAATTGAACAACAAGTAATAGCTGAAGTTAAGAAGCTAATCGACGCTAAATTTATCTGTGAAGAACAATACCCTACTTGGCTAGCCAATGTGGTACCGATCGGGAAGAAGAATGGTCGGATCGGAATCGCGTGGATTTCGGAGACTTGAACAAAGCATGTCTGAAGGATGAATTTCCACTGTCAATCCCAGAATTAATGATCGACATCGCTTCGACACATGAAATATTCTCTTTCATGGATGGATCTTCAGGATACAACCAGATAAAGATGGCCCAGAAGACGAAAAGCTCACGACATTCAGGACACCAATCAGAGTGTATTGCTACACAGTAATACCATTCGGACTAAAGAACGTAGGAGCAACATACCAAAGAGCAATGACAAAGATTTTTGATAAGCTCATTCACAACCAAGTTGAGTGCTATGTGGATGATGTGGTCATCAAAAGCAAACTGAAGGAAGATCACCTGTATGATTTGAGAATTGTCTTCGAGCGACTAAGGCAATACAACCTTAAGATGAATCCCTTAAAATGTGCCTTCGGCGTCACCTCCGGGAAATTCTTAGGATTTGTTGTCCGACATCGCGGGATCGAAATTGATCCGGAAAAGATTAAAGCTATCTTAGAAATGCCGCCTCCCAAAACCTTAAAACGACTACGATCCTTTCAAGGAAGGCGGCATATCTTCGACGCTTTAGTTCGAACTTGTCGAGTAGGTGTCAACCCTTCTCCGCATTAGTTAAAAAGGACGCCAAATTTGTTTGGGAAGAGAAATGCCAACGGGCCTTCGAGGACATTAAACAATACTTGATGACACCTCCTATCTTAGCAGCCCCTGGCCTCGAGTAGTACCGTTGATACTTTATACCGCGGCTCTAGAAGACTCCCTTGGAGCCCTGCTAGCCCAGGTCAATGATGAGGGGAAAGAAAATGCTCTCTACTATTTAAGCCGTCGTTTGATTTCGATGGAAGTAAAGTATCCTCCAATTGAGAAGCATTGTTTGGCCCTGATCTTCGCCTCCCAAAAGCTCAGGCATTACATGCTCTCTCATAAGGTCAACCTCATCTCGAAAGTTAATCTGTTACAATATTTGATGACCCGTCCAACACTTTCTGGCAGACTTGCCAGGTGGTCGATGATACTATTGCAATTCGACATAACTTTCATTCCTCTCCGTACCGTAAAGGGACAAATCCTAGGAGATTTCCTTGCAGCACACCCTTTGCCGGCAGAATCGCCTCTCAATGACGACTTGCCAGATAAGCAGATAATGAACCTAGAAGACACTGATGATCGACGTTGGGAACTATACTTCGACGGAGCGTCCTCAGCACAGAAAGACAAAGAATTGAGCACAGAAAGACAAAGAATTGCAAACGATAGTGCCCGGTAAGGCAGGAATCGGACTAATCTTTATAACACCTGAGCTGGGGATATTAAGGTACTCCTACCATTTAACAGAGCCGTGCACAAACAACGAGGCAGAATACGAAGCCCTCATAACAGGACTAGAACTGTCCATTCAAATGGGAATAACATATATCAACATCTATGGAGATTCTCAGTTGATCATTCAACAGGTCGCAGGACAATACAGAATTTTAAAGCCAAGACTCGAGCAATACTTTCAGTATGCCATGAAACTGTTGGAACAAATTCTGAATTTAACAATCTACAAGATCCCCAGAAGAGAAAATGCTCTCGCGGATGCACTGGCTCGCCTTTCAAAAGAATTTGCCTGCTTACAAGATGAGTCAGTTGAAGTGTTACTTCAAGGACGACAGGTCCTATCACAGCTCGATATGGATATGATACAGAAATCAGAAAAAGCAGAGGAATCAGTTGCAGCAGTGACAGAAAACACAGAAGATTGGCGTCAGCCGCTAATAGACTACCTGCAAATAGGGAAATTATCAGACGATAAGTCATTAGCACATCAAATCAAGAAAAGAGCTCTGTCTTACGCATTAATAAACAATACATTATAAAGAAGGTCTTTTGCAGATGTGGTTAAGATGCCTGAGCGGGTCCGAGGCTCTTGCAATTGTCAAAGAAGTGCATTCAGGACTTTGTGGCGCTCATCAGTCGGGTCCGAAAATGAAAATAAAAATTAAAAGACTAGGGTATTATTGGCCCTCGATGATGACCGATTTCATGAAGATTGCCAAAAGTTGTCACCAGTGTCAAGTGCACGGAGTGGTTCTACACCAACCTCCAAACGTGCTACATCCGACAATTGCGTCATGGCCATTTGAGTGTTGGGGCATAGATATAGTGGGTCCGATAGAACCACCTTCTTCAAGAGGACATCGCTTCATCCTTGCAGCTACAGACTACTTCTCTAAATGGGCACAAGCAGTTCCACTCAGAAAAGTAAAGGCACACCACGTGCTACAATTTTTCAAGAATCAAGTTGTATATCATTTCGGAGTACCGCGCAGAATCATTTCAGATAATGGGTCCGCATTTAGAAGTACAAAAATCAACAATTTTGTCAGAAGACATGGAATCGATTGGCGATATTCAATGATCTACTACCCAAGAGCAAACGTCTTGGTCGAGGCTTTTAATAAAACTCTCGTTCAGATTTTAAAGAAAACTTTGGACGACAACAAGAGAAATTGGCATGAGAAGTTGTTAGAAGCCTTATGGGCCTACAGGACGACTTTCAGGACTCCTACTCAGTCTACACCTTACACTTTGGTGTACGGGTCCGAGGCAGTTTTACCTTTAGAGGTTCAACTTCCATCACTCAGGATCGCAGTTGCAAATAAAATTACTACAGAAGAAAATGCCAGATTACGACTGGAAGAACTGGAAAACCTGGAAGGGAGAAGACTTGCAGCGCAACAAAATTTGGAACTGTACCAAGCTAAGATGATCCAGGCCCATGATAAACTGGTCCGCCCAAGAACTTTCAAAGTTGGTGACTTAGTTCTTGTTCTCAGAAGACCTATTCTTGCACATCGCAAGATAGGAGGAAAATTTGAACCAACTTGGGAAGGGCCGTTTGTAGTTGAGGCAGTCTACTCAGGAGGCTCCTATCAACTTATGAATTGCCAAGGAGAACGACAAATGCTTCCAATCAACGGACGATATTTGAAGATGTATTACGCAACCTGATGTTTCGAAGGGTGGCCTCTAAAATAGAGATTTATCCCTAGAAACACGGGTAAAGTAATCACTTTGTGACAGGGTCCGAACCCAAAAACATAAAAAATGGATAAAAAATATATGTTCTAAAAATAAAATATGTGAAAATCATAATAATAAAGTTTTACCCTTCTTTTCAAATTAAATCTCGTTCCTGATCTTTTTTCATCTTTTTCTACTAACCTTAAAAATTAAAATTGGAGTAAGTGAATAAGAATCTTTAGTGATAAATATTTTCTTAATGTTCTTCTTCTTAGTACAGCCCCTGATCCTTTCCTTGTCTTTTGTGCAGGGAAATGTCGAACGGGCGGTTGGTCCTAAACTTTAGAAATGGCGTGAGTCTCGCACTTGATGAAAAGATGGTGAAGGATGGAGCAGTGATAGAGATTGACTCGGACTTCACACCAAGTCGGCTTACAATACGAAGAAAATGATTGGATCCCGGTTGATCGAGAAGGACTTCACGACCGAACAATGATGAAAGTGGGAGGCCCGAGCCACCAATCCAACAACAAGAAAAGAAAAACAAACGCCGCAGAAGATAAAAAAATTTTGTCCGTGGTTGCTATGGCAGAAGGTAGGCTTGTCAGTGCCGCGCCCGTAGAAATTCAAGGAGTTAGAAGAGCTACTCTCACTGCTACCCAGCGACGAAATAAGAATCGTCGTATTCGCAAAATGTTGACCAAGTTAGCGAGAAGATCAACATGGACGGACGGTGGGTACTATTAGTGCAAATGCCCCAAAGAGACCGGTTCGCCGAGAACCGTAAAGAAGAAAGCCAACTCCAAAAAGATTGGAACAGATGAAAGAAATACCAGGGAGAGCAGAAATAGAGTCGGTGCCTCAACGATGAGCAGATATACCAGACCCGAGGAGTCATGTTGCGAAAGCAACCCCGGAGGATGTCCCTACGGAGACTATCCCCGAGGAGCCGAGACATGTAGGAGAATGTGCTGGGGTTGAGCCATACATCCCACAGTATGTTACCAGACACCGAGGACTTCAGATAATTCTAGAATATGAGCTAGAGAAAATGCAGCTAGTTGAAAAGAAGACCTTTGAATACTTTGAAAGGATTGGAGGCAGAAGAATCAACATTTTTGAAGGCCTTGAGTTATACACAGGTGTATTCTCAGAATACGAGCAACAGAAGATTATGGATTGCATTCTAGAACTTCAGAAGATGGGTCGAGCAGGCCGTCTGAGAGAAAAGACTTATTCAGAACCCCAGAAATGGATGCCAGGAAAACGAAGAGTCACAATACAATGCGGATGTTGCTATAACTTCGCAGAAGACAGAAAAGGGAAACCACCAGGGACACTCCGTCACGGTGAGGTGGATCCCATGCCGAGAATAATTAAAAGAATGGTGAGAAGAATGATAACGTGGAGGGTACTGCCAGCAGACTGCATACCCATTAGTTGCATCATCAACATCTATCAGAAGGGCGACTGCATACCTCCACACATAGACCACCACGACTTTGTCGGACACTTTCGCACAGTTTCGTTCGTCAACCGGTGCAATATCATGTTCGGATCTGACCTCCGGATAGCAGGCCCGGGTAAGTTCCGAGGGCCGGTGGAAATACCACTTCCGGTAGGTTCGGTCATGATATTACAAGGAAATGGAGCAGACGTCGCAAAGCATTGCATACCGGGAGTACCAGTGGAGCGGATCTCCGTCACTTTTAGAAGGATGGACGACAGAAAGGCACCATACCATTTCCAGCCAGATCCAGAATTGGAGAGTCTCCGGCCCTATGAGCTGTGAGTTACATGGGAGATAGCACACCTCCAAAGCACATCCATGCGGCATTCCTGCTAAGGGTGGCTTGGAAGGTGATGTTATTGACCATGTACCTTACTATTCAGACATGGATTTAACAGATACCTTTTGATGGATCAACAGGAATATTTCAGATCAAGTTGTATGATGTGTCTTCAACAAGATTGGAATGAAAGTGACCATGTCACATTTTGCCTTCACCTCTTTTTGTGCAAATTGACTGGAAAACGCCATTAAAGTTAAATGAACTTCGAGGAAAGAACAGAAAAGAAAAGGAAAATAAATGACTCTTTTTCATTAAAATCCGAACATTAAAAAGAATTTCAAATCCACATGAACTTCTACAAACATTCTCTGCACTTCACAATATGTTTTTCACAATCTCTGCATTCATAAATCTCAGCAATATGTTCAGTCTCTGCATTCATAAAACTCTGCATTCCCAAATATCAGCAAAATCTTTCTCAAATATCAGCATAAGCCAAATCTCAGTAAAATTCTTCATAGTCATAGCATAAATCAAATATCAACAAAATTTTCCACAACCACTGCATAAACTGAATCTCAACAAAAATTCCCCATGGACCTCAGAAAAATTTCCCTCAATCTCTGCATAAATAAATTTCAACAAAATTCTTCAGTCTCAGCATAAGTCAGCAAAATTCTTCAATGTCTCTGCACTCACAGAATCTCTGCAATTCTCAGCATTCGGGATAGGCTTCCGCCCTACTCCCATCTCAGCAATCTCAGCATTCGGGATAGGCTTCCATCTCAGCAAATCTCAGCATTCGGGATAGGCTTTCGCCCTACTCCCATCTCAGCAATCTCAACATTCGGGATAGGCTTTCACCCTACTCCCTTCTCAGCAATTCTCAGCACTCGGGATAGGCACAGCCCTACTCCCTTCTCAGCAAATCTCAGCATTCGGGATAGGCTTCCGCCCTACTCCCATCTCAGCAAATCTCAGCATTCGGCATAGGCTTCCGCCCTGCTTCCACCCTACTCCCATCTCAGCAATCTCAGCATTCGAGATAAGCTTTCGCCCTACTCCCTTCTCAGCACTCGGGATAGGCACAGCCCTACACCCTTCTCAGCAATTCTCAGCACTCGGGATAGGCTTCCGCCCTACTCACATCTTAGCAATTCTCAGGACTCGGGATAGGCACAGTCCTACTCCTTTCTCAGCAATCTCAAAATTTGATCCTCTCAGCAAGAAATTGATATTAAAACACTCTGCATTTTAGATAGGCTTTGTCCTATTCTTCCTCAACATTTGGAATAGGTTCAGTCCTGCTTTCTTCTCAACTTACAAATGCATCCGGGTGGGCCTTAGCTCTACTCTTTTCTCCGCATAAAATCAAGTTGAAACTCAAATCCAAATTCAATCTCAAAATTAAAACTTGAGACAGAAAATGAAACGAATCTAAGATCCCATCTCTTGAAATCTTGTGATCTGAAATTCACCTCCTTTTTCCCCAGTGAGAGTTCTTGAATCTTCAGTCTTGGAGATTTACCTGATACTCCCCAGTGGAAATTTCTTACACTTCGTCCTAAGTTTGTCACTTGAACATCTATTTTGGTTTTGTTGATCTCTTCGGTCAACGCCAATACGTGCGGTGTGCTTGGTTAACACACCACACCTATTGGGGGTCCATTTGTTGACCTCATTTTTGATGAGGTCTTCTCTTCTCTCTTTATCACTTAGGATCTAGCCTTAGGCTTTTCCTTTGACCATCCTAGAGGACTAGAATTGGGACCCATCCCTTAGAAATTTGAACCACTTCTTGCCTCCCTACAAACCCCACAAGCTTGATTGTAGACCCCTAATCACCTAGAGGGTTGAAATCAAATGTGAAGGTTTAAAGGATGAGTTCCCCATAGTGACTCTTTGGCATTAGGACCACCCCAGGTGGCTTGGTCTGGTGAGGGTTGACTTACACACTCACTATACTCACACTCTACACTCTCTCACACACAATCTAAATCCTAAAACGACACCCATACCCAACTTGACTCCTTGACTCATGTAGGTAATTCATATGGATGGACCTTAACCCCTAAGCCCCCGCGTAAGAGGGTTAGGAACAACATAGTGAATGCCTCAAATGAGTCCCCTCATGGCTCATATAGGCTTAATATGACTTCATGGCTCAACCAAAGTGATTCCATTTTGCTCAAATTTTTATCAATCTTCATTCTTCCAAAATTTCAATTTTTGGCCCCGGGGCCCCGACCCCACCAAACCTACCAAGTGCCCTTGGAACTACCTAAAATTTGCAAAATCACCTAAGTTACCCAAAATTCCCCAAAACCATTCCTAAACATTTCCCTCCACTCAAATTGATCATCCATAGCCAAAAATACCAAAAATTCCAAAAGTACCCCCCCAATACCCTCCAAATACCCAAAATACCCCTCTTGACCCAAAAATCCAAAAATTAAGAAAATTCCCCAAAAATTTCAAAAAATCCCAAGTATTCCTAATTTCATTTTGTCCAACTACACCATGGTCCAATTTTGTCAATTTACCCCACTTTTACCAAAACCCCCAATTTAGCCCATTCTTAACCCAAGTGAACCCAATGTCAAACCAAACCTACCCAATTAACCCCAATTTTGGTCCAATTCAATTCTAAACTTTAATTAAATATCCATAGTATCAATCTGGACCAAATCTAAGTCCATTTTGATTGAAATTTGGGTCCAATTTCACTTTTGAGCTTAAGGCCCAATTTGGACCTATGACCCAAACTTAGCCCAACCAAACCAATTCAACTCCAATTAACCCCAAACTTTTCTAAACCTTCCCTAACATCCCCAAAAACAAAATACTAACATGATTTGCTCAAAATTTGGACCCAAACCCTACTCAAATTCAACCCAAAACCAAAAAGCCCAATTTTGACCTAAATCCAAACCTAACCCAAATAAGCCCAAATCCCAAAACCAAAACCCAACCAAAGTTGAAACCTCTTTGAAACACTCCAACGAACATTTCCCAACATTAATTTTACATCAATTTCAACCCTAGCCCAACATTGGCCCAAATTAGCCCAATTTGACCTACATTAACCCCTTTACCAAAGAAGCCCAAATCCAACCCAATTCAAACCCAAATCACTCCAAACTTGTTTCAAATCAATCATGACACATCCTTAGACAAAACTCAACATTTATTTGCCATGGCCCTTTACAAATTTTCCTATTCAAAAGCTCATTTTCAAACCTAAAGGCCCACTTCCTTAAACCACTTTAAAAGCCTACCCAAGACCATTTCAAAAGCCCAAGTTTTCAATCCAAAGCCCACATGACATTTCTCCACATCATCCATTTAATCAAAATCACCCCTAAGTTTCAAAATCATCATTAAACCATTCCAAATCAAGCTTCATGAAAATTCTCCACCAAAATACCAAAATTCCTAAATTCTACTTCCATCAAATTGACCAAGCTTTATCCTAAGCCATAGAGCAAGCCATGAAGCCATTCTTAAGCCACATGCGAAGCCATGTGAGTTGTTTACATGTGACCTTACCACATTGGGCAAAAGGAGGAGGTCCTTTAAGCACTTCCTAAAAGCCATTAACCTTACTTATGATTCCCCTTAACCCAAATATAATCCAAATATTCTTGGATGGAGACTTCTCCACTTAAGACCAGCTGACCCAACTGATTCACCCAGCCCAAAACCAGGTCATGGGGTGGAGAACCAAACCAAAATCATAGGTTAACCAATTTGAGCAAAAATACATTCTTCCCCATTCCATTCCAAGCTATCCTCTTTACACATGGCAAAGCTCAATAACCTGCACAAACCTCCAGCCCTGACCCACCTGGACCTGAGGGTGACCCATGCCTGCCGGCCAGCTGCCTGGATCGCCGGAGAACACCATGGCCGAGACCTTGGGAGGAGCCAAACTTTTCACCCTGCCTTGCCGAGTTGTCCCGGCCCAATTGAACACCATGGCTGTTCTTCTCTTGCATAGAGCAGCTGATCCCAAGCCCTAACTCCCCCTGGGAGGCTCTCCACCCTCTCCTATTTAAACACCACCTCCTCTCAGCCATGAGAGGTGCTGAAATAAACCTTAAGGAAACTCTGACAAAATCATTCCAGACCACTCTCCACACATAGAGCATTTGATTCCCACTGGATTCCAGCCTGATTCCTGCAGTGAGCTCGATTTTGAGTTCAAATTTCAAGCATAAAAACCGAGGACACTTCTTCACCGTGAGCCAATCCCCAAATTGATTGGTCCTACACCTTCACCGGACCAAGAGAAGAGGTTTCCCCCTAAAAGCCCCCTCACCAGGCCAGCCATTGCTTCCAGCCTCCAAGCTTTGTGATCAGGCTTGGTCGAAATTATACCTAGACGATTCACTAGGCCAAGGGACTTCATGTGGAGCTTGCTTAGATCCAATCGAACGTGACACAACTCTCAGATCAAAGCTTCACTTCTCTGAGCAAAGGTATGGACTCACTCTTCCTCCCGAGCTTCTAGAGATTCTCAATTTTGTTTGGGTCAATTTCAATACATGTTTACCATATGGATGTGTTCGTCTCTTCAAGACGAATCCATAGAGCATAAGAACTCTAAAATCCATTGAGAATCGAGTGAGAAATTAGGGTTAGAAGGTTGACGGTCATCGGTTCACACCAGTCGTAGATGATGACTGGGAACCGTTGGATCACGCGTGTATCGAGTGGACAGCCAGGATCGTGCCGGACAGAGTAATGGGACATGAACTGCTGGCCCCTGGAGCGCTGAGTCGGATGGCGGCTCCGAATCAAAACACGCCGCGTGGCCTTTCGGAGATGCCGAGGTTAAGTCAGCGCCGCGTGGATAAGTAGGAAATTAGGATTTTTCTTATTTATTTAATTACCAGAACTTTGAAAATCCATAACTTTGTGTAGAAAAATCACAAAAATAAAATAAAAATACCTTCTTTCTCAGTGAACAGAGGAGAATAATGTGGAAAAGAAATAAAGTAGTTTCATTAAGTATTTTATTTTTAATAATTTATTTATTCTCTACACTATTTCAATTGTCCATGCATATAGGAAATTCACCATGGCATGAGACCATAGGGCTTTTGAAGCCTTTGAACTTGGGAACATTCCCTGAATTTTCCAAGGTCAGAGGCCATCCCTATGAGAAGTTATTGATTTTTCAATTTCATGTTACTGTTTTGAGTATTTTAATTTTAATAATTAGCATGTTGAGAAATAAATTCTAGGAAAATTTGGTGATGTTTCTTATGACTAGAGGGACCTAGGAAAAATAATTTTTTGAGCTAATTCACTTTGAACAACCCTAATTGGCCTAAACACCCAAAATTGAACTTTAATTAATTAGGGTTAACCACTCATCAAATTAACTTAAAGAAAATTCTTCACAGTCCTCTAGGGATAGGAGAACACCACATAAAAATTTGAGATCAATTGGACTTGGTTAGCCTCACCAAATGGGTTAATTAAGCCCCATGAATGAAATCAAACTTTAAAAATTTATAACTTACAAAATACTTCTAAAAAATTCACAAAATTGGTTTTGGAGCTTCTCTGATATCAGAGGAACTTAGGAAAATTAAAATTATAATTTTCTAAAAAAGTTGATTTTTATCAATATTTAATAATTTCAATAATTAAAAAATAATAAAAATCACAAAAATATTAAAAATCACCAAAATGTCATATTTTGAATTCTAAACACTTAGAAACAAACCAAATATTTTAATTAAGTCTCTAGGATAAGATATTGAATTTTGAAGGTTTAATGCAATTTTTAATATTAAAAAATGTATTTTTCAACCTTTTCACTAAAATAATTCTAATAAATCAAAGAAAAATTTGAAAATTATAAAAATTGGTTTCTAGTTTCTCTGATATCAGAAATATTTTTTAAAAAATATAAAATTCATTTTTCAACTTTTATTTTATTTTTAAATTAATTAATACTCCAGAACTCAAAATAATTATAATAATTAAAATAAAATTCAAAAAATCACCAAAATTTGTCTAAATGGTCCTCTGGTCATTAGGAGTGCCACATAATTTTCTTAAGGACAGCAAAATTTCCTTGGCCATCTTATTGAATTTTCCTTGGAAATCCCTATTTTCTACAAAAAATAATTATATAAATAAATTAAACACATAAAAATCACATTTTCTCTTCTAATGTCTTAATTGACATGTGAGTGAAGCCACATAAAAATTTCAAATTCATTTAAGCTCAATTTAGTGAGTTATGAAATTATTAAGCTTGAAGGGCAAGATGGTAATTAAAACGTTCAACCTCTAATTAAAATTTTAGGCTTAATAAAATGAAAGAGTAAAATAGTTGATCTTAATCTGATTTGAATGATTGAAATTTAAATAATTAAAGGGTAGAAACCCATCAATCAATTTTAAGAATAAACCTTAATTAATCAATTAATTGAATTTGGAAGATTAATAAAAATTGAAATTTTTAAAATAGGAATATTATTTAAGAAGATATTTATTCTTCAATTTAAAAATCTCTAAATTAATCACTTCAAAAATATTTAATTCCAAATGATAATCTAAATTTAAGACTTAGAATACTAAAAGACTTAATCATTAAATTAAATTTAAAATTAAAATATTCAAACTAAATTAAATCAAAATTTCAATTAAATTAATACTTTAATAATTAAATTAAATCATCTTTAAAACATAAAAAAAATAAAATATTAAATTAAAATTAAAATAAAATTAAATCAAAATTTAAATTAAAATTAAAGTAAATTAAATTAAATTAAATTAAAACATATTAAATTAAATTAAATTAAATCAAAAATTAAATTAAAATAAAAATCAAAACTAAATTAAAAATAAAATAAAATTAAAATTAAATTAAACCAAATTAAATTAAAATTAAATTAAATTAAATTAAATTAAATAGAATTAAATATAACATCACTTAAGACATAAAGAATTCGAAACAGATCTAAAATAACTCGAACATTATTCCAAACTTAAATCCATTAATCAAAAATTAAATTAAATCACAAATCACTAAAACATCATTTGCCCTTAAAAGCTCTTGTTATCATAACTCCTAGATGGAGCATTAGGTGAAGTGGCACTTCACTCATAGGATATTCAAACATCCTAGTTCACTGAGCAAAAGAACAAAACTTAATTAAACCTCGGATGATTACTTAACCTGATTAATTAAATCCATTTGGACTTAGAACAATCCTAGCAATATTGAAAAGATGTTTAAGACTCGTCTTAAGCACTTCCTCAATATGATAGGATGTTTATAAGAACAATTGAACTTAATTGTTCTTTGATGAAGAAAATCGTCCTTAAACCAAAATACAAGAACTTAGACGTCATAGGAGATGACTAGCTATAGGACTAGAACTTCGATAGACAAACCTAAGTACTTGTTGAAATATTTAAATGACATAACATGTGTTTTAAGTGCAGCTTGGGATGACGGGAAGACCCTCCAGGTACACTTTTATTTTATTGCAAATGCAATCTACTTTTCTTGCATGACAAACAACTGTTGCATGAAAACCAAAACCTTTAGGATAGTCCCTGAACTGAAACTAAAACTAAATTAAAAATCACTGCAAGATAAAATTCACCTCCACAACATTTCAAAATATAAAACAACTCAAAATTTAATCACAAACAGAACAAAAGAACTACAATTGTAACTAAATTAAAACGTCTCGTTGAATGATCGGGAATACCTCGGATGATGTAACCCACGTGTTGCTAACGGAATTTCCCACAGTATAAATGAAAGTGTGGAACTTATTCAGTTGAGTTTAGCAAATTCATCTGGACTAAGTGAATTCAATGAAAAAAACGGTGTCGGGATGACGGAACCGTGGGATCTTAATCTGTTCTGTTATAATCAACTTTAAGATTTGTTTTAATTAAAATATTAAAAACACTTGAATTTTAAGATTTCTAAACCAAAACACTTCTCTCATCTCCTGATTTATGACTTCTAAAATTAAACCTCTGCAACAACAAGGAGCTCAGAGCATGGTGGGCAGCACGACCATCGTCATCAACAAAACTCGGGTTTACTTCAGCAAAACCTTTCCTAGTTTTAAACAACAAAGCCATAGGATTTTGAGGTAGTTTTCCTAGTGCAACATAAATCCTCAACTCTTCATTAGGCATTTGCATGATCATGTCATGTAAATTAAGCCCTAACCGGTCTTAGGACTCCGAGGTAGTCGTTTGGTACGACACAAACCCTCACATCTTTGAGGTTACTTGTATGATTTTACCATACAAATATAAGTCCAAATTAATTAAAATTGGCAAGATTGAAATATCAAATAATATTATGATTTTCTTAAAACCGAGCCAAACAATAGGATAGTTTGGGAAGTTGCCAAGATTCTTCTTGGATCCTCAGCTTCTCCTACTTCTCTTCCTTTGGATCCTCAAAAATAAATTGTTCCAAATTTTTGAGTCATTCCCTTTTGAATTTCCAAAATCCAATCCTTTGAAAACCTCAAACTTTTAAATTCTTGAGAGCAAAACCATTGATCATTATCGAGATTTTTCTTAAATGATTCCTGTCATTTAAGATGTAATTAACTATAGCGGCTTGCCCTTATAGGGAACTTTAAGAACCCAGGTAATATAAACCATGCTTAATCCATTTATATTAAGCAGGGGAATTTGTCGGCTTATAAAATTAGTTCGCAGACCAAACAGATGTCACAAATCTTCTAGTTTATTTAAGCGAGCCCCATCATCAAGCAGTGTGTTTATTCTTCTGGATAGATACACAGTTTGTGATGCGATGCTCATTTATATAAACTATTTGGGATGTGAGAGAGGTTTGATTTCATATTTCAAAATTATTTTCAAAATGAAATACTACTTTCTAAACCATATATACATATTTAATTTAAAAATCTAAAATTCGCCGACAATTTCTGTTAGGCGACCCCTTTTTAAAATAAAACACATAACCTAAAAATATGACGACAACTTTGAGTTGAGAAAAAATGATAAGCATATTGGAAGAACATTGGAAGAACATTGGAAGAAATTCCTAGGGAGTTAGAAAAACCTATTTCCTCAACTAAGATAGATCCTCCATCATTTAATAGTTATAAAGGGGAAGAATTGGAAGATATTTTGAAACATAAGAGTGACATAGAAGAATTTGATCTAGAATTTGAATTATCTAAAGAGAATCTAATCCTAATTTTGGGAGATATTGAGGTATCTTATAAAGATCCATTTCTTATAAATTTCAAGGATAATATTAATATGCAAATTGAGAAAATTAATAGAAGAATTTTGGATCTACAACAAAATATGAGGAACAATGATATAAATCCATCTGAAAATGAAGAGCTGAATGAAAAATTAAAATTTGAGGATTTTGTAGGAATCCCTGGATCTGGAAATGATTAGGCGATTGATCGAGGATTACTTAATTTGAATTTTGATCCAGGTGGAATCATTTGTCAGTCTAACGACGTTAAACTAAGCACTTTATGGGAGGCAACCCATAGTTATCAGTGTGCTTTGATTTAGTGTGCTTGATAGTCATGATAGCTAGTGTTGTATGGTGTTTGCTTTATAGTGGATTGATCAGTTTGATTGATGATTGGTAGATGTTTGGATTATTAGTAGTTTGATTTGATCTTTGTGTGTTATGAGGGAGGTGATTCCATAACTTCTTTTTATGGCTAGAATTGATCTCTTGTATTAGTTGGATTAACGAGTCCACTGTGACTTGGGTCTCACCCAGACTTGAGTTTTACAAGAGATACCATGAATTTAAATTGTAACATATCTATCTCAATTTTGATACTTCTTTTCTCTAACTTTACTTTTATTAGATATGAGTCATGAACCTATTTGATGAATACCATGTGGATTATCTTACACTCTCTTTATAACTATTAAAGGTGATTAATTATAAGGATTAGGTGATGCCTGAGATTGGTGCCTAGGAGCCAATATATAAGGGGTAATCTTATATTTGGGATTATAATTAATAAAATTATTTGAAAGTACCTAATTTATTAGTGTAGTGACTCCGTTAGAAATTGGAAGTAAATCAATGTGATGTGATGAGTAAATGTAAGAATTGACCTCATTTATCTTATGTGTGTTTATTTTTGTGTTACAATTTTATATAATAATTGAAGAACATTTTTATATTCCCTTCCTGATACATGTTATGCTAGTTAGACTTTGGTTTAGTTAATTTCATTCTAGAATGATTAGTTTAGATTCACATTCTGCTACATGATTCCTATCCTGATTAATAACTGTAGATCTTTCTGAGAGACATTCGTGATAGATAGAATTTCTAAATTGTTTTCTTCCTGCTTATATTTTCTGTACTGAATGCTATATATGTTAAAAATTAAGTTTGGGGTAGGAAGAAAAATAAAATTTTAATTTGAAAATACTTCATTTTAGTGTAATTTTATTACAAGCATGTTTTAGGTTAGCTTTACATTCTCCTGCAATCTTTCTATCCTGATTATGCATGTATATGAATTTGATAGGATGTTGCAGTAGTAAGTAGATTCAACCTTTACTTTTCTTCCTGCTATATTTTATGGAATTAATTGCAAAATATTTTTGAAATTTAACTTTGTGGGGAAGAAAAATATTAACTCTTACTTGTTCTCAATTGTTATATTTTGAAAAATTATTAGCATAACTTCTGGCAATTGAACCTCGCTTGAGATAACTAAAACTTTTTATTTTAGTTGAATATTATGGAAGGATTGGATGAAAGTTTTTAGTAATAAAAGTTAATTTTATAAGGATAAGATATTCGGTATGAAAGAATTTGATTATAGTTAATTATTTAAAGTAAAGAAGACTGTACTTTTGAAATGTTAAGAGACTTAAAGTATTGTGTGTTAAGAAGAGATTGTGACTTTGTGAAGAATAATAAAGCTTATACCTAATTATAAAGTAAGGATGTGTTTCAAGTTTGAACTTTATAAAGAGGAGAGTGAAGATCAAAATCATTACAGACTCTCCAGATATAGTAATCCTCATTAAAAAAAAGAGAAAAAAAAAGAAGAGAAAAAGAAAAAAAAGAAAAAGAAAAAGGAAAGAAAAATATTTATGGGAGAAGCTTGAGGAGATGCCTAATAAAAAATTGGCTTCACTTGAGTCACTCTAAAGGGAAAACTTGATTTCATTTCTGAATTTATATTTAAAGTATTGGCCTACATTCTGATGAAGTTTACATGTACTTTTTTCACATAATCTTTCAAGGCAATCTTAATGTAACAAATTATGGTTTATCTTGAAATAAATAGAAGACTAGAACCCTTAGAAATGATTGCTGAATATTCTTATACTTGTAGTGTTAACCTGAGTTACTGAATTTCTTTCTAAAATTCTAACCAATATATTCTTTTAAATGAAAAATTTTAGTGTATTACAGGTGAAAAGTACATTGCCTTGAGTTATATTTTTATGTAGTAAAAGTGTTACTTGAGGACAAGTAACAATTAAGTTTGGGGGATTTTGACACGCCTAAAATATATACGCTTTTTGCTATATCTTTTTACTCATTTTTATGATATTAAACTTTAAAGGAAGTTATTTTGTATGCTTTTCAGTTTTAGGTACAAGAAATGGTGACTTGAGCAAATGGAAGCAAAAACGGTGCAATTTGGAGCTAAAACGAGCAAGAAATGAAATTCTGCCTTGACACCTTTCGATAAGTCTTTTGATGTTAAATCTCTTTTACAATTCTTGCATATTTTTGAATGAGATTACAATTTAAAGAAAGGTTGTTTTTATGCTTATTTTGTAAGGCTATCTGTTACGAATGCAACGCAACTGAAAAGGGCGAATCAGAGCTAAAACGGAGGCAAACAAAGCAAAATGGGGGAGCCAAGCAGCCTGCTCACCGACGGCAGCCACGATCTCGCCGACGGTGAGATTTTCCAGAAAATGAAAACCTCGCCGACAGTGAGCTCGAACCAGCTGACGGTGCCCGGAAGATTCTGGACCGACTTTTGGCCGTTTTTGGCCTAAATTCGACGTATTTGGATGCTTTTTCGAAGGGGTGCTTATGGAAACTTTTCAAACTTCGTCCATACTCTTTAAAATGGCGAATATAGGTTAGAAAAGAGAGATAAGAGAGGAATTGAGAGGAGAAAAAGTGGAGAAAAACTTGAGGCATGTTTAGGATTCTTAGATTAAGAGTAGAAATGTAGATTTCTACCCTTTTGGAGAGACTGGAGAGGAGATTTTGAGAGAATTTGTAAGGGATTTCGCTAATTGCATGGATCGTCGGGAGACTTTATGAGAGAGATCTTCATTTTTTTTTTCAAAGGGAAAAAGCTAAGTATTGTTCTTCATTATCTTATAATTTTGTAAACCTTTATTTAGTGGATTTGCTTTGGTAACATGAAGTTTCCATTGTGTTTTCTTTGAGCTTTATGACGTATTTCTCTTACTTTTTCTTCTTCTTTGGAAATAGCGGTATGAGAAGATTATGCCATTATTTTCCTTTTACTTTTCTTTTGAAATGAGTAGAGATCATGTTTAGAATTTTGTGATGCATGGTAGAAGTAAATTTAATTATAAATGTGATGATTTTTACTTGCACTTCATTTACATTGCAATAAGAGCCCATTGTAGTGTTAAAATTTGTTGTAATTGCATCGACTCTAAAGGGCGGTGTAATTCTCAACAAAGTGAAACAACATTCAAATTTCATGGATGGTGAAGTTCATGGGGATTGAATGCAAATAAATAGGGAAATATAATTATCGAGTGTATAATTGGAAATTTTAGAGTGACAGGCTAAAATCCTCAATTCGCTCATATCGTTTGGGTGCTGAAGTGTAGATTATTAGAACTTAGGCGAGGGGAACGTGGGAGCTCCGTAGTGAGAGTCGGTATTCTCTTCGCCTAGCGGTAGATTCAGTAACCAAGTATAATATTAGTCAATGTTCTTTATGCCTGGATCAAAGGGTAAAGAATAGGATTGTTCCTATTTGGCACATATAATATTTAATGCATCTCATTCCTATACATTATCTATTTCATTACATAAGAATTATAGTTTTTAGTATCTCAAAATTATCCAAACCAATCCATCCAAAAAGGGTTATCTTTAGAATTACTATTTGCACTTAGTTATAGTTACTATTACATTTAACACTTGCATTTAGGAGTAGTTGCTAGATAAAACACAATGTTAATCGACATTCCAACCTAAGGAGTAATTGTAGTAGACTAGAATTTGACTAAAGACCTCTTACTTCACTTCCTCGTGGGAACGATGCTGGGATTTTTAAAGAAAACTCTATATTACTTGAAACGATACGTATACTTGCGTAGTACCCCCAGTGTGTAAAATATTTTTTAATTTTTATATCATTTAAGATTTTGCACACTAGCAGCTATTTATAAATCGGGTCAAGTTTTTGGCCATCTTTTGGAAGTTAATTTACTACGTAATTGCGGTTCAGGTCACCCCTCACCAATCAAGGCAGGCCACTCACCTCGTCGGTGGGTTGTCGTAAAGATGTCAGCAAGGCGATGCCTTCCTTTAATTTCAGATGATTTGAAGGATCTGCTTGTGGGGCTCTAATAGTCAGTGAAGGACCTCTGCAATGTCAAAAATAATCCATGTGTTAGTATAAAAAAATAAATCCAATTTACAAAATTGATTCAAATTACATGATCATAACTCAAACTACATGAACCACTAGTCTCAAGTGGCTACAAGTATCTTCTTCTATGACAGATAGGGATCGTGATGTCTAATCCTGATAAGCACTGTGATGTAGGTAACAAATAGCTTGTGGGGAATGAATATGCTTAAGAAATAAATTAGTTACCAAAAAACATATAACATGAAGAATATTCATAATATAAAGTTTGCAATAACTTAAAAGCCCCCTCTGGCATAAAATTTACCCTTGGGAGGGGGGGGGTTGAGTCGGCTGGTCAAGCTCAATAGGTGTGCCAACAGTAGGTGGGGAAGTTGGTCTAGAAGGAGCAGCGGTCAGTGGAGACGGAGAAGCATCAGGTGTAAGAGATGGTGCAACAGAAGGGGTGGCAATTGCAAATGCGGGAGGAGGTGCCACAAGAATTGTAGCAGCAGTCGTTGAGGGAGAAGAGCCATAGAAGGTGTGGTAGCAGTAGATGGGGTAGGTGTTAGAGAAGGTGTATTAGTAGTAGAAGCAGCGGCAGGAGTAGATGACCTCCTAATCTTGCCTAAAACATTGTGTCTATGAGGTGGCTGACAACCTGTACCACCTGTGGCCACCTGCAAACAAAGAAATGACTTTAAAAATTTTAGTAATTGTAGGAAACACAATCATAAGCAAAAAAAAAAAGTGTTGTAAGGGTAAGACACAAGTACCAGTTATGTCTAAAAGCAAGAAATGTACGTTTAAGGACTATGTCTAATAACAACAAATGTAAAAAAGATCAAAAGTTGCATAAGTAAAAATTAATCTAATGTTTGCATACCTATGTTATTAACTTTCATAAATACAACTCAATGCCGAAGTAGAACCTCAAATTTCTTCTTCCATATCTTCATCGTTCTCATCCAAATCATGAGAAATCTCTTCAAAAGTCCCTGTGGTATCCTTTAGCGCAAACATTTCATCATTTGTGTTATCTTGAATAAGAAAAACTGACATACTTTCCTTTTGGTGAATTGGTTCTATAGAACTATGCTGCTCAATTGTTTTCTTTAAATTAATTTTCATACCCACAACCCAATAAATTTTATCTCTTACTCTACTAGGGTGTTGAAGGTAATAAACCTGAGTAGCTTGGCGTGCCATGATAAAAGGATCAAACTTCACATATCATTCAATTTGACCTCAGTGAAATCATAAGACGTGAGAGTTCGAGTTCCTCCATTCAGGATAAGATGGAACAATTGATGGTTGAATAAGTACACAATGTAGCTGACATTGCCTATATATTTTAATTGAATGACTTCATCAAGTATGCCGTTATAGTAAATCTTGACATCTGTGTGTGTTTTCTTTAACAACGACACCACAGTTATATATCTTCTTCCATTCACACCAGGAACTCATATGTAATGTATATCCATCTACATAAAATATCTATCATGTAATAACACTATGATTATGCCCATATGATAGATCCTTTAATCTTTGATCCATGATTTTTTTTGTTGTATTGTGAAACTATAATAAATAGAGAGGTACTATTAGTGTAAATTTAAATGAAATGATCATATTATGCACTTCTGATTAGAAGTGTACATTATATTTATGTATAATTGGAATCATGTTAGAGATTCTTCTTTAACCTTGCTACTTATCAAAGACTCATCTTCCATGTCTAAGACGTCAATAAATAATCTGTTCATAATATTTTTATTTGTATTTTTGAAGTACTCAGTATATAACATTCTCAATAATAAATAACAATATTAAGTTTGAGGGCTGTGAATTTGACTATATAGATGGATGAACTTCATCATAGTTCATCAGAACGTGCAATGCAGCTGTCCAAATCTCTTTATCAATTACATATCATGTGTAATGCCTCCCTGATAGCCCACCTGATATTTGATAGATGGATAATTCTGGCAGTGGAGGAATTCAACTACAATATGACCACTTCGGTGGCCTTGCTCAAAAAAATATGAGCAGAAACTTTTTGTCCCCTGCAATTGATATGCTTCACAGATTAATCCCGCAGGATGTGTTTTATTCTTAACAATTTTTTTATTTATTTAAAAACCTATAGAACATAAATTTTACATTGAATAGGGGGTCATTTAATGTGAAATAAGATGTTTCTTGTAATGTATGATCAAGAAGACATACCTCTCAAAGCAATATATCTGTCTGAACTGCACTATATCACCTATTTAGCATCATAATATAGATGTGTATTCAGATGCTCCATAGATTCGAAGAAAATAGGTGAAAATATTAGCTCGAGCTTACATAATAATAGGAGAACACTCAAATCAATATGTCTAAATGAGTCAACAGTGAGGGTCCCCACACATAACTCTTTGAATACTATACTTACTTCAATCGAGGGATCGACCACCGGCTTCGGCATTGCATGAAATGTAATGGCTAATAAAACATTACAGAAATATATGGGAGTCGGGACTCTTCATGCCAAATACCTTACTCATTCCCAAGTTAAAACAACATTTTAAATTTGAAACACAGCTACGAGGAAACTTTAGAGAATTCACCCACTCATAAATTATCCTCCATTTATCTAGTGTAAGACAGTACACAGTTTTGGGCTTTATTACTTTACGTCCCATTTATCTGTTGAAGATCTAAGGTCCTCCTTCGCAACACTCTTTCAAGTCCATTCTAGTTTTCACATTTTATTTTATCTTACCTCTGATATCCATCATAATGTTGAAGATGTTATCAAAAAAATTCTTGTCAATGTTGATAATATCAATATTATGTCTAATAAGATTAGTCTTCCAAATACCGTGCTTCGTCCAGTTGTGCATGACACCGAAATCATGAAGATGAGTTGAAGCTAGCTTTAGTCTCTCAGTGAACTTTTATACTTTACTGATCATCTCTAATATATGGACTTCAATATTTCTTGGAGGTGGACTTGATCTGTCAACCATGCTTTTTAAGAACACAACTTTGTTCATTCTAAATGTGTGATCATGGTTTAGAAATCTTCAGTGATAATCAAAGCATCTATTTTTCCTACCTTGTTTCAGAATAAATGCCTTTGACAAACCATGTAGTAAAAAAATGCCAATTTCTTGGCTAAGCGCCATCTAGATAGTATTCCATAGGCCAGGAAATCATTAATTGTCCACATAAGAGTCATTCTCAGTTGCAAATTTTGCGTCGTAGTGATGTCATACGTAACAAATCCAACATCCAATAATAATTAATGTTCTTCAATCAAAGGTTGTAAGTAGACGTTGATTTTTCACTCCGGGCTATTGTCGGCATTATTTTTGGGTTGTGTGTTTTTATTTTGAAAAGGGGGTCGCCTAACAGAAGTTGTCGGCGAATTTTTAATTTAGTTTAAATAAATAATTTGAAAAGTAGTATTTGATTTTGAAAATAATTTTAAATTTGAAGGTTTTAAGATATAAGATTAAACCGATCTCACATCCCAAATAGTTTATATAAACGAGCACCGCACGATGAACCGTGTATCTATCCCTAAGGATAGACACATCGCTTGATGGTGGGGCTCGATTAAATAAACTAGAAGATTTGTGACATCCGTTTGGTCCGCGAACCAATTTTATAAGCCGACAAATTCCCCTGCTTAGTATGAAAGCATTAAACAGGGTTTATATTACCCGGGTTCTTTAAAATTCCCTATAAGGGCAAGCCCCTATAGTTAATTACATCTTAAGTGACAGGAATCACCTAAGAAAACTCTCGATAATAATCAAATAATTCTGCTCTCAAGAATTTTAAAGTTTAAGTTTTCAAAGGATTGAATTTTGGAATTTCAATAGGGAATGGATCAAGTTTAGAACATTTTGTTTTGAGAATTCAAAGGACGAAAGGTAGGAGAAATTACGGATTCGAAGTGAACTTCGGTAATTTCCCGACTATCCTATTGTTTGGCTTGGATTTAGGAAAGTCCTAATGTTTATTTAGTATTTCAATCTTGCCAATTTTAATTAATTAGGGCTTATATTTATATGACGAGAATCATACAAATAGCCTTGAAGATGTGAGGGTTTATGTCGTATCAGACGACTACCTCGGAATCCTAAGACCGGTTAGGGCTTAATTTACAAGGTAAATGCCTAACGAAGAGTTGAGGATTTATGTTGCACTAAGCAAACTACCTCGAAGTCCTATGGCTTTGTTTTTTAATTCTAGGAAAGTTTTCTTGAAGTAGATCCGAGTTTTGCTGATGACGATGGCCGTGCTGCCCACCATGCTCCGAGCTCCTTGTTGTTGCAGAGGTTTAGTTTTAGAAGTCATAAATCAGGAGATGAGAGAAGTGTTTTGGTTTAGAGAAGTCTTAATTTCCAAGTGTTTTTTGTGTTTTAATTAAAACAAATCTTAAAGTTGATTATAACGACACCGGTTAAGATCCCATGGTTCCATCCTTCCGGCATCGTTATTTTTATCGGATTCACTTAGTCCAGATGAATTTGCTAAACTCAACTAAATGAGTTCCACACTTTCATTTAGACCGTGGGAAATCCGTTAGCAACACGTAGGTTACATCATCCGAGGTATTCCCGATCATCCAACATGACGTTTTAATTTAGTTGTAATTGTAGTTTTGTGTTCTGTTTGTGATTAAATTTTGAGTTGTTTTATATTTTGAAATGTTGTGGCGGTGAATTTTATCTTGCAATGGCTTTTAACTTAGTTTTGGTTTCAGTTTTAGGGACTATCCTAAAGGTGTGGGTTTTCATGCAACAATTGTTTATCATGCAAGAAAAGTAAGTGCGATGCGATTAAATAAATTGCAATAATGTAAATTACAAGAAAGTAAATTGCAATAAAATAAAAGCGTACTGGAGGGTCTTCCCGTCATTCCAAGCTGCACTTAAAATACAATTAGAATATTTAAGAAAGTTCCTAGGTAAAGCTAAGGGAAGGGTTATGGTTTTCTACCAAGTTCCTAATCCTATAGCTAGTCATTTCCTATGACGTCTAGGTCTTTGTGTTTTGGTTTGAGGACGATTTTCTTCATCGAAGAACAATTGAGTTCAATTGTTCTTATAAATATCCTATCATATTGAGGAAGTGCTTAAGAAGAATCTTAAACATCTTTTCAATATTTCTAGGATTGTTTTAAGTCCAAATGAATTCAATTACACAAATGAATTAATCGTCCGAGGTTTAGTTAAGTTTTGTTATTATCTTACTCAAGTAACTAGGATGTTTGAATGTCCTATAAGTGAAGTAACATTTCATTTAATATCCTGTTTAGGAGTTATGATAACTAAAGCTTTCGAGGGTAAATTGGTATTGAAATGGTTTGTGATTTAGTTTAATTTCAATTAATTTGGAATAGTGTTCAAGTTATTTTAGATTTATTTTGAATTCTTTATGTCTTTGGTGATGTTATATTTAATTCAACTTAATTTAATTTAATTTAATTTAATTGAGTTTTAATTTAATTTAATTCAATTTAATTCAATTTAGTTTGATTTGATGTTAAATTAAATTAATTTGATTTGATTTAATTTTAATTTAATTTGATTTAATTTCCTTTAATTTAATTTAATTTAATTTAATTTAATTTAATTTAATTTAGTTTTATTTTATTTAATTTAATTTAACTTAATTTAATTTGATTTTATTTATTTAATTTAATTTAATTTAATTTATTCATTTAATTTAATTTAATTTGATTTTATTTATTTAATTTAATTTAATTTAATCTTTAATTTAATTCAACTTTTAATTTTAATTTAATTTAATTTAATTTAATTCAATTTAATTTACTTAATTTAATTTAATTTTTAATTTAATTTTATTTTTAATTTTAATTGAAATTTTAAAAGAGTTTAATGATTAAGTCTTTTAATATTTTGAATTTGAGTTATCATTTTAATTAAGAATTGAATGAGATGATTAATTTAGGGATTTTTAAATTAAAGAATAAATCTCTTCCTAATAATATCCCTATTTTAATAATCCCGATTTTATTATTCTTCCAAATTTAATCAATTATTTAATTAAGGTTTAATTATTTTAAATTGCTTAATGGATTTCTACCCTTTAATTATTTAAATTTCAATCATCCAAATCAGATTAGGATCAAATATTTTACTTATTAATTTTTTTATTATACCTAAAGTTTTAATTAAGGATTAAAATTTTAATTACCACTTTACCCTTTAAGCTTAATAATTTCATAACTCACTAAATTGAACTCAAATGAACTTGAAATTTTTGTGTGACTTCACTCATATGTCAATAAAGACATGAGAGGAGAAAATGTGATTTTTCTGTATTTAATTTATTTATATAATTAATTTTGGTAGAAAATAGAGATTTCCAAGGAAAATTTAATAACATGACCAAGGAAAAGTTTCTGTCCTTAAGAAAATTAGGGGAAATTCCTCATGACCAGAGGACCACTTGGACCAATTTTGGTGATTTTTTGAATTATATTATTTTTATAATAATTATTTTTAATTTTGGAGTGTTAATTAATTTAAAAATAAAATAAATGTTGAAAAATGAATTTTATATTTTTCAAAAATCTCTCTGATATCAAGGAAATCCGAGAATCAAATTTTACAATTTTCTGATTTTTCTATGATTTATCATAATTATTTTAGTGAAAATGCTAGAAAATACATTTTTTAAGTTTAAAATTACCTTAGAGCTTTAAAATTTAATATCTCACTAAATAGACCTAAGAAAAATATGGGGTTTGTTCCTAAGTGATTAAAATTCAAAATGTGACATTTTGGTGAATTTTATTATTTTTGTGATTTTTATTATTTTTTAATTATTAAAAATATTAAAATAATATTAAAAATCAACTTTTTTAGAAAATTGAAATTTTAATTTTCTTAAATTCCCCTAATATCGAGAGAGGCTCCAAAACCAATTTGGTGAATTTTTGAAAGATATTTTGAAAGTTATGAATTTTTAAAGTTTAAAATGGCTAAATGGCTTAATCAACCCAATTAGTAGGGCTAACAAAGTCTAATTGACCTCAAATTTTTATGGTGGGTTCCTCTAATCCTAAAGGTCAGTGGAGAATTTATTTCAAGTCAATTTGATGTATGGTTTGCTCTAATTAATTAGAGATCCATTTTGGGTGTTTAAGCCAATTAGGTTGTTTTAAATGAACTTACTCAAAACCTATTTTTCCTAGGGTCCTCTGGTCATAAGGAACATCACCAAATTTTCCTAGAATTTATTTCACAACATGCTATTTATTGGAATTAAAATACTCAAAACAGTAACATGAATTTGAAAAATCAATAACTTTTCATAGGGATGGCCTCGACTTTGGAAAATTCAGGGAATGTTCCCAAATTCGGAGGCTTCAAAAGCCCTATGGTCTCATGCCATGGTGAATTGTATACATGCATGGAGAATTAAAAATATGCGAGAGAGTAAATAAATTATTAAAAATAAAATACTTGATGAAATTAAATAATTTCTTTTCCACATTATTCTCCTCTTTTCACCGAGCAAGAGGGTATTTTTATTTTAATTTTATGATTTTTCTACACAAAGTTATGAATTTTTGAAGTTTAGGGAATTAAATAAATAGAAAATACCCCTAATTTTCTATTTATCCACGCGGCGCCGCATCATCCTCGGCATCTCCGAACGCACACGCGTCGCGCTCCCATTCGACGCCGCCGCTTGAGTCAGCAGCCCGGGCCCCGCGGTTCTCGTACCGTCTCCTGGTCCGACGCCATCTGAGCCGTCCGTCCGTGCGTGTATTGAATGGACGGCATCCGTTCATCGTCCCCGAGCGTCCTCACCCGAGAGCCGTCCACACTAAATCCCTAAGATCTCACTCGATACTCAATGGATTTTCATGTTCTTATGCTTCTATGGATTCGTCTCGAGAAGACGAACACATCTATACGGTTTATGTGGGATGAAATTTATGCGATAGAAATGGAGAATGTTCGAAGCTCGGGAAGAAGAGTGAGGCCATACCTTTGCTCGGAGAAGTGTGGCTTCGATCCGAGGGTTGTTGCACCTTCGATTGGATCCCGCAAGCTCCGGATGAAGTCTCCCGGTCCGGTGAATTTCCTGAGTAGGATTTCGACCACGACTCGATCACAAATCTTGGAGGCTGGAGCAACTCGGGTGGCTCGGAGATGGGGCTTTTGCTGGTGGACACCTTCCCTCGGTGCAGTGAAGGTGTAGAACCAATCGATTTGGGGATTGGCTCACCTGTGGAGAAGTGTCCTGGTTTTGGGCTTGGATTTCAACTCCGAAATCGAGCTCGCGAAAAGAAATGGCAGGGGGATTTCGGTGGGGATCAAGTGCTCGTGTATGGGGAGTAGTACGGAACAATTTTGGTCGAGTTTCCTTAAGGTTTGTTTCGAGCACTTCTCATGGCCGAGAGGGGGTGGTGTTTAAATAGGAGAGGGTGGAGGGCCTCCTGGGGAGAGTTAGGGCTTGGGATCGACTGCTCTTGGCAAGAGAAGAACAGCTACAATGGCCACTGGGGATGGGGCAGCTCAGCAAGGGAGAATTCCAAAGTTGGCTCACATGTGAGCTCTCGGCCATGGTGTTTGAAAATATTAAATTATCTTAAAAATCTTGGATTAATTGAAAGGAAGAAAGTTGTTTGTTTTATATTGTTTTCACAAAATCATTTTCTTATTATTGTTTTCTTTTTTTTGCATCTAGTAAATTAAAAGTAATTTATAGTTAGATTAAAATACAAAAAGATTTTGAAATACAATATTTAAAAATTTATTACCCTTTTTCCCCGTGGGATCGATACTGGGGTCTTTGTTTCAAAGCCCTTTATTACTTGAAACGATACGTATACTTGCATAGTAGCCAAAAAGTATATAAAATATTTTACTTTAAAATTATATTTTGCTATATAAACATATATTTAAAAAGTATTAATCACTAACGGCCTAGCATTTTGTAGAAATCAATTTTTATTTAATGCTATTGCCGTAAATTAAAATTTGGTACACATCTATATAACAAGTTAATCAGGTTCAAGTGTTTCGTGCCTTTGTCAGAAATTAAATTTTCTAGCAGTGGTAACAAATTCTTGTATTTGGAAATACAAGAATCGGGTCACCTTCACCTGAAGGAAAACCTTCGAGTTTAGTTACGATCTTAGGACCAAATTGGGGATCTCAGTCTGTCACCCTGAAACCTCCAATTTGAAGTTCATCAAAACACATTTCCTCATTTAGTTGCACTCATATCCCATGAACTACGCAATTCATCCATGGAAATTGAATGGATTCTTCATTATTGTTTTATGAAACTAAATCCTTTCAGAGTTAATGTTCAACAATAGATTTTAACAATTCAATTAGCCAGATCAAAAAGTAAATTAAGTTCAAAATGAAAAGCCATCACAATTTCTTCAATACTTTAAAAGCACTTCAAATCCACATCAACACATCATCACATCTCTATGCAAGAAGAAAGACAAAGGAGACAACTCAGAATTCATAAAGAAGACGCAATAAAACATAGATTTTATATTTAATAGAAAAGTCATACAAACCACAAAAGAAAATACAACTTATCTCTTTCTCTTCCCCAATGAAATTCCCTTGAAGTTCCTTTGAATCCTTTTCTCTCCTCTTTACAACACTCAATTCCCTCTTTAGAATTGAAAGGAAGAAGTAATCTCTCACTTTAGTCCTTCTCCTTCACTCCTTAGAGAAGAATCTCTCTCAAATTCTTACTTCTACACTCTTCTATTTTAAGACCTAACACTCAACATACACTCTCCCTCACTAGAACTACACTAGAACTCCAGAACTCTCTTCTTTTTTTTGTCCAAAAATAGTTACTTATAAGTTAGAAAAGAAAACCCAAGAGTTTCCATAGGCATCTCTTCAAAAGGTCGCCAAAACTCTTCAAATTTAAAATCCACCGACATTGGGCACCGGTGGTGCCCGATAGCGCGTCGGCGGCGTTCTATCATCTGAATATTTTCTGAGCTCTCTGGAAAATGTCGCCAACGGCGCTAGAAGCTGTTTTCCTCCATTTTCTTCTTTTTGCTCCGAATTCATTCCTTTTCACTCCAATCACCTAAAATCATCATACCTGCAACAAATCATGAAAAATACCTTTCTTTAAAGGGCAATATCACCAAAAATGAGTAAAATTATATAACAGAAACAATATATATTTTTGGTGAATCAAAATCCCCCAAACTTAACTATTACTTGTTCTCAAGTAATCCTTTTACTACATAAAAAATATAACACTTCACAATGAACTTTTCACCTATAAGACACAAAAATTTTTTATTTAAAGGAATATATTGATTAGACTTTTAAAAAGAAATTTAGTAATTCAGGTCAACACTACAAGTATAAGAATATTTAGCAATCAAGTGTAAGAGTTATAGTCTTCTATTTATTTCAAGATAAAACAAAATTTGTCACACTAAGAGTGCCTTGAAAGATTATGTGAAAAGGAGTTCATGCAAGCTTTATCAGAATGTAGGCCAATAGTTTAAATATAAATTCAGAAATGAAATCAAGTTCTCCCTTTAGGGTGACTCAAGTGAAGCCAATTTTTGATTAGGAATCTCCTCAAGCTTCTCCTCATAAATATTTTTCTTTCTTTTTCTATATTTTCTTTTTCATATTGTTTTTCAATCCTTCTTTTCTTTTCGTTAATTTTTCTCTCTCTTTTTTTAATCTGGATTACTATATCTGGATAACCTTTAATGATTTTGAACTTCACTCTCCTCTTTCTAAAGTTCAAACTTGAAACACCTCCTTACTTTATAATTAAGTATGAGCTTTATTATTCATCATAAAGTCACAATCTCTTCTTAACACACAATACTTTAAGTTTCTTAACATTTCAAAAATACAGTTTTCTGTACTTTTAATAGTTAACTATAATCAAATCCTTTCATACCAAATATCTTACCTCTATAAAATTAACCTTCATTACTAAAAACATTCATCCAATCCTTCAATAATATTCAATTGAAATAGAAAGTTTTATTTATCTGAAGTGAGGTTCAACTGCCAGAAGTTATGCTAATAATTTTTGAAAATATTATAATTGAGAACAAAGAAGAGTTTATATTTTTCTACCTTTCCCCAAACTTAAAATTTTCAATAAATTTGAAACAGTAGAGAGTAAAAGAAACTAAACTTTTTGTGCTGGGATCTTGAAATCTTCAACAACTATCTGGTTTTAGTCAAAATTTACAACTAGTAGGCATGAAACAGTTAGTAAGAGTGATATATAACAATTTTAAACATTTGCAGGGTAAAGAGAAATTAACTTTAAACATCTAAACATCCAACAAAACACCACAATTACTAAAAAACTATTACAGCACTACAAAGTTCTTTTAACAATTTAAATTTTTCATTACATCATAACAGTACATCAACACGTTTACACATCATATGAAAAGTAAATAACTAATACATCACAACAATACAACACAACACACAACAAGAAAAATAGAAATAGAAAAAAACAATCTACCAATCTTCATCACCAAGTTCATCAGCAGGGTCAGCATAATCAAGTCTATGCGGTGTATAGCTGAGGTAGGTAGGAAATATCAAATCTACACCCCCACTCATGAATCTAACCTGAGAATCATGATAGGCTATCAAACTCAACTCTTCTTCTCATATAATCTTCATTCACATCACTTCTGGCCTCAAACACATCCATCCTACCAAGGAGTCTATCCACACTAGCACTCTGTAATCTCAACTATTCCATAATATCAGACAATGTAGGGGGCTCAGATTTAGATGGAATGTCATAACTCGTAGTAGGAATAATAATACTTTTACTCTCATCTCGGGCTCCTACATGAGACTCATAAGTATGAATAATAGTCTTTTTAATTGGTCTAGTGGTATAGCCATCTCTTCAGAACTGCTAAACTCTACTCCAGACTGAACACACAGGGCATGAACTAAGGCAGGATGTCCTAATTCACCAGTGGTCTCACCTCTAGCAATAGTCTGAATGTTCTTGAAGACAATAACTCCAATATCAATCTTCTTCATCTTCTGAATACAATAGTTCAAAATTGCTCTATCCCTTGTAACTTCACTGTGGTGATAAGAAGGTAACAGTCTTACAAAGATGAAATATTGCCAAAATTTTGATGCAACATTTAACTTGGAAGCAGGGAAGTAATCATCTATTTTTGACTTACTTTCCATTCCCCTCTTTTGTCTATCAGAAAAGCAATCACTTCCTCCATATTTTCCTCTCGAGTATAAAAGTTTTCATATTGACAAACAAATGGTTCCCGAGTCTGATAAAATGCATTGATACTCTGAGTAAATTCAACCATTTTTCCTCTAACTAACACATAATCAGTCTCAGTCCATGGCTCATTTGAATAGAACTCTCTAACAACACCCATAACAGCATTAGCAGTAAAATAACAAAATCTCTCTCAATTTCTCTTAGCAATTAAGCGTTCTCCAGATCCACCAGGATTGTCAAAAGCCCGATCCTGAATGCACTTCTTATTGTAAAGGTAAGAATTAAAGTGAAATTATGATTTAGCATTAACAAAATTTTCTTCATCAAAATCCAATTTTCTCTTCCCTTTACTCATCCTTGGAGCCATGTCAATTTATAAAAATTTTCAAGAAAATTCAAATAAATTCCAAATCCACAATGTAACAAACTCCAAATACTATTCTAAACAAGTAAGAGCAAATTTCATCATAGGAAATCTCAAAATTTCTTCAAAAATCCAAAAATTTCAATCTAAGCAATGTGAGAGATTCCCAGGATTAAAATCAAAAATTTTTAACTCAAAGTGAAGCTCTTACTAAGAGAAGTGTAGATCCGGTCTCAAAAAGCCTTAAAATCACTTGAAATCCGAGATCTAGCAAGCCCTAGGTCTTCATAATTGCGAAAATGGAGGAGGAGGATGAAGGAATGAAAAAACCACTTGTCCCAGGGTCAAAATTGTGAAATAACCTTCACCCTACTTATTTAAAATGCCAAAACCCTCTGGATTTCGGCTCCGGCGGTGCCAGTCCAAAAATTTTTCTGGGTCCAAAAATTTTTTCGTAAATTTGATCGTTTTGACCTCCACAATGAAATTTAACACTTCATTAAGAATCTATTTCATCACACAAGAAATAACTAACACAATTCTTACACAAACAATACAAAACATACTTCTATATATAAAGTTCACATTACGTCATAAACACTAAATATGTTCATCCAATTAAACCAACAACTCTTAGATGTTTAGTGTTGTAAGTACGTTACGATAAGCAAACACTAAAATCTAAGCACACATAATGAAATTAAGCATAACAAATCCAAATTTAAATTACAAAGCAAAGTAAAGTAAATACTAAACACACCAAACAAAATTAAGTAAAGTAAAGCAAACACACATCAAACATAAGTAGAATCCAGTAATCACTCCACATCGGTTTCAGAACTATCTTCCTCTCTAATATCTCCAATAGATTGCTGATGCATGAACAAATTGTAGAAGGGATGGAATGGGAATTCATTAGATTAATCCTCAGCAATCACAGTGTTCTTCTTCATCAGATTAATCAGACCCATCTCAATCCGACCAGTGTGATCAAATTGTTCCTTCATCCTCTAATCTATATGATCAAATACATCAGAAATATTACTTATGGCATTCATAACATTCTGTACCTCTTTCTCCAACTGTCTGATCCTCTTCAGTATCATTCTGGAACTTTCAGCAAAATAAGGCTGAATGGGTTGTGAAGTCTGAGTTGGTTAATTAGCAAGAAGATTCATATCACCTTCATCTCCTACTGTTTGGTAGTTATAAAGATTAGTTGGATCAATAGGCCTCCAGTGAAGAAGGACCTTTTCCCAACTCTCATATGAAACTTGTGATTGACTATACAATAGAAATATGGTGGACGGGTGTCTAAGCCCATATTTAGATCCATGAACAATCAATCCCAAAACAGATTTCACAATTATATTACCAATATCAATCGGCCTCCCAGTTTGAATACAGAAATTCAAAATGACACTTTCCTTGGTTACCTTGCTAATCTTCAAAGTTGGAAATAACTTTTTCGAAATAAAGTAATGCAACTGCTTTGACACCGGATTTAAGGATGCATAAGGGAAACTAATATATCCATTTTCTTTAACTTCTCAATCTTCATTCTCATACGTCAAATAACGATTCACATCATTCATATTATCATTTGTGGCATTGAAGTTGGAATAGTGGCAAAAAGGTACATTCTCAATCATAAAGAGATCATTAATTCTCGCAGGAGTGAATTGCATAAACCTACCTCGCACAAAGACGAATCCTTGGTTGATCCCGTGAAGATTTGCATAGAATTCCTTCACAACTGGAACAAATACGGTAGTGGTAGTGTAACATAGCACTTCCCAATGTCTTTCCTTAATTATCTCTTCAATTCTTGTATTAGGATTATCCATATCTCGACTTATAAAGCCTCTTTCCTTGATAATCCTCCTCTTCATCATTACTTTGTTGAACAATCACTGCGCCTCAAAACTTATAAACTTCCTTCAATTGAAAATGCAAGATCGAGGGGTTTATATGGAGTAGGAATCCATGGAATGCAAATTAGGAATGGTAGTTTTTATTTTTATGGAGTTTGGAAATATAAATTGAAGTTTAGGGAATTATAAGGATGAAGATCCCGCTCAAAACTGCCAAAACTCGCATTTTGAAACTCAAAAAACTGTCAACAGGTTTTGGGCGCCGGCGGCGCTCAAACCCGAAATTCAGAGTTTCTCTCTGTAGTTGGGTGTCGGTGGTGCCAGTGGTCAAAAATCTCACCGAACTTCATTTGGCCCAAAATATTCCAATATCTCAATTCAATCCAATATTTATCAATTTTAAAAGTAGTTAGGAGCGATTAGGATTCAAAATAACTATCTAAAAGCACAACTACAATAGATAAGCAAACACACCACAAAGATACATATGGGTTGCCTCCCATAAAGCACTTGGTTTAACATCGTCAGCCCGACAAACCATTCAGTTAATCGAGTTGACTAAACATTAAAACCTCTTTGAAGTCAGGTTGAAACCCATCACAGTAAGGCTTTAATCGATGCACATTAACCTTGAAAATCTTTCCAGTATCAGGATCCTTAATATCAACAGCTCCAAAAGAAAGAACTTTTACAACTGTAAAAGGTCCCAACCATCTAGACTTGAGCTTTCCAGGAAATAACTTTAATCTCACAGTTTTCTCCAAAATTCTTTTAATTTCATGATTAGACATTTCTGCTAAACCACTAGTCTGGGGATGATAAGCAGTAGAGATTCTATTAATAATATTATATTTCTCAATCAATTTCTTAATTTGATTATTCCTGAAATGGGATCCACCATCAGTTATAATCACTCTCGACATTCCATATCTTGTAAATATATTTTTCTTTACAAATCTTCAAACACTCCGAGCATCACATCTTGGTAAAGTAATAGCTTCAATTCATTTTGAGACATAATCAACTGCGATCAATATTTATAAATTTTTAAATGGAGTAAATCGTCCCATAAAATCTAATCCCCATACATAAAAAATTTTAACTTCTAAATTATAATAGAGGCATTTCATTTCTTCTAGAGATATTACCTACTCTTTGACATCGATCACATGATTTAATATATTTGTATACATCCTTAAAAAGAGTAGGCCAATAAAATCAAGATTATAAAATCTTAAAAGAAATTTTATCAACACCTAAATGACTTCCAAATTCATAATCATGAAATTGTTGAATAATTAAATTTATTTCTTCTTGTGGCACACATCTCTTAATAATTAGATCCTTACACTGTTTATATAGATAGGGCTCATCCCAAAAATAAAATCTTGCATCATATTTAAACTTCTTTTGTTGTTGCCTTGTTAAATCAGGTGGTACAATATCACTCACAATATAATTCACAATTTCAGCATACCAAGACAAATTTCTTCCCATAATAGTATAAAGTTTTTCATCAGGGAAAGTTTTTGTAACTTCCTTCTCAAATTCAGATAATTTATTATACTCTAATCTCGACAAATGATCAGATATTTGGTTATCAGATCCCTTCCTATCAATTATCATAAAATCAAATTCTTGCAGAAGAAGTATCCACCTAATCAGTCTAGGTTTCTCATCATTCTTTTGCATTAAATATTTGATAGCCGAATGGTCTGTTTGCACAATACTTTTAGCTCCAATTAAATAAGGTCTAAAATTTTAAAAAGTAAATACTATAGCTAATAAGTCTCTTTTAGTAATGGTATAATTAATTTGAGCTTCATTAAGAGTTTTACTAGCATAGTAAATGACTTTGAAAACTTTATCATGCCTTTGCCCAATGCTACTCTGATCGCATAATCATTAGCATCACACATGAGTTCAAATGGTTTCTCCCAATCTAGTGAAACAACTATAGATGCAGTGATTTTATTATCTTTCAATAATTCAGAATACTCAAACATTTATCATTAAAATCAAAGTTTCTATCATTTTCTAGAAGTTGGCACAAAGGTATAGTAATTTTAGAAAAATCTTTAATATATCGCCTGTAAAATCCAGCATGTCCTAAGAAGCTTCTCACCTCTCTCACGGTAGTGGATGGTGGCAATCTCTCAATTACTCTAATTTTAGTAGGGTCTGTTGACCTCATTTTTTATGAGGTCTTTTCTCTTCTCTCTCCTTAGTACTTAGGATCTAGCCTTAGGCTTTCCCTTCGACTATCCTAGAGGACTAGAGATGGAACCCACCACTTAGAAATTCAAACACCACTTAACTCCCTGCAAAACCTATGAGTTTGATTGTAAACCTCTAAGTCATTTGGAGGGTTAATATCAAATGTGGAGGTTTAAAGGATGAGTTCCCTATGGTGAGGGTTGACCTGCACACATTACACTTTCACACACATTCCAAATCCTAAAACCATTCATACCTAGCTTGACTTCCTGACTCATTTAGGTAATTCACATGGATGGACCTTAACCCCTAGGTCCTTGGCTAAGAGGGTTAGGAACAACATAGTGAATGCCTCAAATGAGTCCTCTCATGGCTCTTATGGGCTTGATATGGCTTCATGGCTCAACAAAAGTGATTCCATTCTACTCAAACTTGATCAATCTTTATTTTTTTTCAAATTTCAATTTTTTACCCCCGGGGCTTGATCACAGAAAAATGTATTGAGAAATTTATACCAATTTTATATGAAATTGCATATTAAAGAAAGGTATTTTATTTATTTTATTGTAGGAATGAAGATTTATAAGTAATGAAACCAAAAAGAACGAAAAGAAACGAATTTGGAGCAAAAAGGACTGAAATAGATGAAAGTGAACTGTCCCGCCGACGTCGAGATTTAAGCCACCGATGGCGAAATTTTCCCGAGAGATTTTGAATATTTTATAAAGAACTCACCGACGGTGAGATCGAGCCCGCCGACAGTGAGATCGCACAGTTTATCCATCTTCTAGAAGCCCGCCGACGGTGAGATCGAGCCCGCCGACGGCGAGACAGTTGAATTGAGCAAGATACATTGAACCTGCATGCTTTTTGAAGAGGTGCTTAAGCAACCTTTGGAGATTTGACTCCTTCTATAAATATAGACAAATTCTAGTCAGTTGTATGTCATTCTAGAGTCTTTTAGTTTCTATATAGAGTCTTTCTAGTGTGTAGATAGAGTATTTAGCGTCTTCGTGAGTTTAATTAAGTGTGCTATACTAGAAGGAAGAGTCAATGAAACTTAAAGGAGTTTGCTTGGGGAGGAGAATTGAGATAAGTATATTTGTTTATTGTTTATTAACTTTAATGAAATCCATGATTTGTGTTATTTTTCCCATGCATTCTAAGTAGTTTCCTTAGTCTTTTTCCTTGTTGTTGAGATTATGTGAAGTGATGAATCAAAGTAGTTGTGCCTAAAAATATAAAAATAGAAATTGTGCTAATCTTTTACTTGAAACTTAATTTACTTTCAATCCGGCCAATTGATTTGTTAACATATGTTAAATTAGCAACTATAGTAAATATTACATTCAAGATTTAGGGAAGTCAAAAGCCTTGGAAGGAGGGTGCAAATAAATAGGGAAATATTAAATATCGGGCGTAGAATTGGACATTTTAGTGTGACAGACTAAAATCTTCAATTCAGTCCTATTATTTGGAAGCTGAAGTGTAGATGTTTGCCCTCAGGCGAGGGGAATGTGGGAGCTCTGAAGTGGCAGTCGGTATCCTCCTAACCTAGCCACAGATTCAGTAACCAAACATAAGACTAGTCAATGTTCTTTGCACCTGGACCAAAGGGTAAAGAATATGAATGCTCCTATTTGGCACAATACAAACTCTAAACTACTTTAATTCATCATTCACTTAATTCTCTCCACAAGGAGAAAGATGCTTTTCTAAATTAGAATCTTACATTTAAACCTTTTTTGAGCAATAGTTTTAGTATTCTTAATTTCCGTATACTAATTTAGTAAGTCTACTTTAATTTGTCTTTTAAATTCTCTAACTTCCTTGTGAGATTGATATCGAGGACTCCATTTGAGCCATATATTACTTGGTAACGATACATATACTTGCGTAGTATCCACAATATAAATCATAAATTCCATAACAGAATCATCAGTATATATATATTCAGTGCGTGATCAAGTTTTTGGTGCCGTTGCTAATTTTCATATCATAGTTGTAAGTATAAATATCAAAAAGTGGATCAAGTTTTGGTACCGTTGCTGGGGAAGTAAAGTAATTATTAAGGTAATTAATAAAATTATTAAAATAATTACTAGAGTAACGGACTATTTTAAATTTTACTTAAAAATTGTATGCGTAAATTTGGAAACGAAAATTTAATACCTTACGATTCAGAATTAGAGCGCACAATTAAAAGAATTAGAAAACAAAAGAGAAATTATAAATTTAACATAAATGATAAATAATCCAGAAATTGAAAATATAAACCAACAAAGACCATTAAGAGATTATGCCAACCCTACATTAGATGAAATTCACCTAACTATTCAAAACCCTGATGTAGCTACTAACTCATTCGAACTTAAACCTGCAATTATCCAAATGGTATAGAATAATCAATTTAGTGGTTCAACTAATGAATATCCTAATTTACATCTTGCTAGTTTTTTGGAACTATGTGCTACTTTTAAATATGAAGGAGTGTCTAATGATGCTATTAGACTTAGGCTTTTTCCTTTTTCTTTAATGGATAAGGCTAAGATGTGGTTAAATTCATTAGCACCTGGATCTATTAAAACTTGGGGAGAATTATCACAAAAATTTCTATCCAAATATTTTCCTCCTTCGAAAACTCGCAAAACATAGAAATGATATAACATCTTTTGGTCGACTTGATGGAGAATCCATATATGAAGCTTGGGAGAGATTTCGGGAACTTCTTAGGAAATGCCCACATCATGCGTTACCGTATTGGTTAATTATACAATTTTTTTACAATGGATTAGTAGGATCTCTTAGATCAATCATCGATGCTCGCCGCTGAGGTTCATTACCGTCAAAACCATTCGATGAAGCCTATGCGTTAATCGAAGAAATGTCTACTAATAATTTTCAATGGCCTTCTGAAAGAATAAACACTAAAAAGATAGCCAGTGTTCATGAAAATGATGCAATATCTATGTTAGCTTCTCAAATTGCTGCTATATCAAAGAAATTAGATCATTTTGGAATGAATTACTCTCCTACTATATTAGAAGAAAACTCAACTGGACAAATTATAGATTCTCAATCTCCTTAGGAAACTATAAATGCTAATAATAATAGACCCAATAATCCTTATGCGAATTATTATAATCCTGGTTGGAAGAATCTTCCAAATTTTAATTGGAATAACAATGCAGCTAATTAATAATGGATGAGCAACTCTATAGGAAATCCACCTAATCAAGGAAAAATGAATTATAAACCTTCTTATCCACCTGGATTTAATAACACTCAATTTAAAGATAAGAAGTTATCTATAGAAGAATTAATATTAAGTATGGGTCAGCACATACAAAATCAAGGAAATCAATTACAAATTCAAGGAAATCAATTACAAAATCATGGAACAACAATTAAAAATATTGAAACTCAACTCGGACATATCGCTACAGCGCTTAACAATAGAATTCCTTAAACTTTTCCGAGTAATGTGGAAATAAATCCTAAAGACCAAGGAAAAGAACAAATTAAAGCGATACAATTATGAAGTGGAAAAGAATTAGAAACTAAAATTCATAAAGAAACAGAAAGTAAAAATGAGGAAGTGGAAATCGAAAAAGAAAAGGATCAGCAAGATCAAAACTTAAAATATCCATTGATCCCTATTAAAATATCAATAGAAAAACCACCACCACCATTTCCTCAATGACTAAAGCAACATAAAAAAGATAAGAAATTTGCTAAATTCATTGAAATTTTGAAAAAATTAATGGTAAATATTCCTTTTGTAGAAGCATTAGAACAAATGCCTAATTATGTAAAATTTATGAAAGATATTCTAAATAAAAAAAATTCACAGATAATGAAACTGTTGCACTTAGCGAAAAGTGTAGTGCAATTATTCAGAAAAAGCTTCCTGAAAAATTAAAAGATCCTGTTAGTTTCACTATACCTTGCGCTATTGGAGAAAAATTTTAGGGAAAAGCTTTGTGTGACTTAAGAGCAAGCATCAATCTAATGCCTCTATCAATTTTTAAAAGATTAGAATTAGGAGAAATTTCACCTACCTCAGTAACTCTTCAGTTAGCTGATCGTTCTGTGACTTATCCTAAGGGAGTTATTGAAGATGTGTTAGTAAAAGTGGATAAATTTATCTTCCCGGTAGATTTTATTATTCTAGATATGGAAAAAGATAAAGAAATTCCCATAACATTAGGAAGACCCTTTTTAGCCACTAGAAAAGCTATGATTGATGTTCAGAAAGAAGAATTGACTATGAGAGTAAACGATCAAAAAATAACTTTTAACATAGCAAAATCAATGAAATATCCAGCTTTAAAAAAAGATGATGAATATTTTCGAATGGAAATACTTGAACATTTGCAAAATGAACATTTTAAAGAGTATTATGAGGAAAAGTTCGAAAAAGAAAATACTGAATTAATTGAAGAAGCAGATAATGAAAAACTGGATTATATATAGAAAAAATTTGAAAAGTTGGATATTACTGAAAACACTGAAAAGAATATATTTCCATCAATTATTAGACCTCCTGAACTCGAATTAACAATTTTACCTAATCATTTAAAATATGCTTACTTAAGTAACCATTCAACCCTACTAGTTATTATATCAGCTGAATTGAATGAATCACAAGAATAAATACTGTTAGACATATTAAAAAAATATAAGAAAATTTTTGGTTGGACTTTAGCAGATATTAAAGGAATTAGTCCTTCAATCTGTATGCATAGAATTATTTTAGATATTGAACATAATCCAAGAGTAGATCCTCAAAGGAGATTAAACCCAATAATGAAAGAAGTAGTCAAGAAAGAAATATTAAAATGGTTGGATAATGATATTATATATCCTATTTCAGATAGTGCTTGGGTAAGCCCAATTCACTGTGTTCCTAAGAAAGAAGGAGTGACCGTTAAAGCTAATGAAAATAATGATTTAATACCTATAAGACAAGTTACTGGATGGCGTATATGTATTGACTATAGAAAATTAAATGCAGCCACAAGGAAAGATCACTTCCCATTACCATTTCTAGACCAAATGTTGGACAGATTAGCCGGACATAAATATTTTTATTTTTAGATGGATATATCGGTTATCATCAAATACCTATTGCTCCTAAGGATCAAGAGAAAACTACATTTACTAGTCCTTACGGAACATTTGATTTTTGAAGAATACCTTTTGGATTATGTAATGCACCTGCAACATTCCAGAGATGTATGATGTCTATATTTAGTAAATTAATTGATGATGGAATAGAAGTATTTATGGATGATTTCTTCGTATTTGGAACGTCATTTGACGCATGTTTGAATCATCTTGAAAAAGTATTAGAGGTATGCAAGAAAACTAACTTAGTTCTAAATTGGGAGAAATGTCAATTTATGGTTGCAGGAGGAATTGTATTAGGGCATAAAATTTTGGAAAATGACATGGAAGTAGACCCTGCAAAAATTCAAGTTATAACTAAATTACCACCTCCAACTACAGTAAAAGGGATAAGAAGTTTTCTTGGATATGCTGGATTCTACAGACGCTACATAAAAGATTTTTAAAAAATTACTAAACCTCTATGCCAACTTTTAGAAAAGGACAAGAAATTTGAATTCACAACTGAATGCCTAAATGCTTTTGAATTATTAAAAGATAAATTAATCACAAAGACCTATAATATTTTCACCTGATTGGGAGAAACCATTTGAACGTATGTGTGATGCTAGTGATTATGCTATAAGAGCAGTACTTGGGCAAAGATATGATAAAATTTTCAAAGTTATATACTATGCAAGTAAAATTCTTAATAATGCTGAAATGAATTATACAAGCTACTGAAAAAGAGCTATTAACAATTGTTTATTCTTTTGATAAATTTAGGCCTTATCTAATTGGAACTAAATGTATTGTGCATACTGATCACTCTGCTATTAAATATCTAATGCAAAAGAAAGATTCTAAACCAAGATTAATTAGATGGATATAACTAATGCAAGAATTTGATTTTGAAATCATTAACAAAAGGGAACTGATAATCAAATTGCAGATCATTTATCAAGGCTAGAATATAATGAATTATCTGACACTGATAATGAAATTACTGACAGTTTTCCTGACGAACAACTATATAATATAAATGAGTGGAGAATACCATGGTATGCTGACATAGTAAATTATATTGTAAGTGATATTTTACCACATATGTTAACTTTGCAACAACATAAAAAATTCATTCGTGATGCTAAGACTTAATTTTGGGATGAACCATATTTATATAAGCAATGTAAGGATCTTATAATTAGAAGATGCGTGCCTTATGAAGAAACAGAACAAATCATTCAAAAATGTCATTATTCTGATTTTGGAGGACATTTTGGAACGTATAAAACCGCTTATAAAATTTTACAATCTGGATTTTATTGGCCTACTCTTTTAGAGATGTTTATAGATATATCGAACTTGCGACAAATGCCAACGAGTAGGTAATATATCTAGAAGAAATGAAATGCCTCTAAATTTTATATTAGAAGTTGAGATTTTTGATGTTTGGGAATTAGATTTTATGGGACCATTTGTTCCTTCAGTTGGAAACTCATATATATTAGTTGCTGTTGATTATGTTTCCAAATGGATTGAAGCACAAACCTTACCTCGATGTGATTCTAAGAGTGTTTCAAAGTTTCTAATGAAAAATATTTTTACTAGATTTGGAATGCCGAGTGTGATTATCACTGACGGAGGATCTCACTTTAGAAATAAATATATTCACAAACTAGTAGAAAAAGTTAACATTATTCATAAGATATCAATTGCTTATCATACACAAACCAGTGGATTAGCTGAAGTTTCTAATCGAGAAATTAAACGTATTTTTGAAAAGACTGTAAACCCTAATAGATTGTATTGGTCTACTAGACTAGACATTGCATTATGGAAATACATGACTGCTTATAAAACTCTGATTGGAATGACTCCTTATAGGCTTATTAATGGAAAGACTTGCCACTTACAAGTTGAATTAGAACATAAAGCTTATTGGGCAATTAAAGAATTTAATTACAGTATGAAAGAAGATGGTGAGAAGAGATTATTGCAATTGAATGAATTAGATGAATTAAGAAATGAATCTTATCTTAATAATATAATTTATAAAGAAAAAAATGAAATTATGGCATGATCGGAAGATTAACATGAAGAATTTTGAGCCAGGACAAGAAGTTTTGCTTTATAATACAAGATTGAAATTATTTTCTGGGAAATTGAAATCTCGATGGTTAGGGCCTTTCACTATAACTCAAATATTTTCAAACGGAACTATAGAAATTGAAGATCCAAAAACTGGGCATAGATTTAAAGTAAACGGACACAGATTAAAACCTTACTTTAAAGGGAGAAGACCAAATTTTAAAGAGGTTTTAATGCTCAGTCAACCTGATTACTAACTAAATTAGGTCGGGCTGACGACGTTAAACCAAGCGCTTTATGGGAGGCAACCCATAGTAGTTATTAATTATGATATATTTATTAATGTTATTGAAAATTAAAATATAGAATAAATTCTACTACTCATTTTACTTTTTAAAATCATCACAAATTTGAATCTATATGAAGAAATCAGAAAATATTCGAACCAGAGCAAAAATTGGGCAATTTAACTAATCTCGCCGACGGTGAGATCGATCTCGCCGACAACGAGATCGGCGCGCCCAAATTCAGTTTAAATATATTAATTATCCCGCCGACGGTGAGATCATTACCGTCGACGGTGAGATAGTTAAAAAGTGGTTTTTGTGAGTTATTTTATGATTTTGGGTGTTTCTAAGGCCATTTCTCTATATAAAACGTTCAGAACTTCATATTTACACTATCTTCTTCCTTCGAAACAATTAGAGCCCCTCCAAAACAATCTATTATGGCCCACAATCCACTAGAAACCACAAAATTTGGAGTGTTTAACCGACGAAACTTCATCAGTTCTGATGCTCAGCGACTATTCAACAATGTTTTGATGAAGAAGCGACTGATTAAAAAAAGAGGATTCGTAAATAGAGGAGCAGAGAATTGAATGACAAAAATTAAAGAAATGATTGTTCAGCGACATTGGGAGGTATTCTGCTATACAACATATGTAGTAGTCATTCCAGTTGTCAAGGAATTCTACTCTAATCTGCATGTGATCCATAATGGAAGTGTTTACGTAAGAGGCAGATGGGTAACTTTCACTCCTTCTCAAATGAATGAATTATACTTGATTAAAAATACCCTTATTTTCCACTATTCAAATTATGTTCCTACAAGATACAACATGAATGAGATCTACAGATATCTGACCGACGAACCTGATGATTGGGAATTACGAGAAGACGGGTACGTTAGTTTTTCTGCATCACTTCTTAACCCGGTCTCTAAGCATTGGCATTTCTTTATTTCATCAAAATTATTACCCACTACATGGGTAAACAAAGTCTCGAAGGAATGCACAATTTTAAATTAATGTATTCAATCTGGATTACCTATCGATGTTGGATTTATCATTGTGAAGTCTGCATTAGGATTAATTGTGCCTGGGTCGATTTATGGACTCGGACACCCATCAACTATATTTTCTTTATGTAGTCAGTACCAAGTTTCCTACGAAGCTTGGGACAAAGTGTTATTGCCTTGGAAACCACTAGATCCGATAGATATGTTTCCTACTTTGGATAACAATGATGAAAAAACAATTATTTCTGATCAAGCATCTCAAAACAATCCTTTAATTAGGCCCCTGACTGATAGAACAAACCTCATTTTAAGGAAACTTAAAGGACTGGAGAAGGAACTACAGAATGTGATGAATTCTATTGATAATGTCTTTGATTTATTCGATCACATCGATTGGAGAATGAAGGAGCACTTTGACCATACAAGACATCTGGAGGCGAGTTTTATACGATTAATGAGACAAAAAAGGTGGATTAAAGAAGATTCTACTGCAGAATTCTCTTTCTGACCTTTCTATAATTTGTTTGTGCACCTGCGTTCTATTGGAAACATTAGAGAAGAGATCAGTTCAGATTCCGATGAGTAGCAGAAATTTCTATTCATATTATATGTATATGTGTTGATTTGAACTTAGTCTTTAATATAATTTGGATTTTACGAAGTTAATCTCTGTTTATATGAGATTGTATGTTTGTTTAGTCTCAGCATTTAGAGTATCATGGTGTGGATTGCAATGCTGAGTTAGATGTGTTTTGGTTAATTTGCTAAGTCAATTGTTAGTTTTGTGGTATTTGAAGTTTGTAAGTTCATGGATTTCATTTATAAAAGTTATAATGTTTGTGTTGTGTAAACCTTATATGAGTCAGTAGAGTATCTAATCATAGAAAAATATATCAAATTAAGTGACCGAACATTAGAACAAGGCTTAGTTAAATTGAACATAATTGAAAATATAAAAATTTTTAAAAATTTGGAAATCCCGCTGACGGTGAGATCGGCCCCACCGACGGCGAGATTTTCCCGAAACTTTGGCGTTGGTGAATTAATTAGCTCGCTGACGGCGAGAAATTTCTCGCCGACAGCGAGATCACAAAATGTACTGTATTTTGACCGGTCAACAGACACTATTCATCATCCCCTTCGTCAAAACTTCAAAAAACTAGCTTAGGGCTTGATATATCTGGGATTTAGAGCAATTTCAAGACATTTTAACGCCGGATTTCATCTTCTCTTGGTAAGAGCTTCACTCCTATGTAAAAATTTTTGATCTTCACCATGAATTTCTTCTACATTGAGGATTTTGGAAAAATTTTGAAATGTGAAGAAAAGATTTGGAAGAAATTCATGGAATTTAATTTTGATTTATTTTAGTAACTATTGGAAGCCATCTTAGTAATATTTAGAAGTTTAGTTAAGATTTTTTGTGAATTTGATAGATCGAAAAATGGCTCCACGACAAAAGAGACGATTGGATTACGACGAAACTCGATTTGTTAATGCAAGGGCACAGTCAAGATATTTTCACAATATTCAAGCCAGAAAATGCATTCAGGATCGAGTTTTCAAAAATCCTGGAGGAGAAGTGGAACGAATAATCAAAGAAAGAGGATGGGAAAACTTCTGTTACATGAGCAACAGAGCTGCAGTGGAAGTATTAAAAGAATTCTATGCCAATCTGATTGCGATCGAAGATGCGCCAATCAAGGTGAGAGGATTTTTGGTGGATTTCAGTGCTGCAAGAATCAATTCTTTTTATGAAGTACGTGACTTGCACACCAGTGAGTACGATACTTTTCGAACAATGGAAGGATCGCTGGAAGAAGTAATCAACTTTCTCACTGACGGGAAAGGAGTTTGGAAGATTAAGCAGCGTGAACGGGTAAGCTTTCCTCTCTCAATGTTGAAAGCATTATTTAAAGCCTGACACTATTTTATTTGTTCTACCTTGTTACCCACCTATCACCATAGTGAGGTAACAAGAGATAGAGCAGTTCTGAATTTCTGTATTCAGAACCAAAGAAGTATTAATGTGGAAAGTATAATTTATAAGAATATATTAGCCACTGCAAGAAGTGAGAGTGGAGGAGGACTAGGACACCCTGGTTTGATTAATGCACTCTACCAATTATCTGGGGTAGAGGCAAGAGATGACAAGGAATGGGAGGAGCCAATGAAAACCATTACACCGGCTAATATAAAAAAATATGAATCCCACGAAGGATGGAGATTTGGGACTAGGAGCTATGTACCTTCTTCGAGTAGAGATATTCCCTCTACCAGTTATGATCCTCCTACCTAGAGTTCTCCTACCCTTCATGATTTGATGAATGAGAAGAATATACAACAGAAAAGTTTTGAGAATATAGAAGAACAATTGGAGCATATTGATCAGAGAATTGGAGGATTAGAGCAAAGGCATGATTATGACAGTGAGTATTTCCAGAGACATTCGGAGTTTGAAATAGCTTATTATGATGCTGAGAATCGTTACAGAAGAGAAGAGCTTGATGTTTTATTTCTTGAATACCCCCGCTACAGTCTACCAACCTAATCCAGCCACTGATCAAGGGAACGACGATATAGTTTAGGATTTTGATGCGGAAGATTAGATTCTATGTTTATTTGTTTAGTTATTTGACTTTGATGTTATGATTGATTGTATGTTTTTCTTAAAACTTTAGTATTAATGTTTAGTTTATGAACTTGATTATGATGTGGTGTAGATCTTTTTAAAAATTGTTGTTAAAGTTATATAGTTTTTAAATTTTTAATGTTTTCAGATTGTTATTGTAATCATGGATTGAATTAGTAAATATATGTGGATGTAGTGTCATATTTTAGTATAAAATGTGGTAGTATTGTGTTAAACTTCTTTACCCAACACTTTCTTTAATATTATGTATGTAGAAAAATACTAACAGTACAGGTTAATTAAGTAATGGAAAAAGCTTCGAGAACTTCAAAAAGAAGAAATACCTAAAGCTCGAAGGTATGCTTTAAATATTACAGTTTATTTCATTTTCGCCCTATATAGATAGATAGAAAAATTTAAGTTTGGGGGAGAGAAAAAACACAAATTTAATTATTAAATTGTTCTCAATTTATATTTTCAAAAATTATTATTAAATAATTTTCTGTAGTAATTTTAATTTAGTAAACTAGAATTGATTTATTTAATTATTATAGAAAGTTAAGAGAAATACTTTTAATGATTAACTAATTTTTTAGATTAAGGATATTTAGTATAAGAGAATAAGAATATAGTTAACTATTTAAAGTAAAGAAAACTATATTTTAAATATAAAATTCTTAAATATTTAGTTGAGAAAGAAAAGATTGAAATCCAATGAAGTAAAAGCTTTGAAATATATATTAAATATGGAAATATTTCAAGTTTCAAATTTAGGAAAGTGAAAAATGAAGTTCAAAATCATTAACAGGCTATCCAGATACAGTAATCCTCACTTAAAAAAGAAAAAGAAGGATTGAAAATCAATCCCTGAAAAGAAAAGAAAAAGAAATAAATATTGGATTGAAAATCAATCCAAATGAAAAAAAGAAATAGAAGTGAGGAGAAGCTTGAGGAGATGCCTTATCAAAAATTGGCTTCATTTGAATCAACCTAAAGGGTAAACTTCAATTACATTTTTAAACTTATTTATATATGGATTAGTATTTTACTGAGTAGTGTTTTCATGAACTTCCTCTCATCTGAATATTTTAAGTAATTTAATATTTCAAATATAGTCATTCTTGAAATAAATAGAAGACTAAAAATCTTAAATTTAATGACTAAATAGCCTTATATCTATAGAATTAATTTAATTATCTAAAAATATTTCTATTAAACTTTACTATAGTATTTATTTAAATCTAATTCATCGTGTTTCTGAATTAAAAGTTTTATTACAAATTATCATTATTTTTATTTAGCATTAAAATTACTTGAGGACAAGTAATAGTTAGGTTTGGGGGATTTTGACCACAGAATAATGTATTGAGAAATATATACCAATTTTATATGAAATGACATTTTAAAGAAATGTATTTTCTTTATTTTATTACAGGAATGAAGATTTATAAGTAATGAAAGCAAAAAGCATGAAAAGAAACGAATTTGAAGCAAAAAGGACTGAAATAGATGAAAAGTGAACTGTCTTGCTGACGACGAGATTTAAGCCACGGACGGTGAGATTTTCCCGAGAGATTTTGAATATTTTATAAAGAACTCGCCTACGGCGAGATCGAGCCCGCCGACAGTGAGTTCGCGCGTTTTGTTCATCTTCTAGAAGCCCACTGACGGCGAGATTGAGCCTGCCGATGGCGAGACAGTTGAATTGAGCAAGATACATTGAACCTGGATGTTTTTTGAAGAGGTGCTTAAGAAACATTTGGAGATTTGACTCCTTCTATAAATAGAGATGAATTTTAGTCAGTTGTTTGTCATTCTAGAGTCTTTTAGTTTTTATATAGAGTCTTTCTAGTGTGTAGATAGAGTGTTTAGCGTCTAGGTGAGTTTAATTAAGTGTGTTGTACTAGAAGGAAGAGTCAACAGAACTTCAAGGAGTCTACTTGGGGAGAAGTGAGATAAGTATATTTGTTTATTGTTTGTTAACTTTAATGAAATCCATGATTTGTGTTATTTTTACAATGCATTCTGAGTAGCTTCCTTAGTCTTTTTCCTTGTTTGTTGAGATTATGTGAAGTGATGAATCAAAGTAGTTGTGCCTAAAACTATGAAAATAAAAATTGTGCTAATCATTTAGTTAAAACTTAATTTACTTTCAATATGGCCAATTGATTTGTTAACATATGTTGAATTATCAACTATAGTAAAGATTACATCCAAGATTCAGGGAAGTCAAAAGCCTTGGAAGGAGGGTGCAAATAAATTGGGAAATATTAACTATCGGGCGTAGAATTGGACATTTTAGTGTGACAGACTAAAATCTTCAATTCGATCCTATTGTTTGGGAGCTGAAGTGTAGATGTTAGCCCTCAGGTGAGGGGAACGTGGGAGCTCTGAAGTGGCAGTCGGTATCCTCCCAGCCTAGCCGCAGATTTAGTAACTAAACACAGGACTAGTCAATGTTCTTTGCACCTGGACCAAAGGGTAAAGAATAGAAATGCTTCTATTTGGCACAATACAAACTCTAAACTACTTTAATTCATCATTCACTTAATTCTCTCAATAAGGAGAAAGATGCTTTTCTAAATTAGAATCTTACATTTAAACCTTTTTTGAGCAATAGTTTTTGTATAAGTGTTCTTAATTTCCGTACACTAATTTAGTAAGTCTACTTTAATTTGTCTTTAAAATTCTTTAACTTCCTTGTGGGATCTATATTTAGGACTCCATTAGAGCCATATACTTGCGTAGTATCCACAATATAAATCATAAATTCCATAACAGAATCATCAGTATATATATATTCAGTGCGGGATCAAGTTTTTGGTGCCGTTGCTAATTTTCATATCATAGTTGTAAGTATAAATATCGAAAAGTGGATCAAGGCCCTACACCCACCAAACCTACCAAATGCCCTTGAAGATGCCCTAAATTTGCAAAATTACCTAAATTACCCAAAATTCCTCAAAACCAATCCTAAACATTTCCCACCATTCAAATTGATCATCCATAGCCAAATATACCAAAATTTTCAAAAATACCCATAATACTCTCCAAATACCAAAAATGCCCTTTTTAACCAAAAAATGTATAAGTTCCAAAAATTCCCAAAAAAATTCAGAAAATCCCAAATATTCTCAATTTAATTTTGTTCAACTACACCTTGGGCCAATTTTGTAAATTTAACCCATGTTTACCAAAACCCCCAATTTGACCCATTTTTAACCAAAGTAAGCCTAATGTCAAACCAAACCACTCCAATTGACCTCAACGTTGATCCAATCCAATTCTAAACTTCAATTCAATATCCCCAATATCATTGTAGATCAAATCTAGGCCCAATTTGATTAACATTTGGATCCAATTTCAATTTGAAGCTTAAAGCCCAATTTTGGCCCATGACCAAAACTTAGCCCAAACTAACACAACTCAACTCCAATTAACTCCAAATCGTTTCCTAAACCTTCCTAATATCCCCAAAAACAAAAAATAACAAGATTGGCCCAAAATTTGAACCCAAACTCCACCCAAACCTAACCCAAAACCTAAATCCCCAATTTTGGCCTAAACCCACCATGAAACCCAAATGGGCCCAAATCCCAAAATCAAAGCCCAACCAAAGTTGAAACCTCTTTGTAACATTCCCATAAAACATTTCTCAACATTAATTTTACATCAAATCTAACATTAGCCCAACCTTAGCCCAAGTTAGCCCAATTTGACCCACTTTGTCCCTTTTACCAAAAAGTCCCAAATCAAACCCAATTCAACTCGGAATCACATCAAATTTGTTTCAAATCACTCATGGCACATCCCTAAACTAAACCCAACATTTATTTGGCATGGTCCTTCACAAAATTTTTTCATCCAAAAAACCATTTTGAAACATAAAACCCACTTCCTTAAACCATTTTAAAAGCCCATCCAAAATAATTTCAAAAGGCCCATGGTCAATCCAAAGCCTACATGAAACTTTCACCTCATCAACCCTTTGATTTAAATCACTCCCTAAGTTTCAAATTCATCATTAAACTTTTCTAAACTAAGCCATGCGCAAAATTACCCCTAAATATCTAAAATCCTTAAAACCCATTTCCATGAAATTGACTAAGCTTGGCCCGAAGCCAAATGGAGCCATGAAGCCATACATATGCCATATGTAAGCCATGAGGAGCCATAGACTTGTCATCACTCCCTAAATGGAAAAAGTAGGAGATCCTTTAAGCACTCCCTAAAAGTCATTAGCCCTACCCAAGATTCCCCTTAACCCAAAACTAATCCAAATAATCCTGATGGGGACTTCACCACTTTTCATAAGCTGACTCACCTGACCTCCCTCAGCCCAAAATCAGAGCTTTGGATGGTGCATCAAGCCCTAAGCCATGACTTGATCCATTTGAACCCAAAATGACTCTTCCCCCTTACCACTTAAATTAAACCTCTTTACACTTGGCATTGGCCAATTGAACCCACAAACTTCAAGCCCTGACTCTCCTAATCAGGATGGTGACCTGACCCTTGTCGGCCAGCCACCAGGTCACCGGAAAACACCATGGCCGAGAGGTCTAAATGGATTCAAAAATTCAATTTGAACTAGCTGAGTTGTCCCAAGCCCAAAGGCCACTGCAGCTGTTCTTCTTTTCACCAGAGCAGTTGATCCAAGCCATCAAACCCCTCTAGGAGGCCCTGGCCATGGCTATTTAAACAAGCGCCCCCTCTCGGCCAAAAGGTTAGCTGAAGTCAACCTTCATAGAATCCCTCCAAACTCCTCACAGAGCTTCCCCTAGCCAAGAGCAATCCATCACCAATGTTCTCCTGCCCAAAATCCCATTGATTAAGCTCAATTTTGGAGCTCAATTCTCAGGACAGAATAGGACAATTCTCAAACCTCCACCAAAATCAAATTAAACTCACCCACACCTGCACAGGACCAAGAAAAGGAGTTCCCCGGTGAAAGCCCCCTCTCCAGGCGACCTAATTGCTCTAGCCTCCAAAGTCTGAAATCGGGCCTGGTCACTTTCATACTTAGACCCTTCACCAGGGCCAGAGGCCTCATCCATAGGCTTCTCCAACTCCAACGAACGTGCCGAGCACATTCAGTTGAGGTTTCACCTCCTGAACCAAGGTATGGATACTCCTTCTCCCTGAGAGTTTCCAGTGATTCTCCATTTCTTTTGAGTTAATTTCAATGCATGTAAATCATATGGATGTGTTCGTCTCTTTAAGAAGATTCCATAAAGTATAAGACATGAAAATCCATTGAGAAACGAGGAAGATATTAGGGTTTGAGTGTGGACGGTCACGGGTGCACACCATTCGGAGATGATGACCAACCGCCGTTGGATCGAGCGTGTATCGACTGGACGGCTCAGATTGTGTCGGACCAGGGAACGATACGTAAACCTCGGGCAGCGTGGCGCTGAGTAGGGTGGCAGCGGCAAATGGGAGCGCGCCACGTGGAGCTTCAGAGACGCTAAGGTTGCCGTGGCGCTGATTCGGATAAGTAGGAAAATATGGAATTTATCATTTAATTAAATGCCTGAAACTTAGAAAATCCATATCTTTGTGTAAGAAAATCACAAAAATAAAATAAAAATACCCACTTGCTCAGTGAACAGAGGAGAACAATGTGGAAAAAGAATTGAGTTAATTTGATTAGTATTTTATTTTTAATTAATTATTCACTCATTTCAGTATTTTAATTCTCCATTTGCATAGACAATTCACCATGGCATGAGACCATAGTGCTTTTGAAGCCTCTGATCTTGGGAACATTCCTTGAATTTTTCAAGGTCAGAGGCTATTTTTATAGCAAGTTATGTATTTTCCAAGTTTATGTCACTGTTTTTGGTATTTTAATTCCATTAATTAACATATTGCTTAGAAAATTCTAGGAAAATTTCGGGAAGTTTCTTAGGACCAGAGGACCCTAAGATAATTATATTTTGAGTTAAATCGTTAAGAATAACCCTAATTGGCCTAATTACTTAAAAGTGAACTTTAATTAATGAGGGTTAACCACTCATCAAAAGAACTTGAAAACAATTCTCCACTGATCTTTAAGATCAGAGGGACCTCATATAAAAATTTGGAATCAATTGGAAATGTTTAACCCCACTAAATGGATTAATTAAGTCACATGATCAAAATTAAATTTAAAAAATTCATAACTCCAAAAATACATTATAAAAATTCACCAAATTGGTTTTGTGGGCTCTCTGATATTAGAAGAGTCTAAAAAAAATTAAAATTAAAATTTTCTAAAAATCTTCATTTTTCATCATATTTTAATATTTTAATAATTAAAAAATAATAAAAATCACAAAAATATTAAAAATTACAAAAATATCATATTTTGACTCCTAATCACTTAATAACACACCAAATAATTTTCCCAAGTCTCTTGGTTAAGATATTGAATTTTAAATGCTTAAGACAATTTTTAATATTAAAAAATGGATTTTCCAACCTTTTCACCAAATTAATTCTAATAAATCAAAGTAAAATTAGAAAAATATAAAACTTGCTTCTCTAAACTCCTTGAGGTAAGAGGGACTTAAGAAAAATATAAAATCCATTTTTCGACTTTAATTTTCTTTCATAATTAATTTACATTCCAAAACTCAAAATAATTATAATAAAGAAAATATAATTAAAAAAATCACCAAAATTGGTCCAAATGGTCCTCTAGTCAATAGAGACATCCCATATTTTTCTTAAGGACAAAACCTTGGCTTAGTCATGTTGTTGAATTTCCATTAAAAATCCTTATTTTTCATTAAGATAATTATATAAATTAAATTAAATTCAGAAAAATCACATTTCCTTCTCTAATGTCTTAATTGACATATGAGTGAAGTGACATAAAAATTTTAAGTTCATTTGAGCTTAATTTGATGAGTTATGAAATAAATAAGCCTAAAGGGGCATAAAGGTAATTAAAGGATTTTAACCCTAATTAATATTTAGGTCTAATCAAAGTGAGGGTAAAATATCTGATTTTAAAATTTTCATTAGATGATTGAAACCTAGGGAATTAAGGGGTAGAAACCCATTAATCATCTTGAAAATATTTAAAGTAAATTTTAATTAATTAAACAATTTGAATTTTCGAAGAATATGTTAAAATCTAGATTATTAAGATTAGGGATATGGTTTAAGAAGATATCAATCCTTTAATTTAAAATCCCTAAATGAATTACTTTAATAATATTTAAATTTTAATTAAATTCAAAGTGGTAATTGAGATTAATAATTAAATAATTAAAAGAAAAATAAACCTTAATTAAATTAAAACTTAAAACATTAAATAACTTGATAATTAAATTGAAATAAAAAAAATTAATTTGAAATTACTTAAAAAACAAATCTAAAACAAATTTGAAACATTAAATAAAATCAACCTTAAGAAAATTCATAATTAAAAACATAAAAAATCAAATCAATTAAAAATTAACCTGAATATTTCAATTAAATTAAAATTAAATCATTAAAATTTAAATTGAATAATCTAAACACCTTTTTCAACCCAAATTAATCTAATACATTGAGATCATTAAAGATGTAAAGATTTAATTAAATTAAAACAACTTGAACACTATTTCAAACTTAAAATTATTAAAATTTCGTAGCTAAATTATATCACTTAAAATCACCAATTCCAATTTTAAATCATTAAATTCTTTAACAAACTGATTTGCCCCCTAAAGGTTTTTTTTTATTATTGTAACTCTTAAGTAAAGCATCAAGTAAAACATCACTTTACTTATAGGATAATCAAACATCCTAATTCACTAAGCAAGAAACAAAACTTAACTAAATTCTTGGATGATTAATTCACCTAAACAAAGAAATTCATTTGGACTCGAAATGATCCCATAAATATTGAAAAGATGTTTAGGATTCGTCCTAAGCACTTCCTCAATATGATGGGATGTTTTAGAAGAACAATTGAATTTAATTGTTCTTTGATGAAGAAAATCATTCTTAAAAAAATACAAGAACCTAAATGTCATAGGAAATGATTAGCAATAGGCTTAGGATTTTGGTAGATAACCAAAACCTTTCCCTTAGCTTTACCTAGACACTTGTTATAAATATTTAAATGCCTTAATATGTGTTTTAAGTGCAGCTTAGAATGACGAGAAGACCCTCCAGGTACACTTTTATTTTATTGCAATTTACTTTATTGCAATTTATTTTTATGAGTTACACTTTACTCTTCTTGCATGTTAAACAAGACTGTTGCATGAAAACTGAGACTTTTAGGATAGCTACAAAACTGAAACCCAAAACTAAATTAAAATCAACACAAGATAAAATTCACCGCCACAACATTCAAAAGATAAAACAACTCAAAATTTAATCGCAAACAGAACAACAAAACTACAACTACAATTAAATTAAAACATCTCGTTGGATGATCGGGAATACCTCGGATGATGTAACCTACATGTTGCTAACAGGATTTTCCACGTTCTAAATGAAAGTGTGAAACTCATTCAGTTGAGTTTAGCAAATTTATCTGAACTAAGTGAATCCGATAAAAATAACGGTGCCGGAATGATGGATCCGTGAGATCTTAACCGGTGTTGTTATAATCAACTTTAAGATTCCCCTAATAAAACATTAAAGACATTTAAACTTTAATATTTTTCTAAACCATAACACTTTTCTCATCTCCTGATTTTCACCTTCTAAAACTAAACCTCTGCAACAACAAGGAGCTTGGAGCATAGTGGACAGCACGACCATCGTCGTCAGCAAAGCTGGAATTAACATCAGCAAAACCTTTCTTAGAATTAAGTAACAAAGCCATAGGATTTCGAGGTAGTCTGCCTAATGCAACATAAATCCTCAAATTTTTGTTAGGCATTTGCATAATCATATTGTACAAATTAAGCCCTAACCTGTCTTAGGACTCCGAGGTAGTCGTTCGGTACGATAAAAACCCTCACATCTTCGAGGCTATTTGTTTGATTATGTCATACAAATATAAGTCCTAATTAACTAAAATTGGCAGGATTGCAACATAAAATAAACTCTCAAATCGAAGCCAAACTATAGGATAGTTGGGAAGTCACCGAAGTCCACTTCTGGTCTGTGACGTCCCCTACTTCTCTTCCCTTGGACTCTCAAAATAACTGCTCCAAATTTGAGCTACTCCATATTGAAATCTCCAAAGTCCAATTGTTTGAAAGACTTAAACTCTGAAATTCCTGAAAGAAAAACCACTGATCATTATCAAGAGTTTTCTTAAATGATTCCCGTCAGTTAAGATGTAATTAACTATAGGTGCTTGCTTGCCCTTATAGGGAACTTTAAGAGCCTAGGTAATATAAACCCTGCTTAATTCATTTATATTAAGCAGGAGAACTTGTCAGCTTATAAAATTGGTTCGCAGACCAAACGATGTCATAAATCTTCTAGTTTATTTAATCGAGCCCCATCATCAAGCAGTGTGTCTATTTTTCGAGATAGATACATGGTTTGTGATGCGGTGCTCATTTATATAAACTATTTGGGATATGAGATCAGTTTGATTTTATATCTTGAAAATTCAAAATCAAATGCTACTTTATAAATTATATATACATTTAAATTAAATTAAAAATGTAAAATTCACCGATAATTTCTGTAGGCGACCCCTTTTCAAAATACTACACACAACCTAAAAATAAGCCGCACAACTTCTGGCGACTCCGCTGGGGACTAGTTCTTCTCTCCATCCTTATCAGATGGTTTTGCTTTCATAAATCGATAGTGAGTCCATATCCCTAGTGGACCAAACTATCATTCTTCCGTTGGCATATCTCTCTCTTTTCTGTCTTGAGCAAGTATAGTCGACTCCCTTTTGGATTTAGGAGCCACTGTTTAGACACCCCTAAACAGAGTGGTTCCGAAATCCTTTTACCTCTAAAGAGGTGGGGTGGACCTCCAATAGGTGTTAGCTTAGGAGTTGTCCTTCAGATTCAGAAGCCTTACGAGAATTTGTCTTCCTTTTCAATTTCAAACTGGGTCTCTTCCTTTTTCTATAAACCTCCTTTCTTTATACATTTTGTTCCTAACAAACAAATCTTCTAATAAATAACCCATTAATAAATAAACTCTTTTAGATCATAAATGCATTAAGATAAATGAAAATGTGTTCGGACTCTTTCTTTTTTGACCTAAATTTTGTGACAAAAGGAAGCATAATTCAATACTAATACTCAGAATCTACCCTGCAGAAAATGTCTGCCCCAAAGTTAATCTTCTCCTTCACCAACGGAATAGACTTTGCCGTTTATAAGGATGAGCTGCCCGACAATGGAATCATCCTTTTTGGACAAGGATTTAACAATACATAAATCAAGTTCGCTGACGTCACTCTTTTTACACTAATGGAAAAAGCTCCAGAAACTGAGAAACCCGTGCTTGAGTTCAACCCCTACAAAGGGTTGCAGCTAAAAGAAGCACTGCTACTCGTAGGAGGACTGTTGTCTCTACCCCCACCGGTCTAGTCATCTCTGCACCTACCTCGGCTTCTGCCAAACCGAAGGGGAAGGAAATCCAAGTCTGTGATGAACCTACCACCGTGGAGGGTACGGATTTTGCTGCAATACCATCTAATTTTAAAATCGGATCCAGTTCGAAGTTTACTCCCCTGACTCGGACTCAGAGAAGAAACAGAGGTAGAAAGATCGCCAGGATCGAGAAAGCCAAAGCTGCTGAAGTCGCTTTTCTAGAGGAAATTCCTGAGAAAAGAGAAGAGCTGCCTAAATATTCACCACTGTTAGGAGGTAGTAGGTTCCACCCTCTCTCTGCTGCAGCTGATGAAGAAGATGCCTGGAGGATCGCTGCTGTGTTACCCCGACCTGCATATTACAATGACAACAAAAGAAAAAGATCTAGGGCTACCCCACTCACTCGACTACAAGCTGTAGTAGAAAAGTTAGCAAAGAAAGAGAGATGCCCCGTATCTGAGATTCTGAGGAGAATGGGACATGTGCCAGCCAAATCCCGCCTTGGACCGCGATTAAACCCGGTCATTGCTAAGCAAAACTGAAGGAATAAGGCACGAGCCAATGAAAGGAGTTTGCCTGTTATCGTATCGGGACACCATATTAGGGAGGACACCACCTAACTACGCACAGCCGACCGACCATCTGGTCCTAGGCCACATAATGCGAGAAGGATGGTGTGGCAACCTATTATTGCTGAACCGAAACCATCGGAGCATTCTGGGAAGAAAAATCTCATCAGGAGGCTTGAATCTGAAGGTAGTGCTACTACAATAAAAGAAACTCCCGGAAAAGAAGTTCAACAGCCATCACACGACAACTGCGATACCGTCTAGAAGAGACACCTCAAGGATGCTATAGGAAAGCTAAGGACGGCTATCCAACGGTTGGCAAAAGAAAGAGGATAAAAGTTGGAAAATGAAGTTGATTCATTAGAGTTCATGGATGAAGAGTATGCTGAGATCAACATGGTTGAAACACGAGCATCGTCAGCTTCACAAGGTTCTCCGGCAGCAGCGGAAATAGATGAGCCGGAAGTGATGGGAGCCCAACTTCTAGAGAAGGATAACACAATTTCTCAAATGGCAAGGAAAATGGAAGAGATGGCGGTCGCCATAGCCACTCTCCAAAGTCAGGTGCAACCTCAGAATGAAACACCCTCAGAAATCATCCATGTTGTAGATGGAGGGAAAGAGATTACATCTGTCAACAGAGATGAGCAACCAAAGAAGGATTCTGCACAGAGTATGATTCCCGAAAAAGACATAAAATACATGGTAGAACAGCAGGTGCGAGAAGCCTTAGCTCAATCCAAGAGTGGAGCATCTATTCAGACGGGTAGACCTTACCCTGAAGAATTTGATGTCGTCCAATATGTAAAAAGTTTCGTACCACCTCTATTTAAAACTTTTGATGGAACGGGAAACCCCCGTCAGCATGTTGCACTTTTTTGTGCTAGTTGCTGCGATACCGGTGGGAGTGACGCTTTACTCTTCCGTCAGTTCATCAGCAATTTGTCAGGGATCGCCTTCGACTGGAATGCGGAATTTCCAAATGGCTCGGTTAAGACTTTCGCAGAATTGGAAAACCTCTTAGTTAAGCGGTTTGCCGGGGCTCAACACCACATCACCATCGTTGATCTAGTGGTGGAGCACCAGAAACTGAACGAAACTCTAGTGGATTACATACTTCGATGGAAAATTTTAAGCATGAAGTGTGAACCACAACTACAGGAACATCATGCGATTGGTATTTTGCAGAAAAGTATCCACGGCCCGATAACACTTCTCCTTAAAGGATTTACAAGCAAGACTTTCGAGAAATTGCTTAGCAAAGCAGGGAGCATACAAGAGGAAGCAAAGCAACTAAGTTTTGTGGACAAGACCGATAAACAGAAACCGGTGAAAACATTTAAAAAAAAGTCCAGAATCGTCGCAGCAGTAGATAAGGGCAAGCAGCCAGTGCAGATACAGCCAGAGCGGCCACAACCTAGCTATCAACCACCGCAACGTACTTACCAACAACCTCAGCAGGGTTATCATCAGCCTCATCCGAGCTATCAGTTGCCTTAACTTTATGAACAGCCGCCTCGTCCACAGCGTACCCTGAAGGATTTTCTGAATAAGAAATATCCATTCAAGACTGAAGCAGTAGCGAAGATGTTCCGCAGTTTAATGAAGACACCCGATTTTTAGCTACTAGAGCCCAAGAGGCCGGAAGAAGTCAATAAGAGAGAACATTCAAACTATTGCCCTTACCACCAGATGCTCGGGCAAAAGATAGAGGATTGCATCACTTTCAAGATTTAGCTTGACGACAATCTCCGGAAAGGGAACATAATGATTCCGAAGGAATACTTGAAAGAACCCAAAAAGGGAGGTTCCGTCAATTTTATTTCAATGGATCCTATTGTTCTGATAGACCCTTACACGACCCATGATGGATGGAGTACCGTCTGGACAAAGTCTTCAAAGAAAATCTTGGATCATATCCAGAATGCTTCGGTACACGCTTCAACTCAAAGTTTGAAACCCACCGAGCTGGTGCTATTGCTTGTGATTGAAGAACTGCCCAGAAGGAAGAGAAGATCGTGAAAGAAAAGAAGACCGAGGCTCCAAAGAGTAGACTAGGAGCTGCTTATCCTAGGATAGTTGTTTTCGATTCGGGGGAGAAATCCCTCGAATCTCTGACTTTGTATGATTATTTGCTCGCCCCGGTAGGATCTTATAATGATAAGAGTTTTGGTGTTGGCTACGTTTTGACTATTTTTAACAATTACGTAACTAACCAAAACCAACCTAATCTGGATCTCGATTCCGATATAAATAATGATTCTTAAATCATAGTAAACCTCAATGACCACGATAATGGAGAAGATGTTCACAAGGATGGCTACGAAAGCTCAACAAGCGACGAGTCTATTTGTGAATTTCGAGGAGCTCCGATTGCAATAGAATTAGAGTCATCAGATTCCGAATCAACTACAGAATAGCCAGTCATTCTAATTCAAGAGGATACACCGACAGATTCAGTACAAGATGGAGAAGAAATAACAGAGGTTAATTTAAGAAGCTGAAAAGTTTTACCCCCTATAATGGGTTCAAAAGATAAAGGAAAGCAGGTGGTTACTCAGAAAGAGCCAACCCCAGCAGAGGAACTGCCCGTTCGAAAAGAAATTGAAGAACCTAGTAATAAAGTGGATTATAACGTGCTAGCCCATCTTAGGAAGCTACCATCCAAATTGAGCATCTACGACGCTCTGATCCTGTCAAAGGAGATGAAGGAAACTCTGATCAAGGCTTTACTTGATCTAGAAATTTGTTTAGCTCAAATGACCAGTAATTCCTTAGATGAGGTTTGCTCATTAAAAGAATAGCGAGGTGCTACCTTCACAGAAATGATCTACTACTCGGAACGGCTGATCACAATCGACTGTTGTACATTTCAGTCACTATCAAAACGTTTACGCTCTCCAGGGTATTAGTTGATCTGGGAGCATCAATCAACATAATGAGCTTTCGAACGTTAGCATATTTGGAAATCGATGCTCGCAAACTTGAAGCAGACAAGATGTTATTAAGAGGGTTCAATTAGAAAGGAGAAAGAGCACTAAGATCAATAACACTGTTAATGAAGACCGATGATTTGGCAAAGACAACCGCAAAATTCCATATAATTGACTCTAGAACATCATTCAATGCTCTAATGGGTCAGCCATGGATCCATGAGAACTGGATGGTACCGTCGTCTCTGCATCAGTACATAAAATATTATGAAGGAGGTGAACAGTGCATCAAAGGTGACTTGCGTACCGTTCTCTGTACATGAAATTGGAATTCTTGAAGATGCAGCCTACTACGCGCCTCCGAAGAAAACAATATTCTCCAGAAACACCATACTAAACGAAGCAAAAGAAGTATAAGGCGATGAAGAACCTGAAATTCTAGTCCAACAATTACTCACCACTCCCTTATGGCGAGATGGTGAAGGTTTCTCCAAAACTCGCACCCGAGGTCGAGGCCGGGGATGAGATCGAGGAAGAAACGTTGGAACAGTTGGATAGAAAAAACCAGTCCTCAACGTTGATTGGGAGAACTGTTCCAAAGGAGAAGAAATGTAGATAGAAGCAACAACAATAAATCAAAAGAAACCTCAGTTCAAGATCTCTCTCGAAGATGAAAGGAATGAAGATTACAAATCAATGTACAGGAAGATTAATCATTATGTACATACTATGACCCTGACCCTGATTCATTCTAATAAGATCGAGGGTATGGTGGTCAAGGAAGTACGTGATGGTACTAAACCGATCAAATTCTACAGTGGTGCTTCTTCTTCCAAAACTGAAAAATGATGTACAATTTGAAGATGTACTTGAATTAACCGAATTGCCTTTTGAGTGGTACTCTCCCTGTGTTCAGAATTTAATTCAACGTGGTGTCTTACCTAAACAATGGACAAAAGGTCGATCACAACACTTCAAAAAATTATGGAACAATGCCAATCGGCCTCCCAATTCAAAACATGGTCTCGAATTCGGCACAGTAGGGTCTGTTGATGATTCGAGATTTTTCTTAGTTGTCAATCGCGAGCATGATGAAAGTTTCCTGGAAGCTTCAGATGATCTCGAGGATCTACCAATTGGAAAAGATCCACCAGAATTTGAAGAAGAAGTTAAATCTACAATAGACGAGTTAATGGAAATTAACTTAGGTACTAACGAAGAGCATAGGCTGACCTTTGTTAGCTTCTTACACAATAAAGAAGACTCTGAAGAGATAGTCATGCTATTAATGGAATTCAAGGATAGTTTTGCTTGGATTTATGATGAAATGCCAGGATTAGCTCCAGAGGTCGCAGTTTGCAAGTTGGGAGTAGATCCCACTGTCGTTCCAGTCAGACAAGCTTCGAGATGAATGCGTCTGGAGATTGAACAACAAGTTATAGCTGAAGTTAAGAAGCTAATAGATGCTAAATTTGTCCGTGGGGAATAATATCCAACCTGGTTAGCCAATGTGGTACCAGTCAGAAAGAAGAATGGTCAGATCAGAATCTGCGTGGATTTCAGAGATTTGAACAAAGCACGTCCATAGGACGAATTCCCACTACCCATTCCAGAATTGATGATCAACATTTCTTCAACACATGAAGTCTTCTCATTCATGGATGGATCATCAGGATACAACCAAATAAAGATGACACCAGAAGATGAAAAGCTTACAGCCTTCAGAATGCCGATCGGGGTATACTGCTAAACAGTGATGCCGTTTGGATTAAAGAATGCAGGAGCAACTTATCAAATAGCAATGACAAGGATTTTTGATGATCTTATTCACAACCAAGTAGAGTGCTACGTGGATGATGTGGTCATCAAGAGCAAATTAAAAGAAGATCATTTGTATGATTTGAGAATTCTTTTCGAGTGGTTAAAACAATATAACCTTAAGATTAATCCCTTGAAATACGCTTTCGGCCTCACCTCTGGGAAATTCTTAGAATTTGTTGTTCGACATCGTGGAATTGAAATCAATCTGGAGAAGATTAAAGCTATCTTAGAAATGTCGCCTCCCAAAACCTTGAAACAACTACGATCCTTTCAAGGGAAGTTGGCGTATCTTCGACGCTTTATCTCGAATTTATCAGGAAGGTGTCAGCCTTTTTCTGCTTTGGTTAAGAAGGATGCCAAGTTTACTTGGGACTCCAAATGTCAACATGCCTTTGATGACATCAAACAGTATTTAATGACACCTCCTATTTTAGCATCCCCAGTCTTGGGTAGACCGTTGATACTTTATACCGCAGCTCTAGACGACTGGCTACAGGATGAGTCAGTTGAAATGTCAGTTCAAGGACGACAGGTCCTATCACAGCTCGACGTGGATACAATACAAAAATCAGAAGGAAAAGAAAAAGAATCAGTTGCAGCAGTAACTGAAGTTACAGAAGATTGGCAAAAACCATTAATAGACTACTTGCACAAGAGACCTATCGGACGATAAGTCATTAGCCCATCAAATCAAGAAAAGAATTCTGTCTTACACATTAATAAACAATATTTTATATAGAAGGTCTTTTGATCAAATGTGGCTAAGGTGCCTGAGCGAGTCTGAGGCTCGTGAAATTGTTAACGAAGTAACATTGTGGCACCCATCAGTCGGGTCCGAAAATGAAAATGAAGGTTAAGAGGCTAGGGTACTACTGTCCTTCAATGATGACTGATTGCATGAAGATTGCCAAAAGTTGACACCAATGCCAAGTACATGAAGTGGTTCTACATCAACCTCCAAATGTGCTACATCCGACAATTGCGTCGTGGCAGTTTGAATGTTGGGGCACAGATATTGTGGGTCCAATAGAACTTCCTTCTTCAAGAGGACATCGCTTCATTCTCGTAGCCTACAGATTACTTTTCTAAGTGGGCGAAGCGTACCGCTCAGAGAAGTGAAAGCACATCACGTGCTACAGTTCTTCAAGAATCAAGTCGTCTACTGTTTTGGGGTACCGTGCAAAATTATCTCAGATAACGGGTCTGCATTCAGAAGCACGAAGATCAATAATTTTTTCAGAAGACACGGGATCGACTGGCGCTATTCAACAATCTACTACCCAAGAGCAACGGCTTGGCCGAGGCTTTTAATAAAACTCTTGTCCAAATCCTAAAGAAAACTTTGGACGACAATAAGAGAAATTAACACGAGAAGTTGTTAGAAGCCTCATGGGCCTACAGGATGACTTTCAGAACTCCCACCCAGTCTACACCTTATGCCTTAGTGTACAGGTTCGAGGCCGTTCTACCCTTGAGGTTCAGCTTCCGTCTCTCTGAATTACATTTGCAAACAAGATCACTACAGAAGAAAATGTCAAACTATGACTAGAAGAGTTGGAAAGCTTGGAAGGGAAAAGACTTTCAGCACAGCAGAATTTGGAACTGTATCAAGCCAAGATGATCCAGGCCCATGATAAATTAGTCCATCCAAGGACATTTAATGTCTATGACTTGGTTTTGGTTCTCAGAAGACCTTTTCTTGCACATCACAAGATAGGTGATAAATTTGAACCGACTTTAGAAGGACCATTTGTGGTCGAGACAGTTTACTCTGGAGGTTCATTTCAACTGATGAATTGCCATGGAGAACGACCTATGCTTCCAATTAATGGACGATATCTAAAGAAGTATTGCGCAACCTGATGTTTCGAAGGATGAATCCTCATTCCTAGAAGCACAGGCACAGTAATTACCTATAACTTGGTCCGAACCCAAAAATATAACAAAAAGTGGATGATAAAAAAATCGTTAAAAAAAGGGTGTTAAAAGAAAATATGTGAAATCATGATAATAAAGTTTTTATCCTTCCTTTCAAATCGAGTCTCACTCTTGATCTTTCTTCATCTTTTCCTACTCTTGTTGAAACTTGAAAAAAACAAATAAAATTTTCCATTAATAAATTTTTCTATCGTTTTTGTTCTTAGTACAACCCCTGATCCTTTCCTTGTTTTTCGCAGGGAAATATCGAACGGGCGGTTGGTTCTGAACTTTAAGAATGGCATGAGTTTAGCACTCGATAAAAAAAGGATGAATGATGGAGTCGTGATTGAGATCGACTCTGGCTTCACACCAGCAGGGCTACAGTACAAAGAAAATGAGTGGGCTCTGATTGATCGGGAAGAGCTCCACAGCCATACTGTGATGAAATTAGCTGGCTCTAGTCAGCCATCTACCAGCAAGAAGAGAAAAGTAAATACCGCTCATGCAATGGGAGAGGACAAGAAAGTTAAGTCCGTGGTTGCTACAGCAGAAGGCAGGCTCGTCAGCGCAATGCCCACAGAAATTCAAGAGGTAATGAGAGCTACTCTCACTCCGACCCAGCAAAGAAACAAGAACTGACACATCCGTACGATGCTAACCCAGCTAGCGGCGGATCAATGTGAAGAGACAGCTGCTACCGTCAGTGTAAGCACTTCTAAGAAATTGGTTCGCCAGGAACCAGAAAAGAGGAGACCAACTCTAAGAACAACTGAAATGATAAAAGAAATCCCAAGGAGATCAAAAATAGAATTTGTGCCACGATGCCAGACAAATGCACAGTCTTGTTGCGAAAGCAACCCTGGAGGATGTCCCGACAGAGATTATCTCCGAGGAGCTGAGACATGCAAGAGAATGTGCTGGGCTTGAACCATACATCCCAAAGTACGTTACTAGACCTCGCTGGGTGCAGATAATTCCAGAATATGAGCTGGAAAAGATGCAGAATGTTAAAAAAAAACTTTTGAATACTTTGAATGAATCCGTGGCAAGAGAATTAACATCTTGGAAGGCCTTGAGCTGCATACAGATGTGTTTTCAGACTACGAACAACAGAAAATTGTAGACTGCATCAGTGAACTTCAAAATATGGGCCGAGCCGGTTGTCTGAGGGAAAAAACTTATTCAGAACCCCGAAGATGGATGCCAGGAAAAGGAAGAGTTACCATCCAATGCGGGTGTTGCTACAACTTTGCGGTAGACAGAAAATAAAATTCACCAGGGATACTCCGTCGCAGTGAGGTGGATCCGATGCCGAATATTATTAAAAGAATGGTAAAGAGGATGGTGACATGGAAGGTATTGCTCGTAGACTGCATACCCAACAACTGCATCATTAACATCTACAAGGAGGGCGACTGCATACCTCCACACATAAACCATCATGATTTTGTTAGACCTTTCTGCGCAGTCTCTTTTGTTAACCAGTGCAATATCATGTTACGATTTGACCTCCGGATAGCAGGCTCCGAAGAATTCTGAGGGCAGGTGGAGATACCACTACCGGTAGGTTCCGTCATGGTGTTAAAAGGGAATGGAGCGGACATCGCAAAGCATTGCATTTCGGGAGTTCCTGTTGAGCGGATCTCTATTACTTTCTAGAGAATGGATGACAAAAATATTTCTTTTCGCTTTCAGCCAGATCCAGAGTTAGAGAGCCTCCAGCCTTACGAGTTGTGAGTTACATGGGAGATAGCACACCTCCAATGCACATCCGTACGACATTCCTGCCAAGGGTGGCCTGGAAGGTGATGTCATTGTCCATGTATCTCACTATTCAGATATGGATTTTTGCAGATGCTTTTAGAAACAACTTGCAAGAATCTTACACAATCCATTTTGGATTTATATGGATTGTATGAGATATTGAATTCTCAAAGAAAAAATATCATCATGTTTTTGATCAAGTTGTATGATGTATTTTCAACAAGATTGGAATGAAAGTGAACATGTCATGTTTTGCCTTCACCTCTTTTTGTGCAAATTGACTGGGAAATGCTATTAAATTAAAAGAACTTCGAACAAAGAACAAAGGAAAAATAAAAATAAATGAAAACTCTCTTTTAAAAAAATAAATCTGGATGTCAAAACAAACTACAAATAAACACGAACTCCAAATAAAACGTGAACTCTAAATTGAAAATCAAGCTAAAAATCAAATTACAACTGACGATGAAAACAAATTCCCGAATCTGAAATCCCCAGCCTTCGGCTATTCTCAAATCTCTTTTAGTCTCTCCATATTTCATTCCCTCTTTTGAGAAGTTCGACTGAATCTACTGACATAGAACCATGAAAATGTTCGATTTGGTTCTGATGGCATGGATTCATATCCTTCACCAAATAATCAGACTTTGATCGATCCTCGTGGGACGTGAAACACTTTCACTTCTCATTCCAAATCTTCTGCTAAAACTCAAATCTCCAAGGCAAATTTCAACCCTTTAAACATTCGAGACTGGAACCAGATTTCAGTTCTCTTTAAACCTTCGAGGTTGGAACCAGATTCCAGTTCTCTTTAAACCTTCGAGACTGGAACCCGATTCCAGTTCTCTTTAAACCTTCGAGACTGGAACCAGAATCCAGTTCTCTTTAAACCTTTGAGACTGGAACCAGATACCAATTCTCTTTAAACCTCCGAGATTGGAACCAGATTCCAGTTCTCTTAAACCTTCGAGACTGGAACCAAAAACCTTCGAGACTGGAACTAGATTCTAGTTATCTTTAAACCTTCGAGACTTGAACTAGATTCCAGTTCTCTTTAAACCCTCGAGACTGGAACCAGCTTCCAGTTCTCTTTAAACCCTCGAGACTGGAACCAGCTTCCAGTTCTCTTTAAACCCTCGAGACTGGAACCAGATTCCAGTTCTCTTTAAACCTTCAAGACTGGAACCAGATTTCAGTTCTCTTTAAACCTGCGAGACTGGTACCAAATTCCAGTTCTCTTCTTTTGAGGTCGGTACCAAATTCCGACTCTCTTTCGAGGTTGATACCAAATTTCAACTCTTTAAACCTTCGAGACTGGAACCAAATTTCAGTTCTCTCCTTTCGAGGTTGGTACCAAATTCTGACTCTCTTCCCGTGATTGATACCAAAATTCAACTCTCTACTTCCGAGGTTGGTACAAAATTCCAGATCTTATTTCGAGATCAGTACCTAAACTCTGATTCTCATCCTTTTTAATCGATACTTAAACTTTAATTCTCACTCCGAGGCTGGTACCTAAATTCCAGTTCTCTTCACAATCCCGAGGTTGGAACCTAAGTTCCAATTCTCATTTCCAATCCAGATTTCCTTGAATTGATTTTAAATTAAACCTTAACCAGAATTGAAACTCAGAACAAATCGAAATCTAAACTCACACATTAAAAAAAAAAACTCGGAATAGAAAATGAAATGAAATCTAAATCAAATTTCCCCAGATCTTATGATCTGGAATTCACCTCCTTTTCTTTTTCCAGCGAGAGTTCAGGAATCTCCAGTCTTGGAGATATACTCGATACTCCCCAGTGGAAATTTGTTTCTACTCTGTTCTGAGTGTGTCACTTAGACGTCTATGTTGGTTTTGTTGATCTCTTCGGTCAATGCCAATACGCGCGGTGTGCTTGTTTAGCACACCACACCTATTGGGGGTCTATTTGTTGACCTCGTTTTTTGATGAGGTCTTTTCTCTTCTCTCTCCTTAGTACTTAAGATCCAGCCTTAGGCTTTCCCTTTGACTATCCTAGAGGACTAGAGATGAAACCCACCACTTAGAAATTCAAACACCTCTTAACACCCTGTAAACCCCATAAGTTTGATTGTAAACCCCTAAGTCACTTGGAGGGTTAAGATTAAATGTGGAGGTTTAAAGGATGAGTTCCCTATAAGACTCTCTGGCCTTAGGAATACCCTGGGTGGCCTGGTCTGGTGAGGGTTGACCTGCACACATTACACTTTCACACACATTCCAAATCCTAAAACCATTCATACCTAGCTTGACTTCCTAACTCATGTAGGTAATTCATATGGATGGACCTTAACCCCTAGACCCTTGGCTAAGAGGGTTAGGAACAACATAGTGAATGCTTCAAATGAGTCCTCTCATGGCTCTTCTGGGCTTGATATGGCTTACTGCCTCAACCAAAGTGATTCCATTCTACTCAAACTTGATCAATCTTTTTTTTTTTCAAAATTTTAGTTTTTGACCCCTGGGGCCGTACACCCACCAAACCTACCAAATGCCCTTGACGATGCCCAAAATTTGCAAAATTACCTAAATTACCCAAAATTCCTTAAAACCAATACTAAACATTTCCCACCATTCAAATTAATCACCCATAGCCAAATATACCAAAATTTCCAAAAATACCCCCCAATACCCTTCAAATACCCAAAATGCCTTTCATAACAAAAAAATCCATAAATTTCAAAAATTCCCCGAAAATTATAGAAAACCCTAAATATTCACAATTTCATTTTTTTCAACCACACCTTTGGCCAATTTTGTTAATTTAACCCACTTTTACCAAAAACCCTCAATTTGACCCATTCTTAACCCAAGTGGACCCAATGTCAAACCAAATCAACCCAATTGACCTCAACTTTGAACCAATTCAATTCTAAACTTCAACTAAAAATCCCCAATATCAATTTAGACCAAATCTACGCCCAATTTGATTAACATTTGGATCCAATTTCAATTTGAAGCCTAAGGCCCAATTTTGGCCCATGACCTAAACTTAGCCCAAACTAACCCAACTCAACTCCAATTAACCCCAAATCTTTTCCTAAACCTTCCTAATATTCCCAAAAATAAAAAACTCACAAGATTTGCCCCAAATTTAAACCAAAACTCCACCCAAACCTAACCCAAAACCAAAATCCCCAAATTTGTCCTAAACCCACCATGATCCCAAATGGGCCCAAATCCCAAAATCAAAGCCCAACCAAAGTTGAAAACTCTTTGTAACACTCCCATAAAACATTTCTCAACATTAATTTTACATCAAATCCAACATTAGCCCAACCTTAGCCCAAGTTAGCCCAATTTGACCCACTTTGGCCCCTTTACCAAAAAGTCCCAAATCAAACCCAATTCAACTCCAAATCACCTCAAATTTGTTTCAAATCACTCATGACATATCCCTAAACTAAACCCAACATTTATTTGGCATGATCCTTCACAAAGTTTTTTCATCCAAAAGTCCATTTTGAAACATAAAACCCACTTCCTTAAATCATTTTAAAAGCCCATCAAAAATGATTTCAAAAGGCCCAAAGTCAATCCAAAGCCTACATGACACTTTCACCTCATCATCCCTTTAATTTAAATCACTCCCTAAGTTTCAAATTCATCATTAAGCTTTTCTAAACTAAGACATGTGCCAAATTACCCCTAAATATCTAAAATCCTTAAAATCCATTTCCATGAAATTGACTAAGCTTGGCACCAAGCCAAATGGAGCCATGGAGCCATGCATAAGCCATATGTAAGCCATGAGGAGCCATAGACTTGTCATCACTCCCTAAATGACAAAAGGAGGAGATCCTTTAAGAACTCCCTAAAATTCATTAGAAATACCCATTATTCCCCTTAACCCAAAACTAATCCAAATAATCTTGATGGGAACTTCATCACTCTTCATAAGCTGACTCACCTGACCTCCCTCAGCCCAGAATCAGAGCTTTGGATGGTGCACCAAGCCCTAAGCCATGACTTGATCCATTTGAACCCAAAATGACCCTTCCCCCTTACCACTTAAATCAAACCTCTTTACACTTGGCATTGGCCAATCGAACCCAAAACTTCAAGCCCCGACCCTCCCGATCGGGATGGTGACCCGATTCCGCCGCCCACCCACCGTGTCGCCGTAAAACACCATGGCTGAGAGGTCTAAATGGATTCAAAAATTCAATTTGAACTAGCTGAGTTATCCCATGCCCAATGACCAATGCAACTGTTCTTCTCTTCACCAGAGCAGTTGATCCAAGCCATCAAACCCCCATGGGAGGCCCTGGCCAAGGCAATTTAAACAAGCCACCCCCTCTCGGCCAAAAGTTTAACAGAAATCAACCTTCATAGAATCCCTCCAAACTCCTTACAGAGCTTCCCCTAGCAAAGAACAATCCATCCCCACTGTTCTCCTGCCCTAAATCCCATTGATTGAGCTTAATTTTGGAGCTCAATTTTCAGGCCAGAACAGGACATCTCTCAAACCTCCACCAAAATCAAATTAAACTCACCCACACCTGCACAAGACCAAGAGAAGGAGTTCCCTAGTGAAAGCCCCCTCTCCAGGCCACCCAATTGCTCTAGCCTCCAAAGTCTGAAATAGAGCCAGGTCACTTTCATACTTAGACCTTTCACCAGGGCCAGAGGCTTAATCCCTAGGCTTCTCCAACTCCAACGAACGTGTCAAGCACATTCATTTGAGGCTTAACCTCCTGAACCAAGGTATGGATACTCCTCCCCCCCGAGAGCTTCCAGCGTTTCTCCATTTCGTTTGAGTTGATTTCAATGCATGTAAACCATATGGATGTGTTCGTATCTTCAAGACGAATCCATATAGTATAAGAACACGAAAGTCCAATGAGAAACAAGGGAGATATTAGGTTTGAGTGTGGATGGTCATGGGTGCACACCAGTCGGAGATGATGACCAACCGCCATTGGATCGAGCGTGTATAGACTGGACGACTCAGATTTCATCGCACCAGGGAACGGTACATGAACCGCGGGCCGTGTGGCACTGAGTTGGATGGCGGCGGTGAATGGGAGTGCTCCGCGTAGAGTTCAGAGACGCTAAGGCTGCCGTGGCGCTGAGTCGGATAAGTAGGAAAATATGGAATTTATGATTTAATTAAATGCCTGAAACTTAGAAAATCCATATCTTTGTGTAGAAAAATCACAAAAATAAAATAAAAATACCCTCTTGCTCAGTGAACAGAGGAGAATAATGTGGAAAAAGAATTCAGTTAATTTGATGAGTATTTTATTTTTAATTAATTATTCACTCATTTCAGTATTTTAATTCTCCATTTGCATAGACAATTCACCATGGCATGAGACCATAATGCTTTTGAAGCCTCTGATCTTGGGAACATTTCCAAAATTTTTTAAGGTCAGAGGCTATCTCTATATTAAGTTATGTTTTTTCCAAGTTTATCTCACTCTTTTTGGTATTTTAATTCCGTTAATTAGCATATTGCTTAGAAAATTCTAGGAAAATTTGGGGAAGTTTCTTAGGACTAGAGGAACCTAGGAAAATTATATCTTGAGTTAATTCATTAAGAATAAACCTAATTGGCCTAATTACTCAAAACTGAACTTTAATTAATAAGGGTTAACCACACATTAAAAGAACTTGAAAACAATTCACTATTGATCTTTAGGATTAGAGGGACCTCACATAAAAATTTTGAATCAATTGAAAATGTTAAACCCCACTAAATGGATTAATCAAGTCACATGATCAAAATTAAACTTTAAAAATTCATAACTCCAAAAATACAATTTAAAAATTGACCAAATTGGTTTTATGGGCTCTCTGATATCAGAGGAGTTTAAGAAAATTAAAATTAAAATTTTCTAAAAATCTTCATTTTTCACCATAGTTTAATATGTTAATAATTAAAAAATAATAAAAATCACAAGAATATTAAAAATCACAAAAATGTCATATTTTGACTCCTAATCACTCAGGATCAATCAAATATTTTTCCCAAGTATCTTAGTTAAGATATTGAATTTTAAAAGCTTAAGACAATTTTTAATATTAAAAAATGGATTTTCCAACCTTTTCACCAAATTAATTCTAATAAATCAAAGAAAAATAAAAAAAATATAAAATTTGCTTTTTTGAACTTTTTTAGGTTAGAGGGACTTAAGAAAAATATAAAATCTAATTTTCAACTTTAATTTTATTTTATTATTAATTAACATTCCAAAATTTAAAATAATTATAATAAATAAAATATAATTCAAAAAATCACCAAAATTGGTCCAAACAGTCCTCTAGTCAATAGGAATATCCCATAATTTTCTTAAGGATAGAAACCTTGCCTTAGTCATGTTGTTGGATTTCCACTAAAAATCACTATTTTTATTAAGATAATTATATAAATTAAATTAAATTCAGAAAAATAACATTTTCTCTTCTAATTTCTTAATTGACATATGAGTGAAGTGACATAAAAATTTTAAGTTTATTTGAGCTTAATTTGATGAGTTATGAAATAAATAAGCCTAAAGAGGCATAAAGGTAATTAAAGGATTTTAACCTTAATTAATAGTTTGGTCTAATCAAAGGGAGGGTAAAATATCTGATTTTAAAATTTTCATTAGATGATTGAAACCTAGGGAATTAAGGGGTAGAAACCCATTAATCATCGTGAAAATATTTAAAGTAAATTTTAATGAATTAAACAATTTGAATTTTGGAAGAATAAAGTTAAAATCTGGATTATTAAGATTAGGATATGGTTTAAGAAGATATCAATCCTTTAATTTAAAATCCCTAAATGAATCACTTTAATAATATTTAACTTTTAATTAAATTCAAAGTGATAATTAAGATTAATAATTAAATAATTAAAAGGAAAACAAACCTTAATTAAATTAAAACTTAAAACATTAAATAACTTGATAATTAAATTGAAATAAAAAATTAATTTGAAATTACTTAAAAATCAAATCTAAAACAAATTTGAAACATTAAAGAAAATCAACCTTAAGACAATTCATAATTAAAAACATAAAAAATCAAATCAATTAAAAATTAACCTGAATATTTCAATTAAATTAAAATTAAATCATTAAATTTTAAATTGAATAATCTAAACACCTCTTTCAACCCAAATTAATCTAATACATTGAGATCATTAAAGATGTAAAGATTTAATTAAATTAAAACAACTTGAACACTATTCCAAACTTAAAATTATTAAAATTTCGTTACTAAATTAAATCACTTTAAATCACCAATTCCAATTTTAATTCATTAAATTCTTTAACAAACTGATTTGCCCCCTAAAGGTTTTTTTTTTATTATTGTAACTCTTAAGTAAACCATCAAGTGAAATGTCACTTTACTTATAGGATAATCAAACATCCTAATTCACTGAGCAAGAAACAAAACTTAACTAAATTCTTGGATGATTAATTCACCAAAACAAAGAAATTCATTTGGACTCGAAATTATCCCATAAATATTGAAAACATGTTTAGGATTCGTCCTAAGCACTTCCTCAATATGATGGGATGTTTTAGAAGAAAATTTGAATTTAATTGTTCTTTGATGAAGACAATCATCCTTAACAAAATACAAGAACCTAGACGTCATAGGAAATGACTAGCAATAAGATTAGGTTTTGGTAGACAACAAAAACCTTTCCCTTAGCTTTACCTATACACTTGTTATAAATATTTAAATGCCTTAACATGTGTTTTAAGTGCAGCTTGGAATGAAGAGAAGACCCTCCAAATACGCTTTTATTTTATTGCAATTTACTTTATTATAATTTATTTATATGAGCTGCACTTTACTCTTCTTGCATGTTAAACAAGAATGTTGCATGAAAACTGAAACTTTTAAGATAGCCACAAAATTGAAACCCAAAACAAAATTAAAATCAACACAAGATCAAATTCACCACCACAACTTTCAAAAGATAAAACAACTCAAAATTTAATCACAAACAAAACAACAAAACTACAACTACAATTAAATTAAAACATCTCGTTGGATGATCGGGAATACCTTAGATGATGTAACCTACGTGTTGCTAACGGGATTTCCCACGGTCTAAATGAAAGTGTGGAACTCATTCAGTTGAGTTTAGCAAATTCATCTAGACAAAGTGAATCTGATAAAAATAACGGTGCCGGAATGATGGAACCGTGGGATCTTAACCGGTGTTGTTATATTTAACTTTAAGATTCCCCTAATAAAACATTAAAGACATTTAAACTTTAAGATTTTTCTAAACCAAAACACTTTTCTCATCTCCGGATTTTCACCTTCTAAAACTAAACCTCTGCAATAACAAGGAGCTTGTAGCATAGTGGGCAGTACGGCCATCGTCGTCAGCAAAGCTGGAATCTACATCAGCAAAACCTTTCTTAGAATTAAGTAACAAAGCCATAGGATTTCGAGTTAGTCTGCCTAGTGTAACTTAAATCCTCATCTTTTTGTTAGGCATTTGCATAATCATATTATACATATTAACCCCTAACCAGTCTTAGGACTCCGAGGTAGTCGTTCGGTACAACATAAACCATCGCATCTTCGAGGCTATTTGTATGATTATGTCATACAAATATAAGTCCTAATTAACTAAAATTGGCAGGATTGCAACATTACATAAACTCTCAAATTGAAGCCAAACCATAGGATAGTTGGGAAGTCACCGAAGTCCACTTCGGGTCTGTGACATCCCCTACTTTTCTTCCCTTGGACTCTCAAAATAACTGTTCCAAATTTGAGCTATTCTATATTGAAATCTCCAAAGTCCAATTGTTTGAAAACCTTATACTTTGAAATTCCTGAAGCCAAACCACTGATCATTATCGAGAGTTTTCTTAAATGATTCCTGTCATTTAAGATGTAATTAACTATAGGGGCTTGCCCTTATAGGGAACTTTAAGAACCTAGGTAATATAAACCCTGCTTAATTCATTTATAATAAGCAGGGGAACTTGTCGGCTTATAAAGTTGGTTTGCAGACCAAAAATTGTCATAAGTCTTCTAGTTTATTTAATCAAGCCCCATCATCAAGCAGTGTGTCTATTTTTCGGGATAGATACACGGTTTGTGATGTGGTGCTCGTTTATATAAACTATTTGGGATATGAGATCAGTTTGATTTCATATCTTGAAAAATTCAAAATCAAAAACTACTTTCTAAATTATATATATATATATATTTAAATTAAATTAAAATTGTAAAATTCACCTATAATTTCTGTAGGTGACCCCTTTTCAAAATACTACACACAACCTAAAAATAAGCCGCAGAGGGTCAAACTCCATACCATGTTCAGAAATTTTATGCCCAAGAACAATTCCTCTGGTAACCATAAATTTATATTTCACCCAATTCAGAACTAAATTTGTTTTCTCACAAAGCTCCAAAACTTTTGCTAAGTTTTCCAAGCAAATTTAAAATGAAGTCCCAAGTATAGAGAAATCATCATGAAAACTTTTATTCCATTATCTATCATACTACTGAAGATAGACACCATACATCTCTGAAATGTTGCAGGTTTATTACACAATTCAAAAGGCATTCTTCGAAAATCAAAGGTTCTGTAAGGGCTAGTAATGTTGTCTTTTCTTGATCCTCAGGAGAAAAATGTATTTGATGGTAACCAGTATATCCATGAAAAAACCAGTAGAACTTGTGTCCAACAAGTTTATCCAGCATTTGATCGAGAAAAGGAAGAGGAAAGTGATTTTTTTGGGTGGTGGCATTTAATTTCCTATAGTCAATGCAAATTCGCCATCCATTAATTTATCTTGTGGGTATAATTTCATTACATTCATTCACTTCAACAGTCACTCCTCCCTTTTTTGGTACACAATGTATTTGACTCACCCAAGCTCTATCCGAAATAGGATAAATAATTCCAAAGATCCAGCCATTTTAAAATCTCCTTCTTAACTACTTCTTTCATTATTAGATTCAATCTCCTCTGCGGATCAACTCTCGGTTTTTGTTCTTCATGTAATAAAATTCTATGCATACAAATCGAAGGACTGATTCCTTTAATATCTGCTAAAGTCCATCCAAAAGCTTTCTTGTATCTTTTTAAAATTTCCAACAACTTCTATTCTTGATAATCGGTTAACTCCAAAGATACAATAACTGACAGGGTAGATGATTCTCCTAAAAACTTATACTTTAAATGATTAGGGGGAATTTTCATCTCAAGTTCAGGAGGTTTTAGTATAGATGGAATTAAGCTTTTATTTCCACCTTCCATAGTGTCTAATATTTCAATTCTCTTCTGAACATACTCCAAATCCTCATTCATTTTACTATCTGAATTTTCTTCATTTTCAGTTTCTTCTTCAAACATATTTTCATACTCTGCTTCTTTTTCAAATATATTTTCAACATAATCGTTTCTCAAATATTCACATACCTCCATCCTAAAACATTCATTATCTTTTTCCATTGAGGGATACTTTATAGATATAAAAATATTGAAAGTCACCTCTTGATCATTAACTTACATAGTTAATTCTCCTTTTTGAACATCAATCACTGCTCTCCCAGTAGCAAGGAATGGTCTTCCTAAAATTATTTGAATTTCTTTATCTTCCTTCATATCAAGTACAATAAAATCCAAAGGAAAGATAAATTTATTCATTTTCACTAACACATCTTCCCCCATTCCTTTAGGGTAAGTAGTGAAACGATCGGCCAACTGAAGAGTCACAGATGTATGAGAAATTTCTCTTATTCCTAACCTTTTGAAAGTTGATAAAGGAATAAGATTAATACTAGCTACCATATCACATAAGGCTCTTCCGTAAAATTTTTCACCTATAGCACACGGGATAGTGAAACTACCAGGATCTTTATGTTTTTCCAGAAACTTTTTTTGAATAATTGCACTACACTCTTCGCTAAGTGCAACAGTTTCATGATCTGTGCACTTACTTTTCTTTTTAAGAATATGCTTCATAAACTTGGCATAGTTAGGTGACCCGACCCGCAATTACGCAGTAAATTAACTTCCAAAAGATGGCAAAAAACTTAACCGGATTTCTAAATAGCGGTTAGTGTGCAAAGTCATAAATGATATAAAAATTAGAAAATATTTTACACACTAGGGGTCCTACGCAAGTATACGTATCGCTTCAAGTAATATAGAGTTTTCTTTAAAAACCCCAGTATCGATCCCACGAGGAAGTGAAGAGGTCTTTAGTCAAATTCTAGTCTACTACTAATAGTCCTTAGTTTGGAATGTCGATTAAAATTGTGTTTTATCTAGATCCTACTCCTAAATGCAAGTGTTAAATGTAATAGTAACTATAGCTAAATGCAAATAATAATTCTAAAGATAACCCTTTTTGGAAGAATTGGTTTGGAGAATTTTGAGATACTAAAAACTGCAATTCTTATGTAATGAAATGGATAATGTATAGGAATGAGATGCATTAAATATTGTATGTGCCAAATAGGTGATCTATAAAAAAATACCTATTTCTTTATGTCTTAATTCTCATTAATTTCTAAGGATATTATGCTTTAATGAAAGGTATTTTTTGTGTTTTTGGATGTAGGTAACATAAGAAGGTCTAAAAAGGAAAAAGGAGCAAAAAGGAGCAAAAATGGAGCAAAATACAAAAAAGTATAAAAAAATATGGCCTGGCGCCTAGGCGCCAGAAGCTGGCGCCTAAGCGCCACACTCGATACAAAAACTGTCAAGTTTTTGACAACATTTGATCAGTTATTTTGAAGGAGTGAGTGTTTATTGGACATTCTAGAAGACTAAGAGTTGTTCCTTGATAATAGGACATGTGATACATTGCATTTGGATGCTCCAAAATGGTTCTAAACGCGAAGAGGTGCGAGCCAAAGTGAAGAGGTATAAAGATCTGCACGCGGTGTCCGGCGCCTAGGCGCCAGATTCCGGCACCTAGGCGCCAGATCGACCTTCTAGAAGATTCATTGAATGTGGACAAGTTTTGAAGAGGTGCCTCAAGGCAACCCTTGAAGCCTATAAATAGGGGTCCATTTCTTCAGAAAACGTGCCCCTCCCATTGTAACCCTTTCTCTTATCCACTTTAGGATCTCTCATCCTTAGAGAGAGAAATAGAGAGAAAAATTTAGGGCCACTTTTGTTTAGTTTAGTGAGTTTATTTTCAAGTTGTTGCATCTGGAGTTCACTACACCGTGGAGTCAGTAGGAATCAGAAGATCTGTAGAAGAAATATTTTAGATAAGTATGTTTATATTTGATTCAAAGTTTAATTATCATGTTTTGCTATTTATTTTCAATGTGTTTTGAGTAGTTAATTTACTTTCTTCCTTCAATTATGAAGAGATAGATAAGATAATATAAAGTTTCAATGGAGAATTAAAATTCAAAATATTTTCAAAACATTGTTATGACATTAATACCTGATCTTACTTTACTTTTTAAATTGGCCATTTGAATTGTTATAACCTGTTGAAGAGTTTTGAGACCTTGAAGGATAAGAACTCTTAACTTGTAATTGTCACATGAATCCTTGGGTAATCGAAGTCCATGTGCGGGCTATTCAAGGTGAAGTGAAAATAAATAGAAAGATAAGATTTAAAGGGCGTAAAATTGATACGTTTTTAGAGTGACAGACTAAATTCTTATAATTTGATTTATAGATTAGGAAAGAGTCACTAGTAGGGCTTACCATAGCCACCCTTGGACATCTAGAAGTGTGAGCCTAGATTAACCCATTCTACTAACAATACATCTGGACCTAATCTGTAAATTAGCCAATGTTCTTTGTGTCTGGATCAAAGGGTAAAAAATAGAATGCTTCTATTTGGCACAATACCATAAATCAAATTCTCCAACGAATATTAAATTATCTTAAAAATCTTAGATTAATCGAAGGAAAGAAAGTTGTTTATTTTATATAGATTTCATAAAATAATTTTCTTATTATTGTTTTCTTTATTTGCATATAGTAAATTAATAGTAATTTGTAATTAAATTAAAAGATAAAAAAATAATTTTTTTTATTTAGAAAATTTACCACTATAATTCTCCTTATGGGATCGATACTAGGGTCTTTGTTTCAAAGCCCTATATCACTTAAAACGATACGTATACTTGCATAGTACCCCTAGTGTGTAAAAATATATTATAAATTTACATCATATTAAATTTATACACAAGCCGCTATTTATAAATTGAGTCAAAGTTTTTGGCTATCTTTTGGAAGCGAATATTACTGCGTTATTTACGGTCGGGTCAAGTTTTTGGCGCCGTTGCCGGGGAAGGAAGAAATAGAATAGTATAAATTTTCTTATAAAAATAAATAATAATAATAATAATAATAAATATATATATAAATAAATTATTATTATTAAAAAGAAAAGAAAGCTTTTGGTTGGACTATTGCTGATATAAGAGGAATAAGCCCTTCAATTTGCATGCATAGAATCTTAATGGAAGAAAATTTTAAATCTACTATAGAATCACAAAGAAGATTAAATCCTATCATGAAAGAGGTTGTTAAAAAAGAAATTATTAAGTGGTTAGATGCTGGTATTATTTATCCTATTTCGGATAGTCAATGGGTAAGTCCTATTCATTGTGTTCCGAAGAATGGAGGTGTAACTGTCATTGTTAATGATAAAAATGAACTTATTCCTACAAGACAAGTTACTGGATGGCAAATTTGTATTGACTATAGGAAATTAAATAAAGCCACTAGAAAGGATCATTTTCCTTTACCATTCTTGGATCAAATGCTCGATAAATTAGCTGGACACTCATATTTTTGTTTTCTAGATGGATATTCTGGTTATCATCAATTACTTATTGCTCTTGAGGACTAAGAAAAGATAACATTTACAATTCCTTATGGAACATTTGCTTTTAGAAGAAAGCCTTTTGGTTTATGTAATTCACTTGCAACTTTTCAAAGATGTATGATGTCAATATTTTGTGATTTGATTGACAAAGGAATTGAAATATTCATGGACGATTTTTCAGTCTTTGGAACTTCTTTTGAATCTTGTTTAGAAAACATAGCCAAAGTTTTGAAAAGATGTGAAGAAACAAATTTAGTTCTTAACTGGGAAAAATGTCAATTCATGGTCACAAAAGGCATTGTACTTGGTCACAAAGTATCAGAAAAAAGGATGGAAGTAGATCAAGAAAAAGTGAAAATTATTGCTGAATTGCAACCACCCACTGCTGTTACTGATGTGAGAAGTTTTCTAGGTCATGCTGGATTTTATAGAAGATACATAAAGGATTTTTCTAAAATTGCTAAACCTCTTTGTCATTTATTAGAAAAAGATGCAAAATTTGAATTTAATAAAGAATGTATTAATGCTTTTAATATTCTAAAAGAAAAATTAATAATTGCACCTATAATTGTTGCACCTTACTGGAATAAATCTTTTGAATTAATGTGTGATGCAAGTGATTTTGCAATTGGAGCTGTATTAGGACAAAAATATGAGAAAATTTTCAAAGTTGTATATTATGCTAGTAAAACTCTCACTGAAACACAAAGAAATTACACTACCATTGAGAAAGAGCTTCTAGCTAGAGTATATGCCTTCGATAAATTTAGACCTTATCTTCTTGGTACTAAATTCATAGTTCATACTGATCATTCTGCTATTAAATATATATTATCTAAGAAGGATTCTAAACCTAGACTTATAAGATGGGTTTTACTTTTACAAGAATTTGATTTTCAAATAGTAGATAGAAAAGGAACTGAAAACCAAATTGCTCGATCATTTGTCTAGAATTAAAAATAATATTATTTTGGAAGAAAATATAAATGAGAAATTCCCTGATGAATCTTTATATGTTATTCAAAGATGCAAAACACCTTGGTATGCCGATATTGTTAATTATTTAGTTAGCAATATTTTTCCTTATGACTTAGAAAAAAAATTTATTAAGAAATTTAAATATGATGCTAAATCTTATATTTGGGCAGAACCTCATTTATTTAAAATTAGTAAAGATTCTATGATTTGAAGATGTGTACCTTATGAGAAAACTTTTACTATTATTCAAAAATGTCATGATTCTTATTTTGGAGGACACTTTGGCATAGATAAAACTGCATTTAAAATTTTAAATTCTGGATTTTATTGGCCTACCTTATTTAAAGATGTGAGACAATATGTGAAAACATGTGATCGATGTCAAAGGATGGGAAATATATCTAGGAAAGATGAAATGCCTTTAAACTATATATTAGAAGTTGAAATTTTTGATATATGGGGTTTAGACTTTATGGGACCATTTGTTCCATCATCCGGAAAAAATTATATTTTATTAGCAATCGATTATGTTTCAAAGTGGATCAAGTCTGTTGCTTTACCAAATCGTGATTCCAAAAGTGTTTCAAAATTTTTAAAGAAAATGATATTTTCAAGATTTGGAATGCCTAAGGTAATTATCACCGATGGTGGAAGTCATTTCGGGAATATAAGAATTCAAGCATTACTACAAAAATTTGGAATCAAACATAGAATTGCAACTGCTTATCACCCACAAACTAGTGGATTGGCTGAAGTATAAAATAGAGAAATTAAAAGAATTTTAGAGAAGACTGTTAATCCTAAAACAACTGATTGGGTTGATAGACTTGATTCTACATTATGGGCTTATAGAACAGCTTATAAGACACCAATCGGAATGTCATCTTACCGGTTAATTTATGGTAAACATTGTCACTTACCTGTAGAACTTGAACATAAAGCTTATTGGGCGATAAAGGAGTTTAATTTTAATTTGAATAAAGCAGGAGAAAAACGATTATTGCAACTAAATGAGATTGAAGAAATTAGAAACGAATCGTATGAAAATGCGAGAATTTATACAGAGAAAATGAAGATGTTGCATGATAAGAAATTTCAGAAAAAATTTTTCAGCCAGGACAAAAAATATTATTGTTTAATTCTCGTTTAAGACTTTTTCCAGGAAAATTAAGATCTAAATGGATTGGACCCTATTTAGTTGAGAAAATATACCATTATGGAGCTGTGGATATTAAAGATCCCAAAACAGGAATAATTTTTAAAGTAAATGGAGTAAGATTGAAGCCTTATTTGGGAGATATTAAGAAGATTTATAAAGAGGCTTATGAATTGAGTCAACCTGATTAAAGATTTACTTAAGTCTGGCTGACGACGTTGTCAGCCGTTAAACCAAGCGCTTTGTGGGAGGCAAGCCATAATTATCTTGTGTTTGAGTGTTTTTGTATTTTTATGTAAGGTTATGCCTCGATCTTGATTAATTTTATATTACTTTAGAAAAAATTGATGCTTTTAAGTCTTTGATGACTTAGGCTAAAAATTATTTTAAAGTATGTAAGATTTAAAAATAGGATCACTCTATTTTGAATATGAGTAAAAAGGAGATCAAGTTAACCTTCATTATGATAGTTTACAATGTGAGTTATTGAGTCTAAATTACTCTTACCAGTATAATTTACCTATCTTGGTGAACGAAATTTTGAAAATTTGACGATTAGGCAATATGGAGTTGAACATAGTTCTGACGCCTAAGCGCCAAAATTCGGCGCCTAAGCGCCAAAATCAACTATGTATCAATAGGTCCGGTGCCTAGGCGCCAGATTCGGCGCCTAAGCGCCACGGTTACTGGGTCGTGCAAAAACCGAACAGTTTCTGTTTTTCACACAATTTTCCCCTTTAAATCAGCCTATCTTCTTCCTTAACCATCAAGCACTCAAAATTATGTCCCTTGCACTTCATTCTTGAGAGATTTGAGAAATTTTTGAAGAAATGGAAGGAAGAAATCATGGAGAAGAAGCTAGGGACAAGGTTTCAAAAGATCCTCAACCCTACTTCAATGGTTTCATCGCTGTAAGTTTAGAGAAAATTTCTAGTCATTTAGATAAGTTTGAAGCGCAGTTTAAAAGTATTGGAGATCACCTTCATGAGCTGTTTCATCAACCTGAACATCTAGAATGGCAAATGAAACTTCAATTTGATCATTTTGCGGCTTATCAAGATGCTCAAGTTGAAATGTATGCGAAGAACAAGTGGATTGATGAAAAGACGGCTACAGATTTCCTGAGAGCGTTAGTGTTCTTTCCATGTGGAATACACAATTTCCCTTGTGATGATTAGAATATTCTGGTAATGAGATAGTTATTATGGTTTGTTGAGTCGTTGTATCGATTTAGAGAAGCGATTGTGTTTGTTTGTGTATTTTCTTTCATGTTCATTGTGTGTTGTTTTTGCTTGGAAATTGTTATGTTTGAGTGTGTATTAGGAACTTGAATAAAATATAGTACTTATCTGGAATGTATTGAGTCAATATTGAAGGTTATAAATGGAAATTAGTGAGTTTGATTGAAACCTTATGTTTGATTGGTGGATTTAATATTTAATTTTTATAAATTTTTGAAAAATGTTGTGGAAGTTAGAAACTGAAGCTCTACTCTGATATAAGTAATTGGAAGTTGAATTTATGAATTTTGGTGGAAAATTAAATTTAAAAATTTTTTTTTTGAAAGGCGAGTCTAGCGCCAAGCGCCAGAATTCAGTGCCTAAGCGCCAGTTCGGCATGTACCTGAGAATTTATTTAAATAACCCCCAAAAGCCATTTTGACGCCAAAGTTTCATCTTCTTCCCCATTTTCATGAAAATATATCCTCTAGATCCATTTTGAGGTCAAAACCTTAAGGATTTGAGAGCGAAACCACTCGATTTCTTCGTCTCAAGGTCAGATCTACACTTTAAACCATTTATTTTCGATTTTCACCATAGATTTTCCTAGGTTTTGCTAAGAACCAAAAATTTTGAAAAAATATTCAATTTTTAGTGATTTATTTGGATTTCTAAACTTATTTTAAGTTTTATAAACTTAAAAAGAGTTTAAATCTTTGATTCCTAAATTTGTTCTTGTTTTCTTTCACGTTTAGATGGCTCCAAAATCAAAACGCGGGAAGGCACGAGATAACTTTGATAACGAGTAAATTTTCTATCATGCGGTCGCGCATTTTCGCTTCCATGAATTTGCGACGTCCAGAAAGTTCATTTTTGAACGAAGTTTCTATCATCCTGGAGAAATGATCGAAAACACTATTGTTGCACACAATTGGCAACGATTTTGTTATTTTACTGCTGTTGCTGTTATCCCGATTGTTTCGAGAATTTTATGCAAATTTTCCGGATGCCGAGGATTATGAAGTCTTTGTCAGAGGAATCGGAGTAGGATTTAGTCCGTAAAGAATCAACATATTTTATGGCCTGCCACCAACTATTGAGTGCTATTATTCTCGATTATCACAATCTGAGGGAGATTTGGATATGATCATTGCTTATCTAACTAACGGTACTAGATCTTGGAAGATCAGAAATGAGAAAAGGGTAAACTTGAAATCCTCCGAATTAAATGGTATATCTAAAGCATGGCACTATTTTATTTCTGCAAGATTGTTACCTTCCAACCACCTGAGTGAAGTGATTAGAGATCGAACGATCTTAAACTACTGCATTCAGGAGAGGAAGCCTATTGATGTCAGGAGCATTATTTATGATTCTGTGGATTTTACTGCGAGATCCGGCACTTCTGTTGGATTGGGATTTCCATCTCTGATCTACTCACTATGTGTTAGTAATGGAGTCACTGCTGATATTTCTGAGGAGAAGTTAAAGTCTACCAAGCCAATTGAGCAAGAGAGTGTTAGTATCTATGATCGTCTTCGAGGGAAGAGATCAACCGCTCCTTCTACTTCTGCACATACTTCAGGTAGACCTTCTACTTCTAGACCCTCTACTTCTGCTGAGCCACCATCGATTTCGGGAATCAATGCATGATAAGTTTTTAGAGCGAGCAGCGAGGAGTTATTTCAAACTCACTCGCGGGATCGATACTATTGATTGAAAACTAGATCATTTATCTGATTATACCCAGAGGAAGAGTAGTTATGATTATGAGTATGATGAAGCCCTAGTTAGATTTTTGAAGGGTGAACATGATGTTAGTTTTCCTACATTTCCTAGATTCAGACCCTTTGCTGATCCTAAGGACGTAGAATTTTCCTTTGGTGATGATGATGATGATGAGGCTACAACTAGTGACTAGTAGTTATAGATCTTTATGTTGAGCTACTCTGTTAGTTTGTTTAGTTTGTTTTGTTTGTTTAGTTTTGTGTTTGATGTACGTTGATTGATTAGTGTTAGGATTCTGTTGTGTTGACACTGAAGTTAGAATTAATTTATATGTTGTTTTAGTTTACTGTTTAGTAATTAATGATTTTGCTCTGTTTTAATTCTATTTCAAGTTTAGTATCATCATAAAATTAGCCTACTTACTTTTTATACGTGCTTAAATTTTATCTTAATTATTCATAAAAGCATGATAGAAGTAAATTTTTCTTTTTAAGATTGTTTTTACATACTTATTAAAAAATTTCTTATGATTTTCTTTCTCTCATACTTTCAAATTATCATAGTATACCAAAACTTAAGTTTGGGGGAAGGGAAAATCCATTCAAAATTAAATTTTATTTATCCTTAAAGAGATAATATTTTCATAAAAATAAAAATAAAAACTTTTTAACATAACTTAAGGAATGAAGAATTTATTTGAGATCACTTTTATTTTTGAAATTATAAACAATTTAGTAAAAATTAACCAAAATTTTACTAACTTTGATTGATTTTAAGAATAAAATTATTTAACTTAAAGAAGAAAAAGATAAAGAATTTTTTCTATTCGTGATAGAAATAATAGATTTTTAGAAATATTAAGTAATAAAAAATTATCACTTGAAAAAGAAAAGATTGGAAATCTTTTTTTAATTCTTATTTATGTTATAATAATTAAGTGGAAATGTGTAAGTTTTTAAAATATAAGTTAAGGATAGTGAAGTTCAAAATCATTAACAGGCTATCGAGATATAGTAATCCTCTCTATATAAAAAAAAAAGAAGAGAGGAGAAGCTTGAGGAAATGCCTAATCAAAAATTGGCTTCACTTGAATTATCTTATAGGAAGAAAACTAGTTACATACTTTACTTAATTTTTATACATAAATATTTATTTAGAAAAGATTTTTCAAGAAGATCTTTTTCTTGTAAATAATCTATGAATGCTTAATCTAATAGATTTCTATTTTTTTCAAAATGGATGGAAAGTTTGAAATCTTATGATTTGGTAGTTAAATATTCGTTAAATTCTTAAAATTAAACCGAGTTAGTGAAATTGGGTTAAAAATTTACTAATGAATTTATAAAATAAAAAATTATAAAGAATCTTAAATATTTATCTTTTATTCCAAAGGTTATATATTTTATTTAGTAGAAAGAGTTTATTGAGGACAAGTAACATTTAAGTTTGGGGGATTTTGATCTATAAAAAAATACATATTTCTTTATGTCTTAATTCGTATTAATTTCTAAGGATATTATGCTTTAATGAAAGGTATTTTTTGTGTTTTTGGTTGTAGGTATTGTAAAAAATGTCTAAAAAGGAAAAAGGAGCAAAAAGGAGCAAAAATGGAGCAAAATACAAAAAGTATAAAAAAATATGGCCTGGCGCCTAGGAGCCAGAAGCTAGCCCCTAAGCGCCAGACAACGTTTGATCAGTTATTTTGACGGAGTGAGCGGTTATTGGACATTCTAGAAGACTGGCGGTTGTTCCTTGAGAATAGGACATGTGATACATTGCATTTGGAGGCTCCAAAATGGTTTTAAACGCGAAGAGGAGTGAGCCATAGTGAAGAGGTACGAAGAACTGGACGCGGTGTCTGGCGCCTAGGCGCCAGACTGACCTTCTAGAAGATTCATTGAATGTGGACATGTTTTGAATACGTGCCTCAAGGAAACCCTTGAAGCCTATAAATAGGGGTTCATTTCTTTAGAAAACGTGCCCCTCCCATTGTAACCCTTTCTCTTATCCACTTTAGGATATCTCATCCTTAGAGAGAGAAATAGAGAGAGAAATTTAGGGCCACTTTTGTTTAGTTTAGTGAGTTTATTTTCAAGTTGTTGCATATGGAGTTCATTACACTGTGGAGTCAGTAGGAATCAGAAGATCTGTAGAAGAAATTATTGAGATAAGTATTTTTATATTTGATTCAAAGTTTAATTATCATATTTTACTATTTATTTTAAATGTGTTCTGAGTAGTTAATTTACTTTCTTCCTTCAATTATGAAGAGATAGAAAAGATAATATAAAGATTCGATGGAGAATTGAAATTCAAAATATTTTCAAAACATTGTGATGACATTAATACCTGATCTTGCTTTACTTTTTAAATTGGCCATTTGAATTGTTAAAACCTGTTGAAGAGTTTTGAGACCTTGAAGGAGAAGAACTCTTAACTTGTAATTTTCACATGAATCCTTAAGTAGTCGAAGGCCATGTGCGGACTATTCAAGGTGAAGTGCAAATAAATAAGAAGATAAGATTTAAAGGGCTTAGAATTGGTAAGTTTTTAGAGTGACAGACTAAATTCTTATAATTTAATTTATAGATTAGGAAAGGTTCACTAGTAGGGCAGACCATAGCCACCCTTGGACATCTAAAAGTGTGAGCCTAGATTAACTCATTCTACTAACAATACATCCGGACCTATTCTATAAATTAGCCAATGTTCTTTGCACCAGGATCAAAGGGTAAAGAATAGGATTGCTTCAATTTGGCACAATACCATAAATCAAATTCTCCAACGAATATTAAATTATCTTAAAAATCTTAGATTAATTGAAGGAAAGAAAGTTGTTTATTTTATATAGATTTCATAAAATCATTTTCTTATTATTGTTTTCTTTATTTGCATCTAGTAAATTAATAGTAATTTATAATTAAATTAAAAGATAAAAAAATATTTTTTTTTATTTAGAAAATTTATCACTATAATTCTTCCCTGTGGGATCGATACTGGGGTCTTTGTTTCAAAGTCCTATATTACTTGAAACGATACGTATACTTGCGTAGTACCCCTAGTGTGTAAAAATATATTCTAAATTTACATCAAATTAAATTTATACACTAGCCGCTATTTATAAATTGAGTCAAAGTTTTTGGCTATCTTTTGGAAGCGAATATTACTGCGTTATATGCGGTCGGGTCAATAGAAGAAATCTTATTCTTTACCCTCTAGTCCAGGCATAAAGAACATTGACTAATCCTATGCTTGGTTGCTGAATCTGCGGTTAGGCTGGGAGGATACCAGCTCTCACTTCGGAGCTCCCACGTTCCCCTCTCCTGAGGACTAACAGTCTACACTTCAGCACCCAAACGATAGGACCAAATTGAGGATTTAAGCCTGTCACTCTAAAATCTCCAATTCTACGCCCGAGAATTTTATTTCCCTATTTATTTGCACTTAATCCCCATGAATTACACAATTCATTCACAGACATTTAATGTGGTTTCACTTTGTTGAGAATTACACCGCCCATTTAGGACAATGCATTACAATGAATTTTAACAATACAACGGACCCTTATTGTAATGTAAATGAAGTGCAAGTAAAAACCATCACATTTATAATTAAAACATCTTTTAGCAAGCATCCCAATATCCTAATCATGAATCCTACTCATTGCAAAAGAAAAGTAGAATGGAAACAATGATATAATTTTCTTATGCCACTATTTCCAAAGAAGAAGAAAGAGAAAGAAAGATACATCACAAAGCACGAAGACAATACAACGAAAACTTCATTAAACCAAAACAAATCCACTATGCAAGTGTTTACAAAATAATAAGATAATGAAGAACAATACTTAGCTTTTTCCCTTTATAAGAAAGATGAAGATCTCTCTCATAAAGTCTCCCGTCGATCCATGCAAATCCATGCAATTCTAAAACATATCCTTATAAATACTCTCAAAATTTCCTCTCCAATCTTTCCAAAAGAGTAAAAATCTACATTTCTACTCTTAATCTAAGAACCCTAATCATTCTCCAAGATTTTCTTAACATTACTCTCTTATTTCTCTTCTTTTCTCTACTCTTTTCTAACCTAAATTCGCTATTTTAAAGAGTACGGACGAATTTCTAACAGTTCCCTTAAGCACCCCTTCAAAAAAGAGTCCAAATACGTTGAATTTTGGCCCAAAACCGCCGAAAGTCGATCCATAGTCGTCCGGGGCACTGTCAGCGGGTTTGAGGCCACTGTTGGTGAGCTTTTCGGTCATATTTCATCCTTCTTGGGAAAATCCCACCGTTGGCGGCTTCGAGGGCACCGTCAGCGGGCAGACTGCTGCGCAGCTCCATCGTTTTGCTCCGTTTTTGGTCTGATTCACCTCATTTTTGTTGTGTTGCGTTCCTAACAGATAGCTCTACAAAATAAGCATAAAAACAAACTTTTTTTAAAGTGTAATCTTAGTCAAAAAATTATGAAAGAAATGTAACTTATCGAAAGGTGTCAAGCCAAAATTTGCTTTCTTGCTCATTTTTGCTCTAAATTGCATCATTTTTTCTTCCTGTTTCTCCAATCACCATTTCTTGTACCTAAAACGAAAAAACATACAAAATATCTTCCTTTAAAGATTAATATCATCAAAAATGAGTAAAATGATATAATAAAAAGCGTATAAATTTTAGGCGTGTCAAAATCCCCCAAACTTAACTGTTACTTGTCCTCAAGTAACACTATAACTTTAAAAGCCAAATATGTTGACTTGTGGTGTGGGCTTGAATAGAGTTTCCTATAATTTCATTTCAGAAATATTATATTATAATATTAGAGAAATTCTAGAAAATCAACTTATGACTAGAGTGTAAGAATATCTCATATTCAACATAGGAATCCTGTTTTTTTTATTTATTTCAAAAGTTATTGAAAATTATCAAACTAAAGATTCATAGATAGTATAAAAATGGAATTTAAGCTCCTTATCTATACCAATTTAACCAATACCTTTTGAAATAATAATAAGCTTAGGATTATTTTTAAGTCTTTTCATTTAAAAAGATTCAAGTGAAACCAATTTTTGATTAGACTTCTCCTCAAGCTTCTCCTCACTTATTTTATTTTCTTTTTTTTTCTTTTCTTTCGGGATCATTTTCAATCCCTTTTTTTCACTTTTTTTTTATTTTTTTAATTTTTTATGTGAGGATTACTATATTTAAATAGGCCTTTAATAATTTTGAATTTCACTATCCTCTCTCTAAAATCCAAAACTCAAAACTTTCCCTCACTTTTATAAGTATAATTATTAGTTCGAAAAAGATTTTCAATAAAGGGTCAATTCTGATTAAGTATAAATCTAAAAATTTTAGCTTTTCAAATATTCAACTCCTTTCTACCATAAATGGAAAATTCATTTTCCCAATGTTTCCTACAAAATATCTTAACTATAGAACTGTTTCTTCACTAAGGATTTCAACTAGATTATTTTTCTAACATTCAAAAATTGAAATTATAGTAACCTAAAGGTAACACCACATACCACAAGTCATTTTAAAAGTGATATCAAATTAAATATAGTCTACTGAGGGAAAATAAAGTTACATTTTAAAAATTTTCTTCCCCCAAACTTAAATTTTAAAATATTTTGCAATTAATTCCATAAAATGTAGGAGGAAGAAAAAGTAAAGGTTAAATCTACGGACTACTACAACATCCTATCAAACTCATATACATGCATAATTTGGATAATGACTGCAGGAGAAAGTAAATCTAGTGACCCGACCCGCAATAATGCAGTAATATTAGCTTCCAAAAGATGGCCAAAAACTTTGACTCAATTTATAAATAGCTACTAGTGTATAAAATCAATATGATGTAAATTTAGAAAATATTTTTACACTCTAGGGGTACTACGCAAGTATACGTATCATTTCAAGTAATATAGGGCTTTGAACAAAGACCCCAGTATCGATCCCACAAGAAAGAATTATAGTGATGAATTTTCTAAATAATAAAATAAAAAATATATATTTTTATCTTTTATTATAAATTACTATTAATTTACTAGATGCAATAAAGAAAATAATTATAAGAAAATGATTTATGAAAACTATATAAAATAAACAACTTTCTTTTCTTCAATTAATCTAAGATTTTTAAGATAATTTAATATTCGTGGGAGAATTTGATTTATTGTATTGTGCCAAATAGAAGCATTCATATTCTTTACCCTTTGATCCAGGCACAAAGAACATTGGCTAATTTACAGAACATGTCCGGATGTAATGTTAGTAAAATGGGTTAATCTAGGCTCACACTTTGCGATTCTATAGTAGGTTTAAAATTTTCTTCCATTAAAATTCTATGCATGCAAATGGAAGGGCTTATTCCTCTTATATCAGCAATAGTCCAACCAAAAGCTTTCTTTTAATTCTTTAACACACCTAGTAATTTTTCTTCTTGATCTTTACTCAGTTCAGAAGAAATAATAACAGGTAAAGTTAACGAATTTCCAAGAAATGCATATTTTAAATGGGAAGGTAACATTTTTAATTTCAGTTCAGGTGCTTTTTTAATTGAGGGTAAAAGTATATCATTTTGAGTTATGTCTAAAGTTTCCCAATTATCTTTAATAAAACGAGTCTCTTCTTCTTCTACTTTTTCATCTTCATCAGTTAAAAATTCAAATTTTTCTTCAGAAATAACTTTACATTTTTCTTGATAATGTTTTTCAATTAAATAATTAATTATATCCATTCGATAACATTTCTCTTTATCAAGGTACTTCATTGATTTAAGAACATTGAATTTAATTTCGTGATCATTAACTCTCATGGTTAGTTCTCCTTTTTGCACATCAATCATAGCTCGTCCGGTAGCTAGAAAAGGTCTCCCTAAAATAATAGGTATCTCTTTATCTTCTTCCATATCAAGTACTATGAAATCTACTAGGAAGATAAATTTATCCACTTGAACGAGGACATCCTCTATAACTCCTTTAGGATAAGTGATAGATCTATCAGCTAACTGAAGGGTTACAGTGGTGGGAGTAATATCTCCTAAATCCAATCTTCGAAAGATAGAAAATGGCATGAGATTAATACTTGGTCCTAAATCACATAAAGCTTTTCCACAATATTTTTCTCCAATAGCACAGGGTATAGTGAAACTTCCACGATCCTTAAGCTTTTCAGGTAATTTCTTTTGAATTATTGCACTGCATTCTTCACTTAATGCAATAGTTTCAAAATCTTCAAATTTTCATTTCTTGCTTAAAATATCCTTCATAAATTTTGCTTAAATTGGCATTTGTTCCAAAGCATCAGCAAAAGGTATGTTAATAGTAAGTTTCTTAAAAATTTCAAAGAACTTAGAAAATTGATGATCTAATTTATGCTGTTTAAGTCATTGAGGAAAAGGTTGTGGTGGTCTTTCAACTTCTTATAGCATTGACAATTTCTTATAGCAGTTGCCTTGGCAAAGTTTGCAAAAAAAATTTGATTGCCCAAAAGAAGATGACATTCTAATTTCTGCAAAAGGATGACAGGTTCTCTCTCAAATTGACATTGACAATCTACATAATGTTCGTGAAAACACAACAGTGATAGTAATTGACAAAGAAGAGAATGATTGGTGACAGCAAATTATTAAATATTTACAAACTGGAAGGTTACCCGAAAATAGTTCTGTTGGCACTCAAATTAAACAAAGAGCCTTGTCTTATGCTCTGGTAAATGATGTTTTTTATTGATGATCTTTTGACCAAATGTGATTATGATGTTTAAACCAATCAGAGGCTCAAGAGATTTTTAAAGAAGTTCATTCAGGTCTGTGCGGTGCACACCAATCCGCACCTAAAATGAAGATGAAAATAAAAGGGATATGATACTACTAGCCAACAATGATGACTGATTATCTTGAAACTGCAAAGAAATGTCATAAATGTCAAGTACATGGAGTTGTATTAAAACCAAATGTATTACATCCAACAATTACATCTTGGCCATTTGAATGTTGGGGCACAGATATAGTGGGCCCTATAGACCCTACATCATCTAAAGGCCATCGATTCATTTTAGTGGCCACAAATTACATCTCTCAATGAGCTGAAGCAATACCACTCAGAGATGTCAAGGAGGAACAAGTCCTCAATTTCTTCAAAACACACATTGTATACAAATTTGGAATTCCTGTAAGAGTCATATCAGACAACAGACTGGTCTTCAAAAATACGAAAATGAACAACTTTATCCAAAGACACAGAATAAATTAGAGATATTCAAGAATCTATAACTCTAAAGCCAATGGTTTGGCTGAATCTTTCAATAAAACATTAGTGCAAATTTTGAAAAACACGTTAAAAAACAGTCCAAGACAATGCCATGACCGATTGATCAAAGCTTTACGGGCTTATAAAACTACATACCAAAAACCAACACGGTCAATACCATTTTCTTTGGTATATGGTTCTGATGCCGTGCTTCCACTTGAAGTGTAGATTCCTTCTCTCAGGGTTGCAGTTTCAAAAAACATAACTATAAAAGAAAATGCAAAATTATTACTTAAAGAACTTGAAAAATTAGAGGGAAAACATCTATAAGCCGAGAAAAATCTTAAATTATACCAAGCAAAGATGATACAGACCCACGAAAAATTGGTTTTCCCTAGAATATTTCTAATTAGTAAAGTAGTCTTAGTTCCAAAGATCTATCCTTGCTCACCAAAAAATAGGTGGAAAATTCGAACCAATGTGGGAGGGCCTATATGTTGTTGAAAAGGAGAACTTGGGAGGATCCTACCAGTTGGTTGTCTATCAAGGAGAAAGAATCTTACACTTATTCAATGGGTGGTTCTTGAAAAAAAATTTTCCAGCATAAAAAAGGATGACTCATTTGTAAACTGGGAAAACAATAATGAAAATAAAATATGGATTTCCTGACAATCAATGCCCTTTTTGGGACTTTTATTTTTTTTCATATAACATGTGTTTGTGGACATTATTTCTTCACAATAAGTTAAATGAATTTCATATTAATAAACTAAATTTAAAATAAGTCTGATATGTTTCCATTAGCCTATTGCTTGTAAGAAAATGTTGAACAACAGACTTTTGTTCACTTTTAGAAGTGTCGTAAGTTTGCACTGGACCACCGATGTATCGAGAAGGGGTCAAGAATCCATTTCAATTTCGATTTGACATGGGTCAAACTTTTGTATAATGGACTGTTGTTGTCCATTGTCGATAAAGAAGAAGCTGAAAGGAAATTGTCTGTACTGGAATTTAGAACCCTACAGGAAGAAATAATTAAAGAAAGAGCAAAACCAATGGGTTACAAACGAAAACATGACTATGGGAAGTTGAAGTCAGTAGTAGTTGTTTATGCTCATGGAATTGTAGAAGCATCTTTTGCTGGAGTCAATAAATTGATAGCCGGATTGACTCAGACTCAAAGAAGAAACTAGAATAAATGAGTAAAACAACTTAAAAGAAAAGAACGACAAAGTATGAAACCTATGGAGGAAGATAATTCTAGATTTGAATTTCCAATCCCTGAAGATTCATCTGGAAAGGTATATCCTATCCTAGGATTAGAAAATGTATATCCTGAAAAAGAAGAAGCATTAGGGAGAACAATCTTTGCACCAGCTCCATATGTATTGGTACTTGACCTTACAAAATCAGAAGAACCAGCTGAAAGATAGATTATTCTTGAAGAAGAATTGAATTGTATTGAGACTTTCAAACGACATTCTTTTAAACAATTCAAGTATACAAATGGTCGAACTGTCAATACACTTGAAGGTATACAACAAGTCACCAAAGTTTTCGATGAAGATGAACAGGCAACCATTGTTGAACATGTAATGGAAGCGTGGCCAAGGATGGGCCATACAATTGGAAAAGAGGACATACTCAGAACCCAACAAATAGATACGAGGCAAAGGAAGAATAACTACTCAATATGGATGTTGTTACAACTTTTCTAAAGATAGAGATGGGGATCCTTTGGGAATATTACGATATGAATGAGTAGACGCAATGCCCATTAGAACCATTCAGATTATCAAGCGACTGGTATCTTAGGACACAATGCAACTTAGTTGTATTCCAGATAGTTGTATTATCAACATTTATGAAGAAGGGGACTGCATCCCACCACATATTGACAATCATGATTTTGAAAGAAAATTTTGCACACTTTCACTGTTAAACAGATGTGCTATCATGTTTGGAAGAGAAATCCAAATTATAGGACCAAGCAAGTTCCGTGGTCATTACCAAATTTCCATTCCATGAGGATCAGTCCTAGTCTTACGAGGAAATGGAGTTGATGTTGCCAAACATTGTATACCAGGAGTCAGTAGACAATGCATTTCTATAACATTATGAAGAATGTGCCCTGAAAAGCGTTCGATCCACTACCAGTCTATACCAGAGGTTGAAGAACTGAAGCCCTTGAAACTACCATGACCCCGTGAAAATCCAAGCACCTGAGACATGCTTGAAGGTACTTTTTTCCAATAGTATCTTAGAGCGCTAGACATTCATTGTAGGTCTAGTAGCATCTGAGGTTATGAAGTTGACATAAAGATAATGTGACAACTTTTAACATGATATTTTCCCGATGACTTGTGTTATAACATTTTGTCTATAACATATGATGTACTATTGACTTCTCTCATTAATACTTTTGCTAATGTACATTATCTTTGATAATGGGATAAAATCCTATCAAAAAAAATTCCAGCTATCAAAGATGCATATGAAGGTCTCGAAATGCCAAAATGAACACTTAAAATTAAGTATGACATAATTCAAAGTAAACAAAATTCTACAAAACAACATGAGACTTACATTTCGACTTATAAAATCAAATCCCTAGTGGATACATTTCTCTTTATGTACTTTTCATACAAAAATTTTTTTATTGGATGTAAGACCTTCCTGACACAGAATTATGGCTTTTCTCTAGCACTTCCTTGGGATAGGATATAAGTCTCTAAGCATTCCTTCCCAAAACCGACAATACCGACATTTGACATTTCTGTGTAGTAAAATAAAACCTTCTTAAATGGAATACGGTATCTAGTCTCTCCTGCTACTAGATGCAAGACCTTCCTGACATGGAAGTTTGGCATTCCTCTAGCACTTCTTTTGGGATAGAATATAAGTCTTCTAACATTCTATCCCAAATCTCACAATACCACAAATATTTAGGGCCCATTTGTTGACCTCACTTTTATGAGGACCCCAAAATAACACCCACTAACATGATATGTCTTAAGCCATCTGCACTGGCTCAAGATTCTAAGACACCTCTTTAAAGACCAAATGATCACAATGATCATTAAATAAATCCTTCCAGAGGGGTCTACCAATATTGACCCCTTTGAACTCATTTAAGGATCCCTAAAACACTAAAAACAGGATTGACCTCACTATTCCATTTTTGAAATCAAATCATGATGACAACCTAAAATGAACAGATCAACATTGACAAACCCTGATTTGGTCAATCCCTGACCTAATGATTTGGTCAAACTTAGACCTAAATTAGTCAAACTTGGTCAAAATGGTTAATTTTGGACCCAATGACCACCACATTGACCATCTGGTCAACCTTAGAACTAAATTGGTCAAACATGGTTAAAATAGTTAATTTTGGACCTAATGACCACCACATTGACCATTTGGTCAACCTGAGACCTGAATTGGTGCTCTAGACCTAAATTTATCAAACTTAGTCAAAATGGTCAAATTTATCAAACTTGGTCAAAATGGTCAATTTTAGACCCAATGACCACCACATTGACAATTTGGTCAACTCTAGACCTAAATCTGTCAAACTTGGTCAAAACGGACAATTTTGGACCAAATAACCACCACATTAACCATGTAGTCAACCCTATACCTAAATTGGTCAAACAAGGTCAAAATGGTCAATTTTGGACCCAATGGCCACCTCATTGACCTCTGGTCAACCCTTGACCTTATTTGGTCAAATTTGGTCAAAATGATCAATTTTTGACCTAATGACCACCACATTGACGATCCGGCAACCCCATATCGAAATTGGTCAAATGTGGTCAAAATGGTGAATTTTTTTTCTAATGTCCACCACTTTGACCATCTGGTCAATCATAGACCTAAATTGGTCAAAATTGGTCAAAATGATCAAATTTAGATCCAATGACCATCCTATAGACCAATTAGTCAACCCAGACACTAAATTGGTTAAACTTGACCTCTTGATCAACTTAAGACACCAAAATGATCAAACATGACCATTTGGTTAACCCAAACACTAAAATGGGTCAAACCAAGCCATTTAATCAAATCAATCTATCGAATAGACCTCCATGACTTAACCATGACAAGGTCAAGTAAGTCACCCTAGTCAACCTTAAACCCAAATTGGTCAACATTGGCCAACATTAGTCAACCTCGGTGAACCTAGTCAAAAAGTGAACCTTAGGCCAAATCCATGAATATTGGTCAAATGGTCAACACCCAAAATCATTTTTACCACTCTATGAGTTAAAATTATAATTTCATATATTTTAAATTAGTTATATAATTAATTCAGAATGAAATTATAACCAAATAACCTTAAATTGAAATCAAGTTTATGCCATCATATATGTTATTTAAAACCCCTAAATGATTATCAAAATTGAATTCAACCCTTGGGGGATTGCTAATCGGTCATCCATGACCCATGAGACCCACCATAACATGGTTAACCCATTAACTAACCCATTAGCCACCATTGTAGAGCAAATTAAAGGCCATTATGATGCCATTATGAGGGGGGAGAGGAAGTGTGATTCTTTCTGAAATGATTGAAAAAGGATTTGGTTAAGTCATCACTTACCTCAATCTCGACCTAATGGAAGAAAAGCATAGCTTAAGTCATCCTCTATATCATAATTGAGCTCATGATGGATTAAACATGGAAATGAGGGAAGAGAGGTTTATGTCTCATTCTTCCCCAAATCTATTGTGTGACTCATATGTCAAATTGGTAGGAGATAATCGCTCTATCCATGATGATTCTATTCACCTCATGAGCCACCCAATGGAAGGGAGCCAAGAAAAAAATCACAATCTTGACTTAATGAAGACTTATTTTAAAATCATTTGGGGAGCTCACCCATGGTTATCTTTAGTCAGGGAACTTATTCTAATGCCATCATGAGGCTGTTAACCCCTTCCCTAAGAAATTCACGCTTAGTCATGGCATTTACATGGCTATATATAGATTTAACCCGAAAGATCGCATAGAGAGGAGAGACCAATCTACACTGCCTAAACCCTAAGAAAACCTAAAACTTTTCTCTAAATTTTAAGGAGTTGATACCCCCAAGAATTAGCTTCTGAAATCCCTTGATATGTTCCAATTTTATACCCCAAAAATAGGAAAATTTTTTGGTTAACAGAAAACCTTTAAAACTCCAAATTGACCAGTCCTACACCATTCGTAAGCTGCATGAAGAAGTTTTCAATCAAAATTGGACCTTCCCGTGAAGTGATGCACCAAAAATATATACTCTTTTTGCTATATGATTTTACTCATTTTTGTTGATATTAAACTTTAAAAGGAAATTATTTTCTATGTTTTTTGGTTTTAGGTACAAGAATGGTGATTGGAGCAAAAAAAGCAGAAATGGTGCAATTTGGAGCAAAAACGAGCAAGAAAGCAAATTTTGACTTGAAACCTTTCGATAAGTCTTTCTATGTTTAATCTCTTTTACACTTCTTGCATATTTTTGAATGAGATTACACTTTAAAGAAAGATTGTTTTTATCTTTATTTTGTAGTGCTATCTGTTAGGAACACAACATAACTAAAATGGCGGAGTTTAAATGGAGCAAAACAGAGCAAAATAGTGGAGCTGCACAGGATGGGCGTTGGGGGCTCCCAAACTGGCACCGGTGGCACCAGAAACCCGAGTACATGAAAATAGTGCACCGGCAGTGCCTTATTCAGTGCCGACAGTGCCCTATTCAGCGCTGGCCGTGCCCGAGACGGCCTGGATGCATTATTGGGCTATTTTTGGCCAAATACATCGAATCTAGACGCTTTTTGGAGGGTTTCTTCATGCACCTCTTGGGAAATTCATCCCTACTCTATTTTAAACCGAATTTGAAGCCAAAAATGAGAAGGAGATTTTAGGAAAAACTTGGAGAATGTTGTGAGATCTTAGAATAGGAGTAGAAATGTTGATTTCTACCTTTTTGGAGAGATTGGTGAGGGTATTTTGAGAGAATCTGTAAGGAAATGTTCTAGCATTGCATGGATCCGCGGGAGACATTGTGGGAGAGATTTTCATCTTTCTTTCAAGATAAGTATTGTGTTCTTCTTTATCTTATAATTTTGTAAACACTTATTTTGTGGATTTATTTTGAAATGAAGTTTTCTGTTGTGTTTTCTTTGTGCCTTGCGATGTCTTTCTCTTACTCTTTTTTCTTATTTGGAAATAGTGGCATAAGAAGATTATGCCGTTATTTTCATTTTAATTTTCTTTTTTAATGAGTAGAATTCATGTGTAGGATGTTGAGATACATGCTAGAAGAAGTTTTATATATAAATGTGATGGTTTTTACTTGCACTTCATTTACATTGCAATTAAGGCCTGTTGTAATGTTAAAATTTGTTGTGAAAACATACAATCCGAGAGGGTTATGCTTTCTACAACTAAGTACGAACCACATTCAAATTCCATGGATGGTGAGTTCATTGGGATTGAATGCAAATAAATTGGGAAATATAATTATTGGACGTAGAAGTGGAGATTTTAGAGTGACAGGCTAAATTCCCCAATTCAGTCCTATTGTTTAAGTAATGAAGCGAAGATGTTAGCCCTCAGGCAAGGGGAAAGTGGGAGCTCCGAAGTGAGAGCCGATATCCTCCCTGCCTAGCCACAAATTCAGTAAACAAGCATAGGATTAGTTAATGTTCTTTATGCCTGGACCAAAGGGCAAAGAATAGGATTTCTCCTATTTGGCACATATAATATTTAATGCATCTCATTCCTACACATAATCCATTTCATTACTTAAGAATAGTTGTTTTTAGTATATCAAAATTCTTTAAACCAATTCATCCAAAAGGGTTATATTTAGAATTATAATTTGCAATTAGTTATAGTTACTATCTTTACATTTAATATTTGCATTTAGGTGCAGTTATTATTCTTACATATAATCATCTACCATTAGGAGTACTTGTTAGAAAAACCACTTATATCGACCTTCCAATCTAAAGTCTGATAATTGTTGACAAGAATTTGACTAAGAACCTCTTATCTCGCTTCCCTGTGGGATCAATAAACGGGACTCCATTAGAGCCCTGTATTACTTAATACGCTATGTATACTTGCGTTTGAAATTGTAACTTTACAAAATCATTATAAATATATAAATCTGAGGTCATAAATTCTTACATATAAAAAAGTCGCATTAATTTTTTGGCGCTGTAGCTGGGGAAGCTTCAGTAAGAATTTTTAGAGAATTTTAGTTGAAGTAATTAGGCTTAGAATTGGAAAACTTTACTGTCGTAAAATTGTGTTTGTGTGAAAAGTGTTTTGTTGTATGAAAAAGTGTTGTGAAAAAAAATAACTTTTTGTATGAAAAATAAGATGTTTGTTAAAATGTTTTGTTGTGTTGAATATACTTTTTGTTTTATTTATTTTATTGTTAATGTATTGTTTGTTGTGTTACGTATGAAAAACAAAGAATCTCTAGGACTTGTGCCTAATGATCCTGAGTTAAAAAAATGGAAATAAATAAAAAAATAGAAAGGACTCGAAAAACTAGAAATAGAAATGGAAAACATTCACAATAATCACTTGAAAAATCATCATAAATCATTGAGGAATTATGTAAATCCTACGATAGATAAAATTCACTCAAGAATACAAACCCCTGTTGTAGAAGCTGACTCATTTGAACTAAATCCAGTGATTATCCAACTTGTGCAGAAAACCAATTTTGGGGTAACTCCTTTGGAGGATCCCTATTTACACTTATCTAATTTTCAAGAATTTTGTGTTACATTTAGTTATAATGACATGTCAGACAATGTTGTTAGGCTAAGGCTTTTTCCTTTCTCACTAAGGAATAAGGCTAAAATGAGGTTATACTCATTAGCACCTCGCTCTGTTAAAAATTGGGAGGAGTTAACTCAGAAATTCCTAGCTAAGTATTTTCCACCTTTAAGGACTACTCAACTTAGAAACGATATTATCTCATTCTTTAAATATGAAGGGGAATCAATATATGAAGGTTGGGAAAGATTTAAGAAACTCCTAAGAAACTTATGCTATTTATCAGTATGAGGAGTTAACTCAGAAATTCCTAGCTAAGTATTTTCCACCTTTAAGGACTAGTCAACTTAGAAACAATATTATCTCATTTTGTCAGTATGAAGGGGAATCAATATATGAAGCCTGGGAAAGATTTAAGAAACTCCTAAGAAAGTGTCCGCATCATGCTCTGCCCGATTGGTTAATCATTCAAACATTTTATAATGGGTTAGTAGGATCCCTTAGGTCTATAATTGATGTTGCTACTTGTGGATCATTAATGTCAAAACCATTTGATGAAATGTATGCATTAATTGAAGAAATAACTACAAATGAACTTCAATGGCCCTCTACAAGGGAAAATCATAAATATGTAGCTAGTGTTCATGATATTGATGTGATTGCAATTCTTGCATCTTAGGTTGCCGCAATATCAAGGAAGTTGGACCAATTTGGAATGAACCAGCCTCAACTCACTCCAGTAAGTGAGGAAAGTTCATTAGGGCGTATGATTGATTTCAACTTATTATATAAGACTTCAAATACCATAAACAACCCGTATTCTAGCTTTTACAACCCACGTTGGGAGAACCATCCTAAGTTTTCTAGAATCATACCACATAGGGTGGAAACCAACAATGGGAAAACAATCATGCAAATTCCAACGGAAGTTGGAACAGACAGGGTAACACAAACTATAGACCTTCGTATCCACTGGACTCTAACAATGATCAACAATTTGAGGATAAGAAGATGTCTATGGAAGAAGTGGCATTGAAAATGGGAAACCAGTTGCAATGTCAAAATGCTGCAATTAGAAACATAGAGAACCAACTGAGACAGATTGCTAATTCACTTAGTAATAGACCGCAAGGAACTCTTCCTAGCAACATTGAGATCAACCCTAAAGAGAACACTAATGAACAAGTAGAAGATGTCCAATTAAAAAGTGGAAGAGAGATAGAGGTTGTGGTTAGAAAAGAGAAAGATGTTGTGAGAGAAACGAAGGAAACTAAAAGACCTGAAGAACATGTTTCTAATGATCTGGAAAAATTAATATCTCCAACTAAAATCAGTTTGGAAAGACCACCACCTCCAATTCCACAAAGACTTAGACAGCATGAGTTGGATAAAAAATTTTCAAATTTCATGAAAGTGCTTAAGAAGTTAACGATAAATATTCCTTTCACTGAAGCTTTGGAATAGATGTCAAGTTATGCAAATTTTATGAAGGAGATATTAAAGAAGAAAAGGAAATTTGGGGATTACGAGACAGTTGCACTAAGTGAGGAGTGCAGTGATACACATAAAATATATAGTATTTTTTTGCACATTTTTATACCTATTTTTAATGATATTTCACTTTAAGGGAAGGTATTTTGTGTTTTTCTTACAGGTGTGATAAAAAAGGATGGTCATGATGAAAGGAGCAAAATTAGATCAAATTTGGAACAAAAATAATGAAAAATCAAAATTTTGGCACTGGCGGCTAAGCACCGCTGGGCCGGCGCTTAGCCGACACAGTTAAAAATCGAAATTCAAATGAATTTGGCACCAATTTCAAAGGAGATGGGATGCAACTCTTGGTGGTAACTACCATAACTTCCTTTGAGCGGCAAGTTTGAATGAAGGGGTGCGTTCCTTGGTAGATACATCGAATCTGGACACATTTTGAAGAGACACCAAGGCACCTTTTGGTTTACTATTTAAAGAGAGTCTTAGGAAAGATTAAGGGAGGCTTTAGGAGGCTCTTCCACTGCGTTTTGAAGGGAGGCTTTAGGAGGCTCTTCCACTACATTTTGAAGGTTACTTCCATTGTTCTTCCACTGCATTTTAAGAGTTTTTATTAAGAGTAGGAGTAGAGAGTAGAATGGAGAAAAGGGTCGGAGTGAAGTCTTCTTCTTCCCACTTCTTTTCTTTCTTTTAGATTAGTTTTTATAGAAGTCTGAAGTCTGTATTTTGAGTCATCAGAGTTGGGAGACTTGCTCTAAGGAGTAGTTTAGCGAAGAGTCAAAGTTTTAGAGGAACTTCCTTAGTCTTGTAGAGAGGATTTTCAGATAAGTGTTTACTTTTAATCTTTTTATTAATACTTGCTTTCATTTGTTATTTTTCTTATTGTTTTTAATTTCAAATCAATGTGTTTTTGTATTTTCTCAATGCATTCTGAGTAGTTTACTTTATCTTTTTCTTTCTTAAATGGGGAAGTAATTAATTTATAAAGAATTGTTGTGGAAAGTATAAGTGTTTAAAAGTTGGAAGAATTTGTGAAGATTGATTCTAAAAACTTTGTTTACTTCTTAATTTGGCCTGTTAAGTTGTAAAATTTCTTGAGATTATGTAAGATCCAATGCGGTATTGTTTCATAAAAGTTAGTAAGAATCACATGCAATTATATGGGTGAGAATTGTAGTCCATATAATTGAATGTAATATTAGAAGATATTTTTATGAAAGGGAGTAAAATTAGAGCATTTTAGAGTGACAGGCTAAAACCCCCTAATTTTGTTTGACATTTTGAGTTTTTTTATGAGAAGTTAAACCCCAGGTGGTGGGAATCGAGGGATCTCTAGAGTGAGAGACTGATATCTTCCCTGCCTAACCATGTTCAAAATAATAAAAATTTCAAATTAACCTATCTTCATTATAGAACCAAGTAAGGGTAAAGAACACATTTGCTTCTATTTGTCACAAAAAATTTAAATACTTCTACAACAATACTTTAAGAATTATTACCACTTCATAAAAGAAAAGGAAAAAATATTCTAGTTAATAGTATTTTACATACACTTTTTTTTTTAGTTATTATAATTTTAAATTCTTGCTTAATATTTTATTAAGGAAATTTTAAAAGACATCAACTTTCAAATCCTTTCAAAATCAACACATATTTTCAAAAACCATAAAAAAAGTAAAAAAGATAATTTTTCTGATTTCTTTAAAGATTTTACATTTTCCCTGTGGGTTCGATATCTCGGGACTTAATCAGAAAGTCCTATATTACTTGATATATGATACTTATAATTGCATAGTATCCCATATTATAAAATCATAAGTTTCATATCTAAATCATCAGCGCATTTATCCAGCGGAACCAAGTTTTTGGCGTCGTTGTATTTATCAGAGATGAAGTTTTTGGAGCCGTTACCAGGGAAAACAATTAAATTGCATGGTAAAGAGGATTAAGAAATTTTAAAATTTTACTTTTCTTTGTTTTGTTGTGTTTTGTTTTGTTTTATTGTTGTATGTGTAGTTCAGGTTCTGAAGGACTTGTGCCTTACGATTCTGAATTATAAAGAACTATCAGAAAAATTAAAAAAATTAAAAATACAGAAAAAGATTAAAATATTCAAGAAATGGAAAATCATCAAAATCAAAATGTTAGCATCCATCACGAATTAAGACCTTTAAAAGATTATGTTAACCCTACCGTAGATGAATTTCATGGTAGTATTCGAAACCCTGCTGTAGCTACTAATTCTTTTGAGCTTAAACCTGCTATTATCCAAATGGTGTCTAATAATCAGTTTGGGGGAGCAACAACTGAAGATCCTAATTTGCATCTTGCTAATTTTCTAGAGTTCTGTGCTACTTTTAAACATGATGGTGTTTCAGATGATGCTATTAGAGACTTCTTCCTTTCTCACTAAGGGATAAAGATAAAATATGGTTACACTCGTTACAACCTGGATCAATTAGAACTTGGGGTGAACTGTCACAAAAGTTCCTTGCTAAATATTTTCCTTGCTAAATATTTTCCTTGCTAAGACTGCTAAGTTGAGAAATGATATAACTTATTTTTGTCAGTTTGAAGGGGAATCAATATATGAAGCATGGGTAAGATTTAAAGATCTCCTCAGAAATGTCCACATCATGTGATACTCGTATCGGTTAATAATTTAAACTTTTTATAATGGATTAGTTGGATCTCTTAGATCAATCATCGATGCTACTGCTGGTGGATCATTAATGTCTAAACCTTTTTTTGATGCTTATGCTTTAATTGAAGAAATGACTACTAATAATTCTCAATGTTCTTCTGAAAGGTTAAGTCCTAAAAAGGTAGCCAGTGTTTATGAGAATGATGCTTTTATAATGTTAGCAAATCAAGTTGCTGTTGTATCAAGGAAGATGGACCAATTTGGGATGAATCTTTCTCAGCCAAATCTCATGATTGAAGAAAATTCATTAGGCCAAATGGTTGATTCTTATTTTTCACCAGAAACTGTGAATGCTATAATTAAACCTAACAACCCATATTCCAATTATTATGACCCAGGTTGGAAGAATCATTTAAATTTTAACTAGAATAACAATAATCAGGGTGGTGTTAATCAACAATGTGGGAACATCTAAGTAAACTCATTGGGGAATTGGAACAACCAAGGTAATAATAATAATAGACTAACTTATCTTTCAGGTTATAACAATGCTTTACAAAATAAGGAGAAGAAGTTGTCTATGGAAGAAAAAGTATCACATATGGGAAATCAATTACAAATTCAAGGAGCAACCATCAGAAATATTGAAAATCAGTTGGGACAAATTGTAATTGCCTTAAGTAATAGATCCCAAGGAATGCATCCAAGTAATACTGCAGTGAATCCAAGAGAAAAGAATAAAGAACAAGTAAAAGCAGTTCAACTGAGAAGCAGAAAAAAATTGGAAGGTAGAGTTGAAAAAGAAACTGAAGTAAAGAAGGAAGAGATTGAAAGACCTATAGAGGACGCTCCAAAAGGTTTGGAAAGACCTATTTCTTCACCTAAGGTTGATTTAGAAAAAACTACCACCTCCATTTCTTCAGAGACTTCGTTAACAAAAGTTGGATATGCAATTTTCAAAATTGTTGAAGATATTAAAGAAGCTTACCATTAATATTCCATTTGCTAAAGCCCAAGAACAAATGCCAAGCTATGCAAAATTTATGAAGGATAATCTTAATAAAAAGAGGAAGTTTGAAGAAAATGAGACTGTTGCACCTAGTGAGGAGTGCAGTGTGATAATTCAGAAAAAGCTTCCTGAAAAACTTAAAGATCCTGGTAGTTTCACAATTCCAAGACCAATTGGAGAAATATTCTGTGGAAAAGCATTAGGTGATTTAGGTGCAAGCATTAACCTTATGGCTCTATCAATATTCAAAAGTCTGGGACTAGGAGAAATAACCCCAACTACTGTAACTCTGCAATTAGCAGATTGTTCGATCACATATCCTAAAGGAGTTATAGAAGATGTTTTGGTAAATGTGGATCAATTTATTTTTCCTGTGGATTTCATTGTGTTAGATATGGAGGAAGATAAAGAGATACCCATAATTTTGGGGAGACCTTTTCTAGCTACGAGCGAGCCATGATAGATGTGCAAAAAGGGGAATTAACGATGAGGGTTAATGATCGGACTATTACATTTAATATTTCAAAATCGATGAAATATCCTGCTAGAGGTAAAGAAGATGAGTGTTATAGGATGGTTGTTGTTGAATATTTGAGTGAATGTCATTTCAAATCAACTTATGAAGAGAGAACTGAAAGAGAATAATTTAAATATAAGCAAGAAGAGGAGTTACTTGATTCTGAAGATTTTCAAGAGGAAGATTGAATGTTTGTTCGTGAAAGTTTTGAATTGTTGGATATGACTGAGAAAGATGAATCTTATGGTCCATCAATTGAAAAACCTCATGAACTTGAGTTAAAAATGCTTCCTGATCATTTGAAGTATGTTTTTCTAGGTGAATCCTCAACCTTGTCTGTTATAATTTCCTCTCAATTAACTGAAAAAGAAGAAGAGAGTTTGCTTGAAATTTTGAAGAAGCACAAGAAAGCCTTTGGATGGTCAATTTCTGATATTAAAAGAATCAGTCCTTCAATTTGTATGCACAGAATTCTTATGGGAGATAATTGTAAACCGCGGGTTGATCCCCAAAAAAGATTAAATCCTATCATGAAAGACGTTGTTAAGAAAGAAATTTTAAAATGGTTGAATGCTGGAGTTATCTACTCAATTTCAGATAGTGCATGGGTTAGTCCTATTCATTGTTTTCCTAAGAAAGGAGGAGTAACTATGATAGTTAATGAAAAAAATGAAATGATACCAAGAAGACAAGTTACAGGGTGGTGAATATGCATTGATTATAGAAAATTAATCCTTGTCACAAGAAAAGATCATTTTCCACTCCCATTTCTAGATCAAATGTTGGATAGACTGGTTGGGCATAAATACATTTATTTTCTGGATGGATGTACTGGTTACCACCAAATTCAAATTACTCCTAAGGATCAAGAGAAAACTATGTTTACCAGTTTTTATGGTACATTTGCTTTTAGAAGAATGCCCTTTGGTTTATGTAATGCCCCTACTACATTTCAGAGATGTATGATGGGTATTTTTTGTGATTTCATTGAAAAAGGGATTGAAGTTTTTATGGATGACTTTTCAGTGTTTGGAATCTCATTTGAATCATGTTTAGAACATTTATCTAAAGTTCTAAAATGCTATGAAGAAACTAATTTGGTCCTTAATTGGGAAAAATACCAATTTATGGTAGTAGGAGGAATTGTTTTGGGACATCTGATTTCAGAAAAAGGTTTGGAGGTAGATCCTGCAAAAATTTAAGTTATATTTAATTTACCTTGCCCAACCAATGTAAGTGGATGTCGGCATATTTTTAGGTTTGTGTATTGTATTTTAAAAGGGGTCGCCTACAGAAGTTGTTGGCGAATTTTAGATTTTAAATTTAATTTAAATATATATATATATAGTTTTAGAAAGAAACATTTGATTTTGAAAATAACTTTAAGTTTGAAAATTTTAAGATATGAAATCAAACCAATCTCACATCCCGAATAGATTATATAAACGAGCACCACATCACAAACCGTATATCTATTCCGAAGAATAGTCACACTGCTTGATGATGGGGCTCGGTTAAATAAACTAGAAGATTTGTGACATCCGTTTTGTCTGCGAACCAATTTTATAAGCCGACAAGTTCTCCTGCTTAATATAAAGGAATTAAGCAGGGTTTATATTACCTGGACTCTTAAAGTTCCCTATAAGGGCAAGCCCCTATAATTAGTTACATCTTAAATGACAGGAATCATTTAAGAAAACTCTCAATAATGATCAGTGGTTTTGCTCTCAAGAATTTCAATGTTTAAGGTTTTCAAAGGATTGAATTTTGGAATTTCAATAGGGAATGAATCAAATTTAGGACAATTTATTTTGGGAATTCAAGGGAAGAGAAGTAGGAGAAGTTTAGAATCCAAGAAGAATTTTGGCAACTTCCCAAACTATCCTATTGTTTGGCTTCAATTTGAGGATTTATTTAATATTGCAATCCTACTAATTTTAATTAATTAGGACTAATATTAGTATGACAAAATCATATAAATAGCCTCGAAGATGTGAGGGTTTATGTCGTACCGAACGACTACCTCGGAGTCCTAAGACTGGTTAGGGCTTAATTTACATGACATGATCATGCAAATGCCTAACGAAGAGTTGAGGATTAATGTTGCACTAGGCAAACTACCTCGAGGTCCTATGGCTTTGTTATTTAATTCTAAGAAATTTTTGCTGATGTAGATCCGGGTTTTGCTGATGACGATGGTCGAGCTGCCCACCATACTCCGAGCTCCTTGTTGTTGTAGAGGTTTAGTTTTAGAAGTCATAAATCAGGAGATGAGAGAAGTGTTTTGGTTTAGAGAAAATCTTAAAATCCAATTATTTTTTAATATTTTAATTAAAACAAATCTTAAAGTTGTTTAAACAGAACCGATTAAGATCCCACGGTTACGTCATCCCGGCATCGTTATTTTCATTGAATTCACTTAGTCCTGATGAATTTGCTAAACTCAACTGAATGAGTTCCACACTTTCATTTAGATCGTGGGAAATCCCGTTAGCAACACATGGGTTACATCATCCAAGGTATTCCCGATCCTTCAACGAGACGTTTTAAATTAGTTGCAATTGTAGCTTTGTTGTTCTTGTTTGTGATTAAATTTTGAGTTGTTTTATATTTTGGAATGTTGTGGCGGTGAATTTTATCTTGCAATGACTTTTATTTTAGTTTTGGTTTCAGTTCAGGGACTATCCTAAAGGTTTTGGTTTTCATGCAACAGTCTTATTTATCATGCAAGAAAAAGTAAAGCGCAATGCATGTAAGTAAATTGCAATAAAGTAAATTGCAACGAAATAAAATCGTACCTGGAGGGTCTTCCCGTCATCCCAAGCTGCACTTAAAACAGATGTTAAAACATTTAAACATATTTTGCAGGAAATACCTAGGTAAAGTTAAGGGAAAGGGTTTTGGTTGTCTACCAAATTCTAATCCTATAACTAGTCATCTCCTATGACGTCTAGGTTCTTGGTTTGGTTTAAGGATGATTTTCTTCATCAAAGAACAATTAAATTCAATTGTTTTTCTAAAACATCCTGTCATATTGAGGAAGTGTTTAGGACGAGTCCTAAACATCTTTTCAATACTTCTGGGATTATTTTGAGTCCAAGTAAATTTAATTGCATAGGTGAATTAATCATCCAGGAGTTTAGTTTAAGCTTTATCTCTTGCTCAGTGAACTTGGGTATTTGATTACCTGATGAATGAAGTGACATTTCACTTAATACTCTATTTAAGAGTTATAATAATTAAAGCCTTTAAGGGCAAGTTGGTTTATCGAGAATTTTAATCATTCTTAATTTAAAGTTTCGAGTTAATGATTTAAAGTGTTTTAATTTAATTATGAGGTTTTAATTAATAATTTTAAGTTTGGAATAGTGTTCAAATTATTTTAGATTTGATTTAAATCTTTACATTTTCAATTATCTTAGTATTTCAAGTTGATGTTCATGTTTTAAATTTACTTAGGTAGGAAGGGTGTTAAAATTATAGATATGTTTTGATTTAACTCTTAATGATTTCATTTAGGTTTGTTATTAAATGATTTTAATTTAATTTAATTTAATTTGATTTTAATTTAATTTAAATTTAATTTTATTTTATTTTATTTTATTTAATTTTAATTTAATTTTAATTTTAATTTTAATTTTAATTTAATTTAATTTTAATTTTAGTTTAATTTTAATTTAATTTTAATTTTGGTTTAATTTTAATTTAATTTTAATTTAATTTTATTTTATTTTATTTTATTTTAATTTAATTTTAATTTTAGTTTAATTTTAATTTATTTTTAATTTTAGTTTAATTTAAATTTAATTTAAATTAAATTTAATTTAATTTAATTTTTAGTTTTAATTATTAATTTGGATTATTAGTTTATTTTTTAATTAAGAACTAAATATTGTTAAAGTGACTTATTTAGGGATTTTTAAATTAAAGAATAAATATCCTCTTAATAATATCCCTATTTTAATAATCTAAATTTTAAATATATTCTTTCCAGAATTTAAATCATTTAATTAATTAAAGTTTCATTTTGATATTTTCAAAGTGTTTAATGGGTTTCTAACCCTTAATTTCCCTAAGTTTCAATCATCCAAGAGAAAGTTAAAATCAAATATTTTACCCCCCATTTTGATTAAACCTAAAGTTTTAATTAAGGGTTAAAATTTTTAATTACCTTTATGCCCTTTTAAGCTTACTTATTTAATAACTCACTAAATTGAGCTCAAATGAATTTGAAATTTTTATTTTACCTCACTCATATGTCAATTAAGACATTAGAGGAGAAAATGTGATTTTTCTGAATTTAATATTTTTATATAATTATTTTTAGTAGAAAATAGGGGTTTTCAAAGAAAATTCAACAACATGACCAAGGAATGGTTTCTGTCCTTAAGAAAATTATGGGATGTTCCAAATGACAAGAGGATCACTTGGACCAATTTTCGTGATTTTTTAAATTATATTTTATTTATTATAATTATTTTGAGTTTTAGATTATTAATTAATTTTAAAATAAAATAAAAGTTGGAAAATAGATTTTAGATTTTTCTTAAATTTCTCTGACCTCAAAGAGTCTAGAGAAAATAAATTTTATAATTTTCTGATTTTTCTTTGATTTATTAGAATTATTTTATTGAAGATGGTTGAAAATTCATTTTTTAATATTAAAAATTATATTAAGCCTTTAAAATTCAATATCTTATCTAAGGGACTTGGGAAAAATATTTGGTTTATTCCTAAATGATTATGAGTCAAAATGTAACATTTTTATGATTTATAATATTTTTGTGATTTTTATTATTTTTTAATTATTAAAATATTAAAATATTGTGAAAAATAAACTTTTTTAGAAAATTACAATTTTAATTTTCCTGAACTCCCCTGATATCAGAGAAGTTTCAAAATCATTTTTGTGAATTTTTTAAAAGTATTTTTGGAGTTATGAATTTTTAAAATTCTATTTCGCTTATGAGGCTTAATCAATCCATTTGATGGGGTTAATAGTGTTCAATTGATTTCAAAATTTTATTTAAGGTTCCTCTGACCCTAAAGAGTAATGGAGAATTGTTTTCAAGTCAATTTGATGTGTGGTTGACCCTAATTAATTCAAATTCGATTTTAGGGGTTTAAGCCAATTAAGGTTATTATGAATGAATTAGCTCAAAATATATTTTTCATAGGGTCCCCTAGTCCTAAGAAACATCACTAAATTTTCCTAGAATTTATTTTAAAATATGCTAATTATTGGAATTAAAATACCTAAAATAGTGAAATGAACTTGAAAAATCAATAACGTTTCACAAAGATGGCCTTTGACCTTGAAAAATATAAGGAATGTTCCCAAGTTTAGAGGCTTCAAAAGCCTTATGGTCTCATGCCATGGTGAATTATCTATGCAAATGGAGAATCAAAATATTGAAAAAAGTAAATAAATTATTAAAAATAAAATACTCATCCAATTAACTTAATTTCTTCTCCACATTATTCTCCTCTGTTCACTAAGCAAGAGGGTATTTTTATTTTATTTTTGTGGTTTTTCTTTGCAAATATATGAATTTTTAAAGTTCAGGGCATTTAAATAATTCAAAAATACCCTAATTCCCACTTATCCACGTTGCGCCGCGTCAACCTCGGCAGCTCCGAAAGCCCACGCGTCGCGCTGTGATTCGGCGCTGCCATCTGACTCAGCTCTCCAGGAGCCCACGGTTCACATACCATTGCACTGTCCGGATTGATCTCGACCGTCCGCTCGATACACACGCGTTCCAATGGCTCCTGGTCATCGTCTACGACTGGTGTGCACCCGTGACCCTCCACACTCAAACCCTAATATCTCTCTTAATTCTCAATAGATTTTTGTGTTCTTATACTCTATCGATTCATCTTGAAGAGACGAACACATCCATATGGTTCATAGGCTATAAAATCAACCCAAACAAAATGGAGAATTACTGGAAGCTCGGGTGGAAGAATGAGTTCATACCTTTGTTCAGAGAAGTGAAGCTTCGATCCGAGAGTTGTGTCACCTTCGATTGAGTCCAGGCAAGCTCCAGATGAAGTCTCTGGCTCTGGGGAATTGTCTAAGTATGAAAGTGACCAAGGCCGATCACAAAGCTTGGAGGCTGGAAGCAATGGCTGGTCTGGCGAGGGGGCTTTTGTTGGGGAACTTCTCCTCTTGGTCTGGTGAAGGTATAGGATCAATCAATTTGGAGATTGACTCACTATGCTGAAGTGTCCTGTTTTTTTGGGTGGATTTTCAACTCAGAAATTTAGCTCACAGAGAGGGTTTTAGGGCTAGATTTCAGTGGGGATCAAGTTCTTTACGTCTGAAGAGGGGTCTGGAGTGATTTTGGCAGAGTTTTGGTATGTTTTTGTTCAACACCCTCTTTGGCCGAGAGGTGGTGGTGTTTAAATAGAGATGGTTGGAGGGCTTCCCAAGGGGGTTTAGTGGCTTAGATCAACTGCTCTGCTGTGGAGAAGAACAGCCATGGTGGCCATTAGGCATGGTACAAGTCAGCAAGGCAGAATTTAAAAATTGGCTCACATGGGTGCTCTCGTCCTGGTGGTTTTCGACGGCTGTGGTGGCTGGCCGGTCAGGGTCAGGTCACCCTCAAGGTCAGGGAGGTCAGGGCTGGGGTTTAGTGCAGTCAATTGTCCATGGACATGTGTAAAGGAGTTGAATTGAAATGGAATGGGGGAAGTCTATTTTGGGTTCAAATGAGTCAACCCATGGTTTTGGGCTAGGTTCACCACCCAAGGCCTGGTTTTGGGCTGAAAAGAATCACTTGGGTCAGCCAAGAGAAAATGGTGTGGTCTCCATCCATGGTGAGGTGGCTAAACTTGGTTTAATGTGTAGCATGAATGGGGTTAAAAAGGCTTAAGGAAGGCTTAAGAAAGGGGCTCCTCCATTTGCCATTTATGGGATGCTCACATGTCAAACTTCTCATGGCTTTACATGGGGCTTAAGGATGGCTTCATGGCTTCATGTGGCTTTGGGAATGGCTTAGCCAAGTTTCATGAAAATGGGTTTTAGGGATTTTTGGCATTTAGGGGTGATTTGGCATGAGGCTTGATTTGGAATCATTTGATCATGGATTTAAAACTTAGGGCTTGATTTTGGTTAAAAGGATGACAAATGAAAATATCATGTGGGCTTTAGGATAGATTTTGGGCTTTTGAAATGGTTTTGGATGGGCTTTTGAAATGGTTTAAGGAAGTGGGCTTTTGGATTTTAAAATGGGCTTTTGGATGAAAGTTTTGTGAAGGACCATGCCAAATAAATGTTTGGTTTAGTTTAGGGATGTTTCATGAGTGATTTGGAACAAATTTGAAGTTATTTTGAATTGAATTGGGTTTAATGTGGGGCCTTTTAGTAAAGGGGCCAAAGTGGTTCAAAATGGGCTAACTTAGTTTAAGGTTTGGCTAAAGTTGGATTTGATGTAAAATTAATGTTGAGAAATGTTTATGGGAATGTCACAAACATTTTCCAACTTTGGTTGGCCTTTGATTTTGGGATTTGGCCCATTTGGGTTAGGTTTGGGCTAAGGTCAATTTAAGGGATTTTGGTTTTGGGTTAGGTTTGAGTGGAGTTTAGGTCCAAATTTTGGGCAAATCAAGTTAGTGTTTTGTTTATGGGGGTGTTAGGAAGGCTTTAGAAAAGATTTGGGACCAATTGGAGTTGAATTAGATTGGTTTGAGCTAGGTTTAGGTCATGGGCCAAAATTAGGCCTTAGGCCTCAAATTGAAATTGGGCCCAAATCTCAATCAAATTGGACTTGGATTTTGTCTAAATTGATGTTAGGGATATTGAATTGAAGTTTAGAATTGAATTGAACCAGAATTGAGGTCAATTGGGGTGGTTTGGTTTGACGATGGGTTCACTTGGGTTAAAAATGGGTCAAATTTGGGGTTTTGGTAAAAGTGGGGTAAGTTGGCAAAACTGGCCCATGGTGTAGTTGAACAAAATTAAATTGAGAATATTTGGGATTTTTTGGAATTTTTTGGGATTTTTTTTAATTTTTAGATTTTTGGGGTAAAAGGGTATTTTGGTAATTTTGGGGGGTTTAGGGGTATTTTTGAAAATTTTGGTATTTTTGGCCAAATATGGTCAATTTGAATGGTGAGAAGTGTTTAGGATTGATTTTGAGGAATCTTGGGTAATTTAGGCAATTTTGCAAATTTTGGATCATTTCAAGGATATTTGGTAGGTTTGGTGGGTCCGGGGCCCCGGGGGTTAAAAATTAAAATTTTGAAAAGGGGAAGATTGATCAAATGTGAGTGAAATGGAATCATTTTGGTTGAGCTATGAAGCCATATTAAGCCCATATGAGCCATGAGAGGACTCATTTGAGGCATTCACTATGTTGTTCCTAACCCTCTTAGCTAGGGGCTTAGGGTTAAGGACCATCCATATGAATTACCTACATGAGTCAGGAAGTCAAGTTGGGTGAGTGTGTGGTTTTAGGACTTGGAATGTATGTGAGAGTGTAGTGTATGTGCAAGCCAACACTCACCAGACCAGGCCACCCAGGGTATTCCTAAGGCCAAAAAGTCCTATAGGGAACTCATCCTTTAAACCTCCACATTTGATTTCAACCATTTAGGTGATTAGGGGTCTACAATCAAGCTTGTGGGGTTTGCAGGGAGTTAAGAGGTGTTTGAATTTCTAAATGGTGGGTTCCATTTCTAGTCCTCTAAGATTAGTCAAAGGAAAAGCTTAAGGCTAGATCCTAAGTACTAAGGAGTGAGAAAAGAAGAGACCTCATCAAAAATGAGGTCAACAAATGGACCCCCAATAGGTGTTGTGTGCTAACCAAGCACACCGTGTGTATTGGCATTGACCGAAGAGATCAACAAAACCAACACAGATGTCCAAGTAACAAACTTAGGACGAAGTAGAAGAATTTCCTCTAGGGAGTATCAGGTATATTTCCAAGGCTGGAGATTCCTGAATTCTCGCTGGGGAATGGAAAAGGAGGTGAACTCCAAATCACAAGATTAGGGGAATTCAATTTAGATTCCAGTTTACTTTTAAATTTCAAGTTTCAATATGTGAGTCTAGATTTCGATTTGTTATGAGTTTCAATCTTAATTGAGGTTTAATTTAAAAATCAATTTAAGAAAATTTTGAATTTGAAATTCAGATTTGAAATGAGAATTGGAACCTAGGTTTCAACCTCGGGATTGCGAAGAGAACTGGAATTTAGGTACCAATCTCGGAAAATTAGAATTGAAATTAGGTATCAATTCGAAATAGAATCAAAATTTAGGTATCGATCTCGAATGAGAGTCAGAATTTAGGTACCGACCTCGAAGGAAGAGAACTGGAATTTAAGTACCAGTCTCAGAATTTAGAATTGAAATTTAGGTATCAATTCGAAATAGAATCGAAATTTGGGTATCAATCTCGAATGAGAGTCAGAATTTAGGTTCCGACCTCGAAGGAAGAGAACTGGAATTTAGGTACCAGTCTCAGAATTTAGAATTAAAATTTAGGTATCAATTCGAAAGAGAATCAAAATTTAGGTATCAGAAAGAGAGTCGGAATTTAGGTACCAACCTCGAAAGTTTGAAAGAGGACTAGAAGTTAGGCTCTAGCCTCGAAGAGAACTGGAACTTAGGCTCCAGTCTCGAAGATTTATCTGTATGAAGAGGGACCCAATCCCATGCCATCAGAACCAAATCGAACAAAGTTTGTGGCTCCGTGTCAATAGAACTAGTCGATCCTCTAAGACACAGAAGAAAGAGAACTAAAAGGAGCTGGTAAGAATACCAAGCTGAAAAGACTTGACTTAGAAATAAGTCGAGGAAAATATTCAAATTTCAAAAGAGTTTCAAACAGATTTCAATTGAGAGAAGAACTGAAAGGTTCGAATTAGAGGATTCAGATCGGAATTCAATTTGAGATTTAGATTCATTTTGCTTGTCCTTTAACGATCCCATTTTATTTTTTTGTTGTTTATTTAGTGTTCATGTGAATTCAAAGTTCATTTTAATATTCAGATTTTTTAGGAAAAATTCTCATTTATTTTCTTTTCTTTTCTGTTCTTCGTTCAAAGTTCATTTAACTCTAATGGCGTTTTCCAATCAATTTGCACAAAAAGAGGTGAAGGCAAAATATGACGTAGTAGTTTTCATTCCAACTTGCTGAAAGTAAATCATACAACTTGATCTAGTCATGATGGCATTTTCCTCAAAAATTTAATGTCTTATACAATCATGTAAATCCAAAATAGATTGTGTAAGATTCTTGTTGATCCATCCAAAAGCGTCTGTCAAAAATCCATGTCTGAATAGTAAGAAATATGGGCAATAACATCACCTTCCAAGCCACCCTTGGGGAATGCCACATGGATGTGCATTGGAGGTGTATTATTTCCCATGTAACTCATAGCTCGTAGGGCCAGAGACTCTCCAATTCTAGATCTGGCTGAAAGTGGTAAGGCATTTTTCTGTCGTCCATTCTTCTAAAAGTAACTGAGATCCACTCCACAGGCACTCCTGGAATGCAATGCTTCGCAACGTCTGCTCTGTTTCCTTTTAACACCAGGACGGAACCTACCGGTAGTGGTATCTCCACCGGCCCTTGGAACTCACCGGGGCCTGCAATCCGGAGGTTAGATGTGAAAATGATTCTGTACTGGTTAAGGAATGATACTGTGTAGAAGGGTCTAACAAAGTCATGATGGTCTATATGCGGATGTATGCAGTCGCCTTCCTTGTAGATGTTAATAATGCAGCTGTTGGGTATGCAATCTGCAGGCAATATCCTCCATGTTATCATCCTTTTCACCATTCTTTTGATGATTCTTGGCATCGGATCCAACTCACTGCGACGGAGTATCCCTGGTGGATTTCCTTTTCTGTCTATGGAAAAATTGTAGCAACATCTGCATTAGATTGTAACTCTTCCTTTTCCTGGCATCCATCTTCGGGGTTCTGAGTATGTCTTTTCTCTCAGGCGGCCAGCTCGACCCATTTTCTGCAATTCAAGGATGCAATCTACAATTTGTTGTTGCTCATAATCTGAGAAAACATCTGTATGCAGCTCGAGGCCTTCCAAGATGTTGACTCTCTTGTTTCCTATTCTTTCAAAGAATTCAAAGGTTTTCTTCTCAACTAGTTGCATTTTCTCCAGCTCGTATTCCGGGATTATCTGAAGTCCTCGGTGTCTAGTAACATACTACGGGATGTATGGCTCAACCCCAAAGACGTTCTTCTGCATGTCTTAGCTCCTCGGGGATAGTCTCCGTAGGGACATCCTCCAGGGTTGCTTTCGCAACAAGACTCTTCGGATCAGGTACATATGCTCGGTGTCGAGGTACCGACTCTATTTCTACTTTTCTTGGTATTTCTTTCATCTGTTCCGACCTTCTTGGAATTGACTTTCTTCTTTCTGGTTCCTGATGAACCGGTCTCCTTGGAGCATTTGCACTAACAGTATCCACTGTCTGTTTATATTGATCTTCTGCTAACTTGGTCAACATTTTGCGAATGCGACAATTCTTATTTCATCGTTGGGTAGCAGTGAGAGTAGCTCTCCTTACCCATTGATTTCTGTGGGTGCAGCGCTGACAAGCCTACCCTCTGCTGTGGCAACCACGGACATAACTTTCTTATCCTCTTCAGTTGCATGTGCGGCGTTTGCTTTTCTTTTCTTGCTGCTGGATTGGTGGCTCGAGCCACCCATTTTCATCATTGTCTGGCTGTGAAGTTCTTCTCGATCAACTAGGATCCAATCATTTTCTTTGTATTGTAAGCTGGCTGGTGTGAAGTCTGAGTCAATCTCTATCACTGCTCCATCCTTCACCCTCTTTTCATCAAGTGCTAGACTCACGCCATTTCTAAAGTTTAGAACCAACCGCCCATTTGACATTTCCCTGCGAAAAAACAAGGAAAGTATCAGGGGATGTACTAAGAACAAGAACAATAAGAAAAACAGTTAAAAATTCTTTTTCACTTCTTTTAAATTTAAAGGAAGTAGGAAGAGATGAGAAAATATAAGGAATGAATGGATTTAAAAGGAAAGATTGAAATTTTATTATTATGATTTCCCATGTTTTCTTTTTAACATTTTTGTTGATGAGATTTTTTTTATCATCCATTTAATTTTGTTTTGGGTTCGGACCCAGTCACGAAGTGATTACTTCATCTGTTTTTCTAGGGATAAGATTCTACTTTAGAGGCCACCCTTCAAAACATCAGGCCGAGTAATACTTCTTTAAATACCATCCATTGATTGGAAGCATGGGTCGTTCTCCAAGGCAATTCACCAATTGGTAGGAACCTCCTGAGTAGACTGTCTCGACCACGAATGGCCCTTCCCATGGTGGATCAAATTTACCACCTATCTTGTGATCTGCAAGAATTGGTCTCTTGAGAACAAGTACTAAGTCACCGACTTTGAATGTCCTGGGACGGACCAGTTGATCATAGGCCTGGATCATCTTGGCTTGATACAGTTCCAAATTCTGCTGTGCGGAAAGTCTTTTCCCTTCCAAACTTTCCAATTCTTCCAGTCGTAGTATGGCATTTTCTTCTGTAGTGATCATTTCTACAACTGCAATTCGGAGTGACAGAAGCTGAAATTCCAGGGGCAAGAAGGCCTCGGACCCGTACACTAAAGCGTAAGGCATAGACTGAGTAAGAGTCCTAAAAGTGGTCCTGTAGGCCCATAAGGCTTCTAACAACTTCTCGTGCCAATTTCTCTTGTTGTCATCCAAAGTTTTCTTTAAAATTTGAACGAGAGTTTTATTAAAAGCCTCGGCCAAGCCGTTCACTCTTGGGTAGTAGATCTTTGAGTATCGCCAATCGATCCTGTGTCTTCTGAGAAAATTGTTGATCTTTATACTTTTGAATGCAGACCCATTATCTGAAATGATCCTGTGCGGTACCCCAAAATGGTAGACAACTTGGTTCTTGAAAAACTGTAGCACGTGGTGTGCCTTCACTTCTTTGAGTTGTATAACATTTGGCTATTTAGAAAAGTAGTCTGTAGCTGCTAGAATGAAGTGATGTCCTCTTGAAGAAGGTGGTTCTATCGGACCCACTATATCTGTGCCCCAACACTCAAATGGCCACGACGCGATTGTTGGATGTAGCACATTTAGAGGTTGGTGTAGAACCACTCCGTGCACTTGGCACTGGTGACAACTTTCGGCAACTTTCATACGACTACGTCATCATTGAGGGCCAGTAGTACCCTAGTCTTTTAATCTTCATTTTCATTTTCGGACCCGATCGATGAGCGCCACAAAGTCCTGAATGTACTTCTTTAACGATTTCGCGAGCCTCGGACTCGCTCAAGCATCTTAGCTACATCTGATCAAAAGACCTTTTGTATAATGTATTGTTTATTAATGCGTAAGACAGAGTTCTTTTCTTGATTTGATGGGCTACCGACTTATCGTCCGGTAGGTTTCCTGTCTACAAGTAGTCTATTAATGGCTGCCGCCAATCTTCTGTATTTTTTGTCACTGCTGCAATTATTTCTTCTGCTTTTCATTCTGATTATCTATTGTATCCATGTTGAGCTGTGATAGGACCTGTCGTCCTTGAACTGACACTTCAACTGACTCATTCTGCAAGCAGGCAAATTCCTTTACAAGGCGGGCTAGTGCATCAGCGAGAGCATTTTCTTTTCTGGGAATCTTGTAGATTGTTACGTTTGGAATTTGTTCCAACAATTTCATGGCGTAGTGAAAGTACTGCTCGAGTCTTAGCTTTAAAATCCTGTACTGTCCGGCGACCTGTTGAATGATCAACTGAGAATATCCGTAGATGTTGATGTCCGTTATTCCTATCTAAATGGTTAATTCTAATCAGGTTATAAGGGCTTCATATTCTGCCTCGTTGTTTGTACACAGTTCTGTTAAGTGGTAGGAGTATTTTAACATCCCCCGCTCCGGTGTTATAAAGATTAGTTTGATTCCTGCCTTACCAGGCACTATCGTTTGCAATTCTTTGTTCTTCTACGCTGAGAACGCACCGTCGAAGTATAGTTCCCAACGTCGATCATCAGGGTCTTCTAGGCTCATTATCTGCTTGTCTGGCAAATCGTCATCGAGAGACAAATCCGCTGGTAAAGGGTGTGCTGCGAGGAAGTCTGCTAGGACTTTTCCCTTTACGGCACGAAGAGGAACGAAAGTTATTTCGATTTGTAATAGTATCATCGACCACTTGGCAAGTCTGCCAAAAAGCGTCGGTCGGGTCATCAAGTATTGCAACAGATTAACTCTCGAAATAAGGTTGACCTCATGAGAAAGCATGTAGTGCCTGAGCTTCTATGCGGCGAAGATCAGGGCCAAGCAGTGCTTCTCAATAGAAGGATACTTTACATCCGTCGGAATTAGATGACGGCTTAAGTAGTATAGAGCATTTTCTTTTCCCTCATCATTGACCTAGGCTAGCAGGGCTCTACGGGAGTCATCTAAAGCCACGATATAAAGTATCAACGGTCTACCTGAGACTGGGGCTGCTAAGACAGGAGGTTTCATTAAATATTGCTTAACATCTTTGAAGGCCCGCTGGCATTTCTCATCCTAAACGAATTTGGCGTCCATTTTAACCAATGCCGAGAAGGGCTGACACCTACCTGACAAGTTTGAGATAAAGCGTCGAAGATATGCCAAGTTCCCTTAAAAGGATCGTAGTTGTTTCAAAGTTTTGGGAGGAGGCATTTCTAAAATAGTTTTAATCTTTTCCGTATCGATTTCAATCCTGCGATGTCGGACAACAAGTCCTCGAATTTCCCTGAGGTGACGCCGAAAGCGCATTTCAAGGGATTCATCTTAAGGTTATATCATCTTAATCGCTCGAAAACAATTCTCAAATCATACAGGTGATCTTCCTTCAGTTTACTTTTGATGACCACATCATCCACGTAGCACTCAACTTGGTTGTGAATAAGATCATAAAAGATCTTCGTCATCGCTCTTTGGTATGTTGCTCCTGCGTTCTTTAGTCAGAATGACATTACTGTGTAGCAATACACTCTGATCGGCGTTCTGAATGTCGTGAGCTTTCCGTCTTTTGGTGCCATCTTTATCTGGTTGTATCCTGATGGTCCATCCATGAAACAGAAGATTTCATGTGTTGAAGCAATGTCGATCATCAGTTCTGGGATTGGTAGTGGAAATTCATCCTTTGGACATGCTTTATTCAAATCTCTGAAATCCACGCAGATTATGATCTGACCATTCTTCTTTCTGACTGGTACCACGTTGGCTAACCAAGTAGGGTATTGTTCTTCATGGACAAATTTAGCGTCTATTAGCTTCTTAACTTTAGCTATTCTTCTGAGAGCTTGTCAGACTGGAACGGAAGTGGGATCCACTCCTAGCATGTGAACTGCGACTTCTGGAGCTAATCCTGGCATTTCGTCGTAGCTCCAAGTAAAACAGTCCTTGAATTCCATTAGTAGCTTGATTTTTTCCTCGGAGTCTTCTTTATTGAGTAAAGAGCTAAAAAATGTCGGCCTAGGCTCTTCGCTAGTACCTAAGTTAACTTCCATTAACTCGTCTATTGTAGATTTAATTTCTTCCTCGAATTCTGGTGGAGCGTCCCCGATTGGTAGATCCTCAAGATCTTCTGAGGCTTCCAAGCACTCTTTATTAGGTTCGCAAGTGACAACCAAGCAAAATCCCGTATCCTCAACTGATCCTACTGTGCCGAATCCGAGACCATGTTTTGAATTGGGAGGCCGACCGGCATTATTCCATAATTTTTCAAAGTTTTGTGATCGGCCTTTTATCCATTGTCGAGGTAAGACACCACGTTGAATTAAATTTTGAACACAGGGATAGTACCACTCAAAAGGTAATTCCATTAATTCAGATGAAGTAACATCTTCAAATTGTACATCTTTTTAGTATTGGAAGAAGTAGCACCACGTTAAAACTTGATTGGCTTAGTACCACCACCATGCACTTCCTTGATCACCATACCCTCGATCTTATTAGAATGGATCGGGGTCAGGGTCATTATATGTACATAATGGTTAATCTTCTCGTACTTTGATTTGTATTCTTCATTCCTTTCATCTTCAAGAGAGATCTTGAACTGGGGTTTCTTTTGACTTATTGTCACTGCTTCTTTCTTAATTTCTTCTTCTTCTTCAGAACTGTTCTCCCAATCAACATCGATGACCAGTTTCTTTTGTCCAACTGTTCCAACGTTTCTTCCACATCCTCGTCCGGGGCCTCGACCTCGGGTGCGAGTTCTGGAGAAAGCTTCACCATCTCACCGTAAGGGAGTGGTGAGTAACTGTTGGACTAGAACCTCAAGTTCTTCATCGTCTTGAATTTTTTTTGCTTCATTTGGTATGGTATTTCTGGAAAAGATTGTTTTCTTTGGGGGCGCGTAGTAGGCCGCATCTTCATGAATTCCTATTTCGTGCACAGAGAACGGTTGCAAATCACCTTTGATGCACTGTTCCCCTCCTTCGTAATACTTTATGCACTAGTGCAGAGACGACGGTACCATCCGGTTTTCATGGATCCATGGCCGACCCAGTAGAGCGTTGAACGATGTTTCAGAATCAATTATGTGGAATTTTGCTATTGTCTTTGGTAAATCACCAGTCTTCGTTAGTAGTGTTATCGATCCAAGAGCTCTTTCTCCTTTTTGATTGAAGCCTCTTAATAGCATCTTGTCTGCTTCAAGCTTGCGAGCATCAATTTCCAAATATGCTAGCGTCCGAAGATTCATTATGCCGATTAATGCTCCCGGATCAACCAACACTCTCGAGAGCATAAACTTTCCAATAGTGACTGAAATGTATAACATTAGGTTGTGATCAGCTGTTTCCAGTAATAGATCATTTCTCCATGAAGGTAACACCTCGCTGTTCTCTTAACGAGCAAATCTCGTTAAAGGAATTACCGGCCATTTGAGTTAAACAAATCTCTGGATCAAGTAAAGCCTTGATCAGAGCTCCCTCATCTCCTTTGATAGGATCAGAGTGTCGTATATGCTTATTTTGGTTGGTAGCTTCCTAAGATGGGCTAGCACGTTGTAGTCTACTTTATTACCATGTTCCTCGGTTTCTTCCCGAATGGGCAGTTCCTCTGCTGAGGTTGGCTCTTCCTGAGCAACCACCTGCTTTCCTTTATCCTTTGGACTCATTCTCGGGGGTAGAACTTTTCCGCTTCTTAGGTTGACTTCAGTTATCTCTTCTAAATTTACCGGTGACTCCTCTTGAATTGGAACAACTCTCTCTTCTGAAGTTGCTTCGGTGTCTGATGGTTCTAATTCTATCGTGATTGGAGCTCCTTGGAATTCACAAATGGACTCGTTGCTTGTTGAGCTTTCGTAGCCTCCTTTGTGAACATCTTCTTCGTCGTGGTCATCGAGGTTATGTATGATTTGAGAATCGTTATTTGTATTGGAATCGAGATTCGGATTAAGCCGGTTGTCACTAGTTACGTAATCGTTAGAAACAGTCAAAATGTAGCCAACGCCATAACCCTTATCATTATAAGATCCCGCCTGGACGAGCAGATAATCATTCAAAGTTAGGAGTTCGAGGGATTTCTCCCCCGAATCAGAAACAACAATCCTAGGATAAGCAGCCCCTAGTCTGCCCTTCGAAAGCCTCGGTCTTCTTCTCTTCCACGATCTTCTCCTCCTTCTGGGTCGGTTCTTCAATCGCAAGTGATAGTGCCGGCTCGACACGCTTCAAACTCTGAGTTGAAGCGCGTACCAAAGCGGTCTGGATGTGATCCAAAATTTTCATTGAAGACTTTGTCCAGACGGTACTCCATCCATCATCGATCGTGTACGAGTCTATCGGAACAATGGGATCCGTTGAAATAACGTTGACAGAACCTCCTTTCTGGGATTCGTTCATGTATTCCTTTGGGATCGTTATGTTCCCTCTCCGGAGATTGTCATCAAGCCAACTCTTGAAAATGATGCAATCCTCTATCTTGTGTCCGAGCATCTGGTGGTAAGGGCAATAGTTCGGATGATCTTTCTTACTGACTTCCTCCGGCTTCTTGGGCTCTGGCAGCTGAAAATCCAGTGTCTTCATTAAGCTACGGAACATCTTCGCTACTGCTTCAGTTTTGAATGGTTGTTCTTTATTCAAAAGTTCTCTTGAGGTACGCGATGAACGAGGCTGTTGTTCATAATGCTGAGGCGACTGATAGCTCGGACGAGGTTGCTGATAGCCCTGCTGAGGTTGCTGATAGCCCTGCTGAGGTTGTTGATAAGTCCGTTGTGGTGGTTGCTAACTATGTTGTGGCCGCTCTGACTGTATCTGAACCGGCTGCTTGCCCTTATCTACTGCCACGACGATTCTGGATTTCTTTTCGAATGTTTTCATGAGCTTCTGCTTATCGTTCTTGTCCATAAAACTTAACTGCTTTGCCTCTTCTTCCAACCTCCGGGCCTTGCTAAGCAACTTCTCGAAAGTCTTGATTGTAAATCCTTTAAGGAGAAGTGCTATCGGGCCATGGATATTTTTAAGTAAGATGCGACTGCATATTGTTTTTGAAGTTGTGGTTCAAACTTCATGCTTAAGTTTCTCCATCGAAGTATGTAATTCACTAAAGTCTCGTTCGACATCTGTTGCTCCACCACTAGATCACCGATAGTGATGTGGTATTGAGCCCCTGCAAATTGTTTAACGAAGAGATTCTTCAGTTCTAGAAAGGTATTTACTGAACCATTCGGAAATTCTATGTACCAGTCGAAGGCAATCCCTGACAAACTGCTGACGAACTGTCAGAAGAGTAAAGCGTAACTTCCACCAGCATTGCAGCAACTAGCATGAAAATGTGAGACATGCTGCCGGGGGTTTCCCGTCCCATCAAAAGTCTTAAACAGAGGTGGTACGAAGCCTTTCGGGTATTGGACTGCTTCTAATTCTTCGGAGTAAGGTCTACCCGTCTGAATAGATGCTCCACTCTTGGATTGTGCTAGGGCTTCTCGCACCTGTTGTTCTACCATGCTCTTAATGTCCTTTTCTGGAATCATGCTTTGTGCAGGATCTTTCTTTGGTTGTTCGCCTCCGTTGACGGATATGATTTCTTTTCCTCCATCTTTAATATGGATATTTTTTGGGGGTGTCTCTTTCTGAGGTTGTACCTGACTCTGGAGAGTGGCTAAGGCAGTAGCCATCTCTTCCATCCTTTTTGCCATCTGGGAAATTGTGTCATATCTTTCACGAAGCTGTGCCCTCATCACTTCCAGTTCATCTCTTTCTACAGCTGCTGGAGCACCTTGTGAAGCGAATGATGCTCGCGTCTCAACCATGTTGATTTCAACATACTCGTCATCCATGAACTCTGATGAGTCAAATCCATCCTCTAGTTTTCCTTCTCTTTCTTTTGCTAACCGTCGGATGTCGGTCCTTAACTTGTCCATGGCATCCTCTAGTGACCTTTTCCGCACGGTCTCGTAGTTGTATCGTGACAGTTGTTAAACTTCCTTTATGGGAGTCCCCTTTATTGCAGTAGCACTCTCTTCTGATTCAAGTGTTCGACGAGACTTTTCTTCTCAGGACATTGTTTTAGTCTTAGCTCGCCACTAGTTGGTTGCCATACCATCCTTCTTGCAGCCGGAAGCCTAGGACAGGATGGTCTGTCGGTTATATGCTGGAAGGTGGTATCCTCCCTAATTTGTAGACCCAATACAACAACGGGTGAACTGGCTTTTACAACTTTCCAAGTCTAAGACTAAATACTTCAACTAAAATCCTCCTAAAATTCAAGATCAGCCATTGTGATCCCCGGAAATGCACCAAAAATATGATCCCCGATTACAATATACAAGAGTTTAAGCCTTTAATTTTCCTGTTTAAATTTCTTCATTTATAATGGTACCAAAAACTTGACTCTAAAGCAAAGTAAGATTTCAATTATCTCTTTAAATAGTAGGGATTTTACGCAAGTGTAGGTAGCGTTATTAAGTAATATAGAGATTTCTGATTAAGCTCCGAATATTGATCCCACGGAGATCTAGATTAATCACGGCGACATTCAAGAGAAGTTCTAGTCTACAATAACACACCCTAGATGGAAGGTCGATAAAGGTTTGGATCTAATTAAATCCTATAATTATTACTACAATACTACTTCTAAACTAAAATACTTATTGAAAATCAGAAAGTAGGGTTTATATATATTAAAATACTCTTCCTCATGCAATGAAATTAGTGACATGTGTAAAAATAAAACAGGTAGCGAGAGAGATTGTGACAAATATGAGCAATTATATTCTTTATCCTTACTTGGTTCTATAAAAAACATAAGTTAATCAGATGTTTTGAAATCTTGAAGATGGGTTAGGCAAGGAAGATACTAGCTCTCACTCTAGAGTTCCCTCTTCTCCGTCTACCTGGGGGCTAACATCTCACACAAAACTTTTCACATCAAATCAAATTGGGGGCTTTAGTCTGTTACCCTAAAGTCCTCTAATTCTACATCACTTAAGCATGCGTATCTCCCAATTTTTTTGCACCCAATCATGTGGACTGCATTCTCACCTATATAATCTCATGTGATTTTTACCAATATTTGATTGAGACAATACTGCATTGTTTCTTACATGTTATCACAACAGATTTTAACATGGAAGTTGATCAAGTTTACATGTAAATGAAGATCAAAGTAAAATTATCACACTATATTCTCAATCTACTCAATTTTATATCTTACACAAGCATACTAATTCATTGTAAGAGGTAAGAGTAAAGAAAACCACTCACTACACATGGAGAAACAACAACTTTTCATTGAACAACACTTTGAATCCACACAAACAAAGTACCAAATTTAAACCAAAATACAATGAAAATATTTATGTTTAAAAGAAATCAAACTCTTCTTGTATAACAAAAGCAATCTCCTTCCAATCCTCTCCAAGAACAACGTGAAACGAAAAGAAAAAAGTCTCTCACACTCTCTCTTTCTCTCTCAACTTGTCGCCCCACTTGGGCTCACGCCCAAGCCTTCACTTTTTCTCCAAGCCTTCTTCTCCTCTTATAATCTTATCATCTAATCTAAATCATTTTTTTCTTCAAGAGTCTCCAAGTCCTAATTGTAATTTCCTAAGATATGCTTAAGTGTCTCTTTAAAAAGAGTCCACATTCAATGGATCTTTCAAAGGGTGCTTTATGTGCCTTTTCACTCCAAGAGACACGTCTCCTCCATAATAAATCCTTCTAATTCGCCCAAACTCTTCTAGAAAGTTTATTTTATCATTCCCAATGAATTACCCAAGAGACACACTTCGCAACGCTTCGAAAATCGTCCAAATCTAGTGTTTTTTCTAGAAGTTATGCCAAAATTCATCACTGGGGGCTATGCATCGATTTCTGGCACATAAGTGCCACTGCCTGGGGGATATACACCAACTGGTGGTGTCTAGGCTCCAAAAACAAGTACAAATGTGTCCGGTTTGACTTGTTTTGCTCCGGTTCGACCCATTTTGTTTCGGTATGCTCTATTTTGGTCTATTTTTACTCCTTTTGCTCCAATCACTGAAAATTCTTCAATTTGATGTACCTACAACCAAAAACACAAGAAAACATACCTTTAAAGTGCAATATCATTATAAAATTTAGCATAAATGTAGTACATTTTTAGGTGGATCTGTTCCGCTTTAGATTTATTGTGCATGTTATTAGGTTGTGTTAACTCTATTTTGCAGGGAGACATTCTGAAGACAGGACAAACAATAAAACAAATTAAAAATGACATAAATGACATTAAGAACAAAACTAAAATGACATAATCAAGACAAATAATGAAACAAAACCTAAAATTTTTGGATAGTCACAAAACCTAAACTTTTAGTATAGCCACCAAACAAATAACAAACTACAAAATGAAATGACAATAAAATGAAAAAAACAAAACAAAAATAAAAAATTGACATAATAATTGACATTAACAAAATAAAACCTTTAGGGTAATACGTGACACTTAAAAACCAATTAACCATAAGATTGAACGATGATGTTTCTTTCCTTATTCTTGAATTCTCTTTGAAAACAAGTGTTAACATTAATTAGATGTTTTTTTTAGATAAACATAATTGTCTAAGATGTAATTAACTATAGGAGCGCCCTCCTATAGAAGATTTAAGAACTCTGAATAAGTATCACACCTAGAAATCTCTAGTTATCAAAATTTCACATGTGATCCTCCTTATATTAAAATTTCTAGAATAAAGTATTCTAGAATCTCCTTGTGTAAGGATTATTATTGACATTTCTTATTCTACTGTTTTCTATTTTGTGAACCCTTATTTTCTTCAAATTTCTTAATATCTGAGGATTTTGTACATGATTCAATGAAATAAGATTTCTTGAAGATTAGGGCAATAAAATGGGCAAATATAGTTGCAACTCCAAAAATTGGCATTGACATCGACACGAGAGAATCTCGTCGACAACGGGCTGACGATGAGCCGACATCCCACAACTATGAATGCCACTGAAGTATTTAAGATTTAAATAGCATATCCAATCTATCTCTTCATTTCACTATATCTCATTACAAGGAGAAAGACAAAGAAATCTACTTAGAATTCATGAGAAAGATTAAAGAAAACACAGATTTTATATATAAAAGAAAGTTCATACAACCATAACTTATTTGTCACTCTTCCTCAAAGCAAATCCCTTGAAGTTCCTTTAGTTCTTTTTCTCTTCTTACAATAACACTCAAAAAACACACTAAACAAGACACCACACATTTTTTACTTTGACTCTGATACACCTAAAATATATAGTATTTTTATGCACATTTTATTACCTATTTTTAATGATATTGCACTTTAAGGGAAGGTATTTTGTGTTTTTCTTGCAGGTATGTTGAAAATGGATGGTCATGATGAAAGGAGCAAAATTGGATCAAATTTGGAGCAAAAATAATGAAAAATCAAAATTTTGGCACTGGCGGCTAAGCGTCGTTGGGCCGGCGCTTAGCCTCTACAGTTAAAAATCAAAATTCAAATGAATTTGGCACAAATTTTAAAGGGGATGGGATGCAACTCTTGGTGGTAACTACCATAACTTCCTTTGGGCGGCAAGTTTGAATGAAGGGGTGCGTTCCTTAGTAGATACATTGAATCTGGACACATTTTGAAGAGACACCAAGACACCTTTTGGCTTACGATTTAAAGAGAGTCTTAGGAAAAATTAGGGGAGGATTTAGGAGGCTCTTCCACAGCGTTTTGAAGGGTACTTCCATTGTTCTTCCACTGCATTTTAAGAGTTTTTATTAAGAGTAGGAGTAGAGAGTAGAAAGGAGTAAAGGGTCGGAGTGAAGTCTTCTTCTTCCCACTTCTTTTCTTTCTTTTAGTTTAGTTTTTATTGAAGTCTGAAGTCTATATTTTGAGTCATCAGAGTTGGGAGACTTGCTTTGAGGAATAGTTTAGCGAAGAGCCAAAGTTTCAGAGGGACTTCCTTAGTCTTGTGGAGAGCATTTTCAGATAAGTGTTTAGTTTTTATCTTTTTATTAATAGTTTCTTTCATTTATTATTTTTCTTATTGTTTTTAATTTCAAATCAATGTATTTTGTATTTCCCAATGCATTCTGAGTAGTTTACTTTATCTTTTCTTTCTTAAATGGAGAAGTAATTAATTTATAAAGAATTGTTGTGGAAAGTATAAGTGTTTAAAAGTTGGAAGAAGTTGTGAAGATTGATTCTGAAAACTTTGTTTACTTCTTAGTTTGGCCTGTTAAGTTGTAGAATTTCTTGAGATTATGTAAGATCCAATGTGGTATTGTCTCATAAAAGTTAGTAAGAATCACATGCAATTATATAGGTGAGAATTTTAGTCCATATAATTGAATGTAATATTAGAAGATATTTTTATGAAAGGGAGTACAATTAGAGGATTTTAGAGTGACAGGCTAAAACCCTCTAATTTGGTTTGAAATTTTGAGTTTTGTTGTGAGAAGTTAGCCCCCAGGTCGTGGGAATCGAGGGAACTCTAGAGTGAGAGATTGGTATCTTCCCTGCCTAACCATGTTCAAAATAATAAAAATTTCAAATTAACCTACGTTCTTTGTAGAACTAAGTAACGGTAAAGAACACATTTGCTTCTATCTGTCACAACAAATTTAAATACTTCCACTACATTACTTTAAGAATTATTACTATTTTATAAAAGAAAAGAAAAAGATATTCTAGTTAATAGTATTTTATATCCAGTGTTATTAGTTATTACAATTTCAATTTCATTGCTTAACATTTTATTAAGGAAATTTTAAAAGACAAATCAACATTCAAAACTTTTCAAAATCAAGACATACTTTTTCAAAAACAATTTAATAAAGTAAAAATATAATTTTCTGATTTCTTTAAAAATTTTCATATTTTCCCTATGGGTTTGATATCTCGGGACTTAATCAGAAAGTCCTATATTACTTGATAAATGATACGTATACTTGCGTAGTATCCCATATTATAAAATCATAAGTTTCATATCTAAATCATCAGCACATTTATCCAGCGAAGTCATGTTTTAAGCACCATTGCATTTACCGGACGGTACCAAGTTTTTGGCACACATATATTCCTAGCGGCTCATGTTTTTGGTGTCGTTGCCAATTTTCATATCATATTTGTAAGTATAAATATCAGGGGATCAAGTTTTTGGCGCCGTTGCCGGGGAAAATTAATTAAAATTGCATTTTAAAGAGAATTAAGAAATTTTAAATTTTTTACTTTTCTTTATTTTTGTTAGTGTGTTGTGTTTTGTTTTGTTTTATTGTTGTATGTGTAGTTCAGGTTCTAAAGGACTTGTGCCTTACGATTCTGAATAAGAAAGAACTATCAGAAAAATCAAAAAAATTAAAAATACAGAAAAAGATAAAAATATTCAAGAAATGGCAAATTGTCAAGATCAAAATGTTGGCATCCATCAAGAATTAAGACCTTTATGAGATTATGTTAACCCTAAAGTAGATGAACTTCGTGCTAGTATTCAAAACCCTGTTGTAGCTGCTAATTCTTTTGAGCTTAAACCTGCTATTATCCAAATGGTGTCTAATAATCAGTTTGGGGGAGCAACAACTGAAGATCCTAATTTGCATCTTGCTAATTTTCTAAAGTTGTGTGCTACTTTTAAATATGATGGTGTTTCGGATGATGCTATTAGAATTAGACTTTTTTCTTCCTCACTAAGGGATAAAGCTAAAACGTGGTTACATTCGTTAGCACCTGGATCAATTAGAACTTGGGGTGAACTGTCACAAAAGTTCCTTGCTAAATATTTTCCACCATCTAAGACTGCTATGTTGAGAAATGATATAACATCTTTTTGTTAGTTTGAAGGGAATCAATATATGAAGCATGGGAAATATTTAAAGATCTCCTCTGTAAATGTCCACATCATGCGATACTAGATTGGTTAATAATTCAAACTTTTTATAATGGATTAGTTGGATCTCTTAGATCAATCATCAATGCTGATGCTGGTGGATCATTAATGTCTAAACCATTTTCTGATGCTTATGCTTTAATTGAAGAAATGGCTACTAATAATTTTCAATGGCCTTTTGAAAGGTTAAATCCTAAAAAGGTAGCAAGTGTTTATGAAAATGATGCTTTTAAAATGTTAGCAAATCAAGTTAGTGTTGTATCAAGGAAGATAGACCAATTTGGGATGAATTTTTCTCAGCCAAATCTCATGATTGAAGAAAATTCATTAGGCAAAATGGTTGATTCTTATTCTTCACCAAAAATTGTGAATGCTATAATCAAACCTAACAACACATATTCCAATTATTATAACCCAGGTTGGAAGAATCGTCCAAATTTTAACTGGAATAACAATAATCAGGGTGGTGTTAATCAACAATGGGGGAACACCCAAGTAAGCCCATTAGGGAATTGGAACAACCAAGGTAATAATAATAATAGATTAACGTATCCTTCAGGTTATAACAATGCTTTACAAATTAAGGAGAAGAAGTTGTCTATGGAAGAAGTAGTATCCCATATGGGAAATCAATTACAAATTCAAGGAGCAACCATCAGAGATATTGAAAATTAATTGGGAAAAATTGCAAATTCCTTAAGTAATAGATCTCAATGAATGCTTCCAAGTAATACTGAAGTGAATCCAAGAGAAAAGAATAAAGATCAAGTGAAGGCAATTCAACTGAGAAGTGGAAAAGAATTGGAAGGTAGAGTTCAAAAAGAAACTGAAGTAGAGAAAAAAGAGATTGAAAAACCTAAAGAGGACGCTCTATAAGGTTTTGAAAGACCAATTTCTCCACCTAAGGTTGATTTAGAAAAAACACCACCTTCATTTCCTTAGAGACTTCGTAAAAAAAAGTTGGATAAGCAATTTTCAAAATTCTTGGAGATATTAATGAAGCTTACCATTAATATTCCATTTGCTGAAGCCCTAGAACAAATGCCAAGCTATGCGAAGTTTATGAAGGATATTCTTAATAAAAAGAGGAAGTTTAAAGAAAATGAGACTGTTGCACTTAGTGAGGAGTGCAGTGCGATAATTCAGAAAAAGCTTCCTAAAAAACTTAAAGATCCTGGTAGGTTCACAATTCCATGTACAATCAAAGAAAAATTCTCTGGAAAAGCTTTATGTTATTTGGGTGCAAGCATTAACCTTATGCCTCTATCAATATTCAAAAGACTGGGACTAGGAGAAATAACCCCAACTACTGTAACTCTGCAATTAGCGGATCGTTCGATCACATATCCTAAAGGAGTTATAGAAGATGTTTTGGTAAAAGTGGATCAATTTATTTTTCCTGTGGATTTCATTGTGTTAGATATGGAGGAAGATAAAGAGATACCCATAATTTTGGGGAGACCTTTTCTAGCTACAGGAAGAGCCATAATAGATGTGCAAAAAGGGGAATTAATGATGAGGGTTAATGATCAGACTGTTACATTTAATATTTCAAAATCGATGAAATATCCTACTAGAGGTAAACAAGATGAGTGTTATAGGATGGAAGTTATTGAATATTTAAGTGATTGTCATTTCAAATCAACTTATGAAGAGTAAGCTGAATGAGAATAATTTGAATATAAGCAAGAAGAGGAGTTATTTGATTCTGAAGATTTTTAAGAGGAAGATTTAAAGTTTGTTCGTGAAAGTTTTGAATTGTTGGATATGACTGAAAAAGATAAATCTTATGGTCCATCAATTGAAAAACCTCCTGAACTTGTGTTAAAGATGATTCCTGATCATTTGAAGTATGTTTTTCTAGGTGAATCCTCAACCTTGCTTGTTTTAATTTTGTCTCAATTAAATGAGAAAGAAGAAGAGAGTTTGCTTGAAATTTTGAAGAAGCACAAGAAAGTCTTTGGATGATCAATTGCTGATATTAAAGGAATCAGTCCTCAATTTATATGCACAGAATTCTTATGGAAGATAATTGCAAACCACGGGCTGATCCCCAAAGGAGATTAAATCATATCATGAAAGACGTTGTTAAGAAAGAAATTTTAAAATGGTTGGATGCTGGAATTATCTACCCTCTTTCAGATAGTGCATGGGTTAGTCTTATTCACTGTGTTTCTAAGAAAGGTGGAGTAACTGTGACTGTTAATGAAAAGAATGAAATGATACCAACAAGAGAAGATATAGGATGGCGAATATGCATTGATTATAGAAAATTAAACCTTGCCACATGGTAAGATCATTTTTCACTCCCTTTTCTAGATCAAATCTTGGATAGACTGGTTGGGCATAAATACTTATATTTTCTGGATGGATATACTTGTTACCACCAAATTCAAATTGCTCCTGAGGATCAAGAGAAAACTATGTTTACTAGTCCTTATGGTACGTTTGCTTTTAGAAGAATGCCCTTTGGTTTATGTAATGCCCCTGCTACATTTCAGAGATGTATGATGACTATTTTTTGTGATTTAATTGAAAAAGGGATTGAAGTTTTTATGGATGACTTTTCAGTGTTTGGGATTTCATTAGAATCATGTTTAGAACATCTATCTAAAGTTCTAAAACGTTGTGAAGAAACTAATTTGGTCCTTAATTAGGAAAAATGCCAATTTATGGTAGCAAGAGGAATTGTTTTAGGACATCGAATTTCAGAAAAAGGTTTGGATGTAGATCCTGAAAAAATTCAAGTTATATCTAATTTACCTTGCCCAAACAATGTAAGGGGAATTAGAAGTTTTTTAGGACATGTTGTATTCTACAGGCGTTACATCAAAGACTTTTCAAAGATTACAAAACCTTTATGTCATTTACTAGAAAAGGATGCAATTTTTAATTTTGATGATGATTGTCGTAAAACCTTTGAAACATTAAAAGAAAAATTAATCACTGCACCTGTAAAAATTTCACCAAATTGGGATAAACCTTTTGAATTAATGTGTGATGCTAGTGATTATGCTATTGGTGCTCTTTTGGGTCAGAAATATGATAAAATTTTCAAAGTAATTTATTATGCTAGTAAAACTCTTAATGAAGCTCAAATTAATTATACCACTATTGAGAAAGAGTTATTAGCTATAGTATTTGTCTTTGTTAAATTTTGATCATATTTAATTAGAACTAAATGTGTTGTGCAAACTGATCATTTTGCTATTAAATACTTAATGAAGGAAAATGATGCAAAACCGAGACTAATAAGATGGATTCTTCTTTTGCAAGAATTTCATTTTGACGTAGTAGATAGGAAGGGTTCTGATAATCAATTTGCTGATCATTTGTCCATGCTTGAAATTGAAAAATCTCTCTGTGATATTGAAGAAATTAATGAACATTTTCCTGATGAAAAACTGTTCACTGTTAAAGAATGGCATGTTCCGTGGTATCCAGACATAGTAAACTTTATTCTTAGTAATATTATACCCTATGGTTTGACATATCATGAAAAAAAGAAATTTTTGTCTGATGCTAAGACTTATTTTTGGGATGACCCATTTTTATATAAACAAGGAAATGATCATATAATTCGAAGATGTGTACCTTTGGAAGAGACTTATGAAATTATTCAAAAATGTCATGAATCTGATTATGGGGGACATTTTGGAAGTGATACAACTGCATATAAAATATTACAATCAGGATTTTATTGGCCTACAATTTTTAAGGATGTGAATGTTTATATTAAAAATTGTGATAGATGTAAGCGTGTAGGTAATATTTCTAGAAGAAATGAGATGCCCCTCAATTATATGTTGGAAGTTGATATATTTGATGTTTGGGGACTAGATTTTGTGGGACCATTTACACCATCTTTTGGAAATGTTTATATTTTGATAGCAGTAGACTATGTTTCCAAATGGATTGAAGCTATTGCTTTACCTCGATGTGATGCTCAAAGTGTTTCAAAGTTTTTAGAAAAGAATATATTTTGCAGATTTGGAATACCAAGAGTAATCATAACTGATGGGGTAAGTCATTTTAGAAATGTGATTATTGGAAAGTTAGCAAAGAAATATCATATTAATCATCACATTGCTACTGCTTATCATCCGCAAACAAGTGGTTTGGTTGAATTATCCAATCGTGAAATTAAAAGAATATTAGAAAAAATTGTTAATCCAAATAAAAATGATTGGTCAATTAAACTAGAATATGCTTTATGGGCCTATAGGACTGCTTACAGAACACCCATAGGACTGTCCCCATAAAGGCTGATTTTTGGAAAAGCCTGTCATTTACCTTTTGAACTTGAGCATAAAGCATATTGGGCTATTAAAGAGCTTAATTATAATTTGAAAGAAGCTGCTGAAAAGATATTATTGCAATTGAATGAGCTTGAAGAAATAAGGAATGAATCTTATGAAAATGCTAAGATTTATAAGGAAAAAAATGAAGTTATGGCATGATCAGAAGATTCTTACTAAAAATATTGTACTAGGACAACAAGTTTCATTGTATAATGCTAGATTGAGAATATTTTTTGGAAAACTTAAGTCCAGGTGGATGGGTCCATTTATTGTGATAAAATTTTATTCTTATGGAGCTGTAGATATTCAAGATCTTAAGACTGGAAAATTATTTAAAGTTAACGGACAAAGACTTAAACCATATTTTTCAGTCAATAAATCTAAATCTGATGAGAATTTGATGTTGGGTCACTCAGAATGAGTTCGGGGTATGTCAGGCTGAAGACATTAAAACAAGAGCTTTGTGGGAGGCAACCCATATTTATCGATGTACTTTGCTTTATGTTTGTTTTGTGTGTTTTGTTTGATTTGTTTGGTTTGTTTTTATGTTTTTAGTGATAGTAATTTGGAGTTTTTAAACTTTAGTAGAGTTTATTTGACCTTAATTGATGATTTAGAGAAGTCAGAATGAAAATTTGGACACTTAGCAGACCTGTGCAAAATTGTGCACTGGCGGCTAAGTGCCGACTAATTGGCGCTTAGGCACCGTAGTTATAAAAAATGTGAAAAATGTGGATCTAGAAGCCTAGATCATGGGGGAGAAGTTTTGGGAGTTATTTTGGAGTTTCTAAACATCTTGGGGCTGTTCTAGCATTTCCCAAGTCTATAAAAAAGGACTTGACTTAAGAGCAACACTTGCCCTAAGTCCTATTTTCATTTCTGAAGTCTTAAGAAGAGAATTTTGAGTGCATCATGTCTTCCCGGGAGAATGAGATGAAGAAGAAGCAAGATTTTGACAAAAGTAAGCTCATTAGTGATAGTGTTAAAGAGTTATTTAATGGATATATCGCTGTTAGTATTCAGGGTATTGCAGAAATGATTGCAAAAATTGAAACCTGAGTGACTTCAATGGAAGCAAAGATCAATGACACTAACTTACATTTGGAACACATGGGATGACAACTCAAGATGCAATTCAATCATTCAAGGTACGTGGAAGAAATAGATAAGGCGATGTTTGTGAAGAACAAATGGATTGAAGAAGATGATGTAAGAATGAACAATTATCGCCCGTTCAATCAAATTTATATTCCAAAAGGGTCAAATTAGAATAATAGTGGTCCGAGATATATTTCGCCTAATGGAGAATGGAATTAAGAGTGTTTTGTTTGTTTAATGTTTTTATGTGTTATGTTTAGTGTTCTTGTGAGTTCATGTTTTGTGTGTTTAGTGTTTTTATTTAAATATTAACTATGCCCGATGATGTGATGGTTACATCCTAGAGATGTATATTTATCAGTTTAAGATTAATGTCTCTTGTATTTAGAGAATTTCATCCTTTATGTTTGGATAGAAATTCTAGTATTGTATTAAGTGTTATGTTTGTTTTAATATAAGTTTTTATTTTTGTGAAATTTTGTGTGGAATCAATGGTTATTAAATTTTGATTTGGAGTATTGGAAGAATTGTGGGGAGAAATAATTATTTTGGAGTAATTAAGGGTGATTAACCAAGTGATTTAGTGCATATACCTTAATTATGAAAATTTGGGTATTGGCGGCTAAGCGCCAGAATGCCGGCACTTAAGCACCAGATTTCGCGGCTAAGCGCCAAGAGTTCGTGCTTAGGTGCCAGTTCGCGAAAATTGGTTCCCAAAAGTTAAAAACCCGAAAATTGCCATTTTCAACCACCCCGTCGTCTTCAACCTTCGGTTTACCGCGAAAGAGGAGCCTAGGGCATCATAATGTGGATCATTTAAGAGCCGATCTCAACAAAAATTGTTAGATTTGATTTCCTTGAGGTAAGAGCACTACTCCTAAGTACAATTTTTTATTTTCACCATGTATTTTGAGTACATTATGGAAAATTTTAAAATCACTATTCATGGTGAAATTTTAAGGAAAAACATGAGAAATTGCTTGGATTTAGTGAAAATATCTTTTGGAAGATAATTTAGCAAGTTTAGTTTGATTTTGGAATTTATGGTGAATTTTTCGTGAATTCTTAGATATGGCTCCAAAGTAAAAGCGTGCACGAGAAAAGATGAAGTTTGATTCTGACAAATTTATTAGTAAGAGGGCTGAGGAACGATACGTCAATGCATTGAACTCAAGTAAGTTGATTCCTGAGCGTGTGTTTAGTAAGTCAGGAGAGGTGATTGAAGATATGATTGCTAGAAGAAACTGGGAGAATTACTGTTGCTTCTCCGCTGTTGTTGTTATTTCTGTGGTTAGAGAATTTTATGCAAATTTTCCTGCTGCAGAAGAGAATCAAGTGATGGTTAGGAGGCATAAGGTCAACTTTTCTTCTGGGGAAATCAATACTTTTTATGGAATTCCTCCTGACATATTCTGTTTTTATTCTAACTATCACCCTTCGAAGGGGAATTAGATGAGATCATGGAATTTCTGACTGATGGAAGAGGATTATGAAAAATAACAAATGATAGAAGAGTGAACTTTCCTGCTTCCAAATTGAATGCCATTTCTAAGGCATGTCATTATTTTATCTCATCTAAGTTGTTACCTTCGAGTCATGCTAGTGAAGTAACGAGAGAAAGAGCTGTGTTGAACCATCGTATCCAGCAAGGGAAGCCTATTGAGATTGGAGGTATAATTTTTAATTATGTTTTGAACTGTGCTAGATCAACCACTACTGCATGTACGGGATTTCCTTCCTTGATTCATTCACTGTATGAACGATCTGGAGTGAAGTTCGATACCTAGGAAGGGGTACTTCAGCCATTGAGACCAATTACCAGTGTAAACGTTGGTGCTTACACTGTACATTCAGAGTTTGGTTGGAGAGAAGGATTTGGTAGGGCTTCTACTGTTTTTGCTTCTGCTGCATCTACTTCTCATGCTACTACTTCACGTGCTTCATCATCTACTGATTCACAGACTGATTTATTAAGAAAAATTTTGAGAAAAGTGTGTCTTACTCGAGAGCATGAAAGATATGGATGGTAAGCTGCATAATGTTGAGAGATATATTGTAAAACATGATGAATATGAGAAGAATTATCAGCAATATTTGGATAGACTGATTAGAGGTGATCAGAGTACTGAGATGCCCCCTCATCCATTCTACATACCTTATGTGCCATCCAGGGATTGAAACGAGCAAGATGATGATGATGATGAGGATGATGAGTAGATTTATGTTGTTTGTTTTTGTTATGGTGTTGTCGTTGATGTATGTTTTTTTTTGTTAGTATTTAATTTCATTATGTTGTGATGTGAACCTTGATAGTATGCAGATTGTAGTTGTACTATTATTCTGTTATGCATATTCAGATGTATTGTTGTTGTTGTGTTGTTGTTTTATATGTTGCTTTGTGGTAGTGTGTGAAATAGTAAATGTTGTTTTATGTGTATGTTATGTCAGAGTTTTTAGTAGTGTGTACTTTAATTCAAGAACTGTTAGGAGATTATAAACCACTATTAGGAACTTCTACTTAAGAAACTATATGTTTAAAATTTTTCAAATTCCACTACTATCTGTTATCTGTATCAGTGTGTTGTTTTAGTTGGTGTGTATTTGCTTTGAAAACCTCCGCTACTGTAGAAGTCTTTTAAAAATTTTTACTTTTCTATGTATAAAAGAATATGTTTTGAAAAACTAAATTAGATTTCATTTCACTCCTGTTATTTAAATTGTTATGATTGCATATTAGGATATTAAAAATTACTGCAAGCATGATATGTCAGTTTTTATTTCTCACCCATATATCATTTCTTATGCTTAAATTTTTATCTTAATTAAAAAATTAAATTTAGTGGGGGGGAATTTATTTTAAAAAAAAACAAAGATTTTCAAAAATCTAAAATTTTATTTAATTCTCAAGAATACTTAAAAATAAATCATATTTTTGATTGAGAACAATTATGTACATGAAGTTATATTATGGGAACAAAATTTTGAATATAGAAATGAATAAAAGAATTTAGTTAAAATTTATAGTAATCATGAAAAACTTAGAGTTAAAATTTTCTTAATGAAGAGGTGTTAAATAAAGTTAAACTATCTTTAGTAAGAAGTTTTGTATTTTTGGATAAATAGAAGATTTGACTTTTATTCTTCAAAGCTTAAATTTCTTTTATTGAAGAATAATTTTCAAATACTATTATTATGAATTTTAAGTAAAAGATGTATATCTGACCTTTATTTAAATGGAAGGGTGGAATTCAAAATCATTAAAGGCCTATCCAGATATAGTAATCCTTGCCTTATAAAAAAAATGAAAAAAAAAGAGAAAAAGTGAAAAATAGTATATGAAAAGGGAAGAGAAGCTTGAGGATTTAAGGGCCTAATCAAAAATTGGTTTCATACCTAAAGTTTAAGATTTAAGTTCGGAGAAAATCTAAAGCTTAAGGTTATAATATAATAAGTAAAATTATTATCAAATAAAGATTTTTAAGTGAGAAAAATAAGTGTTTGAGTCCTATATTTTGAAGAATCTACAAATATTTCTGAAATAGATAGAAACTTATATTTGTCATTTTCCTTTACTTAAGAACTTTCTAAACTTTAAGTTAGTTTTAATTACTAAATTTTTTTCTAAATTAGACTATTCCATTTCTAGAACAAAATTTTGTTATCTTCCTAAGAAACTCATTACATAATTTGCATGCTAAAAATTTTTATGAGATTAACTGTCACTTGAGGACAAGTAACATTTTATGTTTAGTGGATTTTGATAGACCTAAAATATTTAGTATTTTTATGCTTTATACCTATTTTTAATGATATTGCACTTTAATGGAAGGTATTTTGTGTTTTTCTTGCAAGTGTGATGAAAATGGATGGTCATGATGAAAGGAGTAAAATTTGATCAAATTTGGAGCAAAAAAAATGAAAAATCAAAATTTTAGCACTGGTGGCTAAGCGCCGTTGGGCCGGCACTTAGCCGCAACAGTTAAAAATCGAAATTAAAATGAATTTAGAGTAAAGTTCAAAGGGGATGGGATGCAACTCTTGGTGGTAACTACCATAACTTCCTTTGGGCGGCAAGTTTGAATGAAGAGGTGTGTTCCTTGGTAGATACATTGAATCTGGACACATTTTGAAGAGACACCAAGGCACCTTTTGGTTTACTATTTAATGAGAGTCTTAGGAAAGATTAGGAGACTCTTCCTTTGCTTTTTGAAGGGTTCTTTCTTTCTTTCTTTTGTTCTTCCACTGCATTTTAAGAGTTTTTATTTTAGAGTAGGAGTAGAGAGTAGAAAGGAGAAAAGGGTCGGAGTGAAGTCTTCTTCTTCCCACTTCTTTTCTTTCTTTTAGTTTAGTTTTTATTGAAGTCTGAAGTCTGTATTCTGAGTCATCAGAGTTGGGAGACTTACTCTGAGGAGTAGTTTAGCGAAGATTCAAGTTTTCGGAGGAACTTCCTTAGTCTTGTGGAGAGGATTTTCAGATAAGTGTTTACTTTTAATCTTTTAATACTTGCTTTCGTTCATTATTTTTCTTATTGTTTTTAATTTCAAATCAATGTGTTTTTGTATTTTATCAATGCATTCTAAGTAGTTTACTTAATCTTTTTCTTTCTTAAATGGAGAAGTAATTAATTTACAAAGAATTGTTGTGGAAAGTATAAGTGTTTAAAAGTTGGAAGAAGTTGTGAAGATTGATTCTAAAAACTTTGTTTACTTCTTAATTTTGCATGTTAAGTTGTAAAATTTATTGAGATTATGTAACATCCAATGCGATATTATCTCATAAAAGTTAGTAAGAATCACATGCAATTATATGGGTGAGAATTGTAGTCAATATAATTGAATGTAATATTAGAAGATATTTTTTTGGAAGGGAGTAAAATTAGAGGATTTTAGAGTGACAGGCTAAAACCCCCTAATTTGGTTTGAAGTTTTGATTTTTGTTATGAGAAGTTAGCCCCCAGGTGGTGGGAATCGAGGGAACTCTAGAGTGAGAGACCAATATCTTCCTTGCCTAACCATGTTCAAAGTAATAAAAATTTCAAATTAACCTATGTTCTTTATAGAACCAAGTAAGGGTAAAGAACATATTTGCTTATTTCTGTCACAACAAATTTGAATACTTCCACAATAATACTTTAAGAATTATTACTACTTCATAAAAGGAAAGAAAAAGATATTCTAGTTAATAGTATTTTACATGCAGTGTTATTAGTTATTGTAATTTTAATTTCTTGCTTAACCTTTTAAGAAAATTTCAAAAGACAAATCAACTTTCAAAACTCTTCAAAATCAAGACATACTTTTTCAAAAACAATTAAAGAAAGTAAAAAGATAATTTTCTGATAACTTTAAAGATTTTTATATTTTCCCTGTGGGTTCGATATCTCGGGGCTTAATAAAAAAGTCTTATATTACTTGATAAACAATATGTATACTTGCGTAGTTACCCATATTATAAAATCATAATTTTCATATCTAAATCATCAGCGCGTATATTCCTAGCGGCCCAAGTTTTTGGCGTTGTTTGCCGGGAATCAAGTTTTTACCGTCGTTACATTTACAGGACAGTATCAAGTTTTTGGCGCAGTTGCATTTATCGGGGATCACTCATGAGTTCTTTAATTAAAATAGAGATAAACAAGTAAATTGTACACTTCATGCCCACTTAAGCAATAAATAGTGGGGGGTTTTATAACAAAAGGTAATTAAATAATTTGAGCTATTTTAGTCTATTCCTACCTTCTCTCACTCTCTTACGTTCTATTCCTCAGGTGTACTTTACACAAAAATCTTCGATTCAATATATATATATATATATATATATATATATATATATATTTCATTAGAAGGAAATCGGTATTTAGTAGACCACAGTTCGACTACAAATACCGATTTCCCCATGTGCCTATCCGACCCGTCCGCGCCCTCGGTAGGGATCGAACCCGGGACCTTCGGGGGACTTACGGTGAACCCCGCCCAAACCACCAGGCCACGGCTGCGGCACACACACACACACACAGATATATATATATATATACCATTTCTTGGATGACTACAAAGGGTAAGTCAACTCACAATGATTAACCTATTAATCAAGAATATCATGGGAATTGTAGATCCTTTTTCCCTTAGTTGACTTAAAAATATTATAAGGACTCATAAAATTTTGTGTTTTATTGGAACCACTTATCACTAAGAATAAGAAATTGATTTTAAATAAGTTGGGACATTTCAACTATATTTCTAATGCAAATAACAAGATTTAGTTTTTTTGGACTAAGGAGCTTTGGGTGCAGGTGTTGATTAACGAACCACAATTACTTCATGTGTATCTTGGCATTGAGTCTTTTGAAGGGTGAGCCACTCTGTCTTATGTTGGGTGTAGTAATTTGGCTAGAGAGGAGCTGTGGAATCTATTAATTCACATTGGCTCTGGGTTGGAGGAGAATTAGATTGTTGGTGAAGATTTCAAAAGGGTTACTTACAAATCGGAGATATGAGGTGGTAGAGCTGTTAAACCCAAACAAATGTCTACGTTTAATGAGGCTTTGATTGAAGCTGGATTTTTTTATCATTGTTACATTGGCTCTCTTTTTACTTGGAAGTGAGGCAAAGTCTATGAGAGGTTAAATAGAATTCCTGCTTATCAGGAATGACTCTCAAATTTTCATTTCTCTAGTATCCAGCATCTTTCTAGAACTAGCTGTGATCACAGTCCTCTTCTCCTCAACATATTCTTTCTTGATAAACATAAATACTCTTCTTCTAGGTACTTAAATATGTGGTTGAATCATCCTAAATTATTAAATTGTGTACTTAAAGGATGGAACTCTTTAGAGGTTGACAATGCTTGGTATAAATTATAAAGGTTACATAAAAATATTTCAATGAAACTTAGGGAGTGGAATTTGAAAAATTTTTCATGACATGAATAACAAAGTTAGAAAAGCTGAGGTTGAAACATGTAGATTGGAGAACATTAAAAGTGTGGGGGAGTTGGTTGCCAATGAGTTGATCTCAGCCCAGGAGGAGTTGACCAATGCCATTAAATGGGAAGAAGACTTCATTAAATAAAAAGTAAGCGTGGTACATTTCACTAATGGGCATAAAAACTCTTAATATTTTAATGCTAGCGTTTAAAATAAAATAAGATTAAATCTCATTTTATGTATTCAAGACGAGCAAGGCAATGGTTTACTGATCAAAAGGATATTGTCAAAAGTAGAGTTAGTTATTTCAGTTATTTTTTAGCCAGGTTCATAACTAGATCGTTCCTATAAATCTAGATTTATTTAAGGAGTAGAGAAGTCACATTAAAAACCTTAGCTTGGTTGATGTGCCTAAGGAGGAAAAAATCTGGAATGCCTTAAACTTCATTGATAGTAATAAAACTGTTGGTCTAGATATCTTCTCCACTAATTTCTACAAAAAATATTGGAATGTAGTTAAATTGGATGTAATTGCAACTATGCAAAGATGGGTTGAGGATAAAATAAATATTTCAATACCTCAACTATTATCCTTGTTCCTAATAGTAAGGAGAAAACTAGCTGGGATCATTTTAGACCGATCTGCCTTACTACTGTTACTTTTAAATTCATCAGTAAAATTATTGTGGCAATGTTACCTCATCTTCTTTCTCTTATTACTCCTAATCAGGTGACTTTCACTAAAGTTAAGAACATTATTCATAATATATTCTACTTGGCCAAGAATTAATCACTGATTTTGATATGAAATGTCAGGGCAGAAATCTAATCATCAAATTAGATATTAAAAAAAAGAGACTATGATTATATAAGTTGGGAGTTTATTTTGAATGTTATGAGCAGTTGAGGTTTCCATGATAAATTTTACAATTTATCAGTAGAGAGTTGAGAGGCAATTTCTACATTTTTCTTATCAATTGTAAAGCTAATGGGTTCTTCAATTTTTGTAGAGGGATCAAGCAAGGTGATCCACTTTCCCTCACTACTTTCATTTTAGCATTTGATTATTTTTCTAGATTTATCAATCAGATGTCGAGGACTCGCCCCATAAACAATACAAACATAGGGTTGAGGTGATGCTTAGCCACCATGCGTACACAGATGATGCTATATTATTCACTAATGCGAGTAAAGATGACTAAGTAAAATTTACCATTTCCTGATGGAGTTTCAGGAGGTTTTTGGATATGCTTAATAAACATAATGGCTGGTTTTTCTAGGGGAAACAGGCTAGCAAGAACTTGGTTTAAAGGTTGAAAGCTTTTAATTGTTTCAGTGTGGTTGATTTACCTATTAAGTACCTGGTAGTTAATTTAATTAAAGAGAGAAGGAAACAAAATCAATTTGATGATGTTGTTGAAATAGTTAAAAAGAGGTCTTTAATTGGGCTAATACTTATCTATCCTTTGGGTGTAGAATCACCTTGCCAAAAAAGTATCCGAACTAATATTCCAGTTTATCCTTTACAAGTTCTTAAAATGAAATCTAGCACTCAATAAATGTTGGAAATTTAATTTAATAAATTTTGGTGGTTGGAGAGAGAAAACACACTCATTGGGCTAGCTGGAGGAAACTTTGTAAACCTCTCTCAATTGACGGCTTGAGCTTTGAAGAACTTCACCACCTTGCTGAAATTAATTGCATTAAGCTCTGGACCAATTTTAGAGCTAAAAACTCTCAGTGGCCTGAATATATGAATGACAAATACTGCAAAGCTTTGCACCCCTCTCTAAATACTGAGAAGTTGGGTGATTCAAAAATTTGGAGTAATCTATTGAAAGCTCATGAATCGGCTAATAAGTTATTCTGTTGGAAACTTGGAGAAGGTGATGTTTCTTTCTAGAGGGATAATTGGTTTATGAAGTATCTTTATCGTATGGACGTTGAGCTAGCTATCAGGAATGATATTAAAGTTGCAGATTGTTTGCTTGATAATTGCTGGATTATGAATCTTCTCAATCTTTTAGTGATCCTGACACTGCATAAACTATCTCCAAGCTCCCAATTGATAAACCTCAGAAAGATTTAGTGATTACTAAATGTCGTAATTATTTCTCTATTACTAAACCTATTTATGCTAAACTACACACCTGGGTGAATATTGATTGGGTTAAGACTATTTGGTGTAAGTTATTATCACTTGCCATCTCATTCTTTGATTGGTTGTGCTATCATTTGATGTTGTCGTTGGATGATGTTTTAAATTATAAGGGTTAAGACTTCCCTCTCGTCGTCGTTTGTGCAAGTTGGAGGAGGAGCGCTTTAACCATTTTTTTTTTCCTCTTGCGGTTGTTCTAAATTCATCTAGAAGACCATGGGGGATGTGTTCGGTATGCAACAACCTACTACTGATTTCTAATTTACAATATAGGAAACTTTCTAGGCATATTGTGAATATAGTCTCTTATATATCAATGTAGTTCATATGAATGGCTAGAAAGATAATAAAACACAAAGAGATTGCGGTGAAGGGGGAGAAAGACGTCACGAACATTATGTCTTCTATTAATAAGATTTTCTGTTGTGGAAATGTTAGTGCTTCTTATTACTGGTATTTCTTATTTTATCGGTTCAAAAAATTTTCTTAGTAGCTGGGAAAGAATTTTTTAGGTGCAACAAGAAGGTTTCTAGGAAAACAATTATACCCAGGATTAAAATTAATACGAATGGTAACTGATCTCGTTTCCCTGTTGGTGCTGGAGGTGTTTTCCGTAACTCTGAAGGTAAAAGGAGCTATTTTTTTCACTCTCCTTGTGTTGCTTCTTGTTCCATTGAGGCTGAGGTTTGGTTAGTATGGTTAGCTATTAAAATTGCTCTTTTGTTTAACTGGAAATGTTTACATGTTGAATTGGATTCCCATGATATTACAAATATCTTTTCGGGGCTAAAACTGATTTCCTGAAATGTTGTATTATGTGTTAAACATATTAAAGCTAGTGTACGATCTCTAAATATTGTTTGGATCCATATCCCAAGAGAAGGAAATCAACCTGCAAATTGGCTTGCTAAGCGCGGTTCTACAATCGAAGATGTTGTTATGGACATGGTCCCTCCTACTCTCAAAATCTTGCTACATGGGACTCCTTAACTCTTCCATACATCAAAAATTATCACTGAGTTTTGACTTGTTTTTTTAGTTTTCTTATTTGTACTTCTTTGGAGTTTATTTATTTGTGTGTTGTAATCTTGGTAGTGGTTCCATAGATTCTCTTTTTTGTGAGTCGTATTTTTCAGTTTACCGGGAACCTCCAGCCTCCACTGTATCTTTTATTTGAATTAATACAATTCTCTACAAGTTTGCCATATATCTATATATATATATATATATATATATATATATATATATATATATATATAGATATATTTGTTGTTAGATAAGTCAATATATTATCAATGAGACAGAAGACAATAATTATAACCCAAAAATACAAACATGGCAGGAGAAAATTAATCATCTACTATTCTCCCTCAACATAATAATCATTTCAAAGATATCCATGCTTCATTCTAACTATACTATTACTGCTCCTGGGATTGTCGTATTAGCCAAAGTGCCATCCAAGTGTGCTTCCAAAAGAAACTGCAGCTGCTGTCCCTTAGTCTTGGCAACAAAATGGCCTGCTCCTCTCACTGTTGCATAATCAAGCCCACCCCTGTATCGTTCAGAATATCCTCCGACCTGCACCACAAAAAAAAAAAAGGCAAAATTCATGCATTAATAATAACAAAAAAATTATCAACTCCATAAATAAAGAGATCATCAGCTTCCATTACATCGATCTTCGATGGGTACCATCCGTGCCAAGGAGTACTCTTCGAAATGTTTAACTTTTTGGTCGATAACCTCGACGACATCGGCGGAATCGCCAAGTCGGCATCGCCGCTGAAACCATGAGCTCATCAGTTAGTAGGAATGAACTAAATTGCACTTCAATTGGAACTGCATGAACTTACTTGTAAACAAGGACTGAAATGTTGTAAGAGAGAAGGTTCTTCAAGATGGGCAATGTTGAATTTGTGATCTCTCCATAGGCCTTGGCCACATCACTGTAAATAAATCCAATAATAATCTCAGCAGAAATGCTCAACCCCCCTCTCACAAAAGTTTTCAGGAAAATCTACGTACAAAGTAACATTTTTATCTCACTCAGATTGAACCAAACAGACACGAATCATTACCTGTTGCATTGGATCCATTTCTTCGGCGCCTTCGCCGGATTCACATGCAGTGCCCGCTGAACCTCTGGCGATCCGAGATAGGCGGCGACATCTTTTTCCTGGCATTCGTAGTACTCATCCACCTAAAACAGTGCAACAGATTAAGCTACATAGGCAGACATAACCATCATGATTTAGTTACTAAACCACTTACAGGTAGTCTTGGAGTTGTGATTTCCGTCGAACCGCAAAACGCAGCTCTGAGATCAAACATATAAAGCGGAACGATGACCCTTCCAGCGGTCTGTGTCGCAGCAATGCAACCCTTGCTCGTCGAATTCTTTATGCAGTGTTTCTCTATATCGTCATACAGCCTCTGCGAAAGCATTCCATGGCTCCAGAGGTGGTCGAAGAAACCCCAACGGTCTTCGTCAGAGTCCAAAACAGCGTTTTGCAGCTGCGGAAAGTAACAAAAAGGACTGGTAAATCATCGAACTCATTGTGTTCATGACTGTAGTGGGGGAAGGGAGATGCTTACGATAAGGCCTTTGAGATTGATGGAAGGGTATTTTCCGTCGCGGTTACGGTTGTGGATGAGTTGGGCGAGTTGGGGGATGTAGTTGCCGGCGTAGCCCTCGCCGGCGAGGTAGATTTTGTGGCCTGCGTATTCGTGGAAGCGGGAGAGCCAGTTGACTAAGAAACGGAGACTGTCGGCGGCGACGGTGGCATCGTTGTAGTTATGGTAATCGGAAGGAGTGTCGGAGTAAGAGAAGCCGGTGCCTACGGGGATGTCCACGTAGAGGACATGAGCAACTGCATATCAGATCCAATCTCATTAGCCCAGGATATATCTATATATTCCATATTTAATTTTCTTTATGCAGTGTAATATGAATGAAAAATTGATTACTAACATTTATTCCAAGAAAAAGAGGACTCTATCAAGGCTTTCCCCCCAGGTGCCACAAGCAGAGGACCATGCTCAAGAAAAGCCCCTGCACCAATGGAGGAGCAACCAGGCCCGCCATTAATCCACACGAAAATCGGAATTTTTGTAACATTAACAGTCTGCTTAGACTCGGTGAAGTAATAAAAGAAGAAACGTCCAGACTTCTCGTCCACGGGGATGTAGCCGGAGTACTGCCGGACAATGACACCTTTGGGCTGGCCCGGGAGGGAGGAGATTTGGTCTGAATCCTTCGTTCCTGGTTTTGAGGAAATAGGGATGTCGGGGAGGAAAGTGAGATTCCAAGGCCTAGCGTTTCCGGAGATGATCTTTGGGAGGATGAAGTCTAGGATGAGGCGGCCGGGAGTGGCTGAAGATGGAGATAGGAGAAAGAAAAGGAGGGGAAGGAGGGGAAGGAGTGTCTTCATGGTGGCGGTAGTGATAGAAAGAGAGGTAATTGGAGGTGAAGTGTAGAAGGAAAAGGGAAGGAGGGTTAGGGTTTTCTTTATAGGAGGTGTTGGTTTCGCCGGAGCGCGTCAGTTTGTGGGTTTGGCGGGGAGGTTTCGACGTTTAAATTTCCGTTCAGGTGGTGGAGCAGATAGCCTAACAAATAGCAGAAACGGCCTCTCCACCAAAGAAATGATCGAAGGGATAATAAATTAGGTTATTTTAAATTGGGGCATTTACATATCTAGCACCCCAATCTTATAAATGTATTGGAATATCTAAATTAATGTTAGTTTCAAATTGTTGAATTTATTGTGTGGCGATCGTAGTTTAAATTTTGATTGAGACTTTACATATAACAACAGTCTCTCTAATTAATTTAATATTATGATTTAAAATTGTCTAAATATTCTTAGTTAATTGGAGTATAATAGTTTGATTAAAATATGTTTTTAAGCAAATAACTTTTTTTAATGACGAGTATAATTTTTAATAAATATTTATGTTTTTGTATGATTCCTCACTTAATCTAACATACAATATAATTTTTAATTAATATTTATGTTTTTGTGTGAAAATGTACTTCCTTTTATAATGTTATACATGAAAAAAGTAGTATAGGTGAATACATTGAAATGAAATTGGGTGGCATATATGTAAATGCCCTTTTCTTCTGTTCGGAGGAGAGAGAAATACGCTGTAAAAAATGTGACGAGGAACTTTTATTTTAAAGTCTGAATTTTTTAAAATTTTTATATTGTTAAATAAATGACTTAAAAAATAAGTTTGTTGAAAGAGTTGTAGGACATGAAAAAAAACAAAAAGAAGTTACGAAGGAGGAAAGAGAGAATACAAAAAAGAGAAGTAGATACTAAAAAAGAACAAATTTCACAACAAATTTTCCGTTCATTTGAAGATTTTATATACATACTAGACAACACACTGTTGTAGTATTTACATATCTAACTTCAAAACTTGGATATTTATATTCATAATTGTTGAATCTTTTTAGGACTTTGTGTCCCAAAATATCGTTGAATTCACACAACTTGGGAGAAACGTGTAAGGAAGGTGAAGGAAGATGATGGATTTATTCTCCGGGCATGACCTATATGTTCTATTTTTTTATCCTACTTCGGCAAAACGAGGAGATGATTTAACGAAATGAGTGGATAAGAAGGGTTCCGTGAGAGTCAAGTTGCAGGATCCCTTTACAAGCTAGGAAAGAGATCGAGTTATCTCTCTCTAGTCTCAGTCTCCGTTTTGTATATGTAAGAGAAAATATTAATATATAAGTCGAGTCATATAAAATTTATCCACATTGACTTGATGAAATGAATGTGATGTGTTTGTCTGATGTCTCATTCATGAGGATGTAGCACATGTCAATCATTGATGTTAGTATTGAGTTTTTTATTCTTATTGTTGCGATGATGGCTGAGGAGATAAGCTATCTTGGTGAGTGATTGGTCAGTTTATCAAATGGAATGATCAGACCAGTTCGGTGAGCTAGTTCACTAAGTCAGTTCGACAGGCTAGCTTAGTAGCTAGTATAAGACTACTAAAACATCAGTGAGTGAGGTTGGCTGATCACCCTAACGGTTCACTCCATTGAAAGTCATGTCTTATGGATGGTTGGGCTAAACAAAGATCACAAGGGCAATTAAGTGCAAACTTAGGCCCATGAGGATTTTTGCTATACACATAGTTTCTCAATTCCTTCATTCATTTAAATGATGTTGCAAAAAGAATAAGAGAATGAATGAAATCCAATTTTTGTATCATGACTTGTCGATGTAAGTGACTAGAAGGAATTATTATTCTCGGTGAGTTATCGACATTTCTACGGAGTGATATCGTAAGATAGCATGGACATATCTAATTTGATCTTGAAATATGCTCCAAATCAGTTCATTCTTACATTCTAGTCCATGATTTGGCGAATTCAAGTCCTGACCTTGTTGAGCTATGATTTTTTATCTCTTATAGGCTGTAATTCTCCTATAGAGAGTGGCCTTTTTTCCTCTACTTTAAAGCTTAGATTGTCCTTTTCCTGGCGACCTTAGCTCTTCTACAGGGAGTAATCTTCTTGACCTCTAACCTTTGGCTTTTCCTTAGAGAGTATTCATGAACTAATGAGCCTTATAATTGTCACTTCTTTCTCAACTTGGATGTTAAAAAATATATGCATTTATATGTAAAGATAAATGTACTTAGATTTTAAAGACTTCCCCATGCCGATTGGAATAACAACATTATGTTTTCAATTATGGAGTTTATTTGATAGGGGAATATATGTCAAATGATTTTAAAGTAGTTCATGAAATGATCATTGGGTACCTATGCTATTGTTGTTACCCTTCAAGAGGAAAAAATTATAATTAAACTTTATAATCACTACTCTCATAATTATGTAATTTTATTTAAGGTTAACTCCTTATTGGAGGTAAAAGAAATTTTTAGAGGTTGCAAAATCCTCGTATGAGAAATTTTCTCCATTCTACTTTGGTTCAAGTGTGTTGTCCTTTAATATCTTAAGTTGATAGATTTTCTAGGATGAAGGTGTGTTGGATTTTTTTGTGAATATGCCACACAAAATTTAATTATATAAATAATTAAACACGACATCAAAAGTAATATACCAACTTGAGAGATCGAAATAACACATTACGATGGATTCACTTATTTAAATAAAGGAATTATTGAAATTTAATGGGTACACATTTAAACCAACAATTCTTTCTCCTACCAAGCTAGGAGGTTAAGTAGACTTTATATTAATATATGTTGCTAAACTTTTATATAAGGAAAACATCTATAGTTAGTTAAATTTAGGAAATAAACTTTTCTAAAGAAAATTCTTGATTAAGGTTGTGGTTATATCTTTAAGATTTTTAATGATCAGGTTTTTATGATTGTTTATTTAAAGTTTCAAATAGAAATGCGCAAATTTGGAATAATTCTTCTTGGAACCCAAAGGAAAAAAAAGTAGGATGTGTCAAACATAATGATGGATATAGTGACACTTCAATTATCCTATTATTTGACTTTATTAATCTTGATATTAAAGTTGTGGTTATATCACACGATAGATGATTATGAGAAAGCCTATGATATGAGGACTTACATCGTAACTAGAACAACCATAAAATCCTAAGACCAAAGGTGAGCCGTACCAGAAGCAGTAAAACCTCAAAGTCTAATCTAGAGAAAATAAGATGCAGCAAAAAACGAGACTTATAGTCCAATCTTATAAAGGATCGACCAAGCACGTCATGATTAGACTTACAACCATGCCTATAAATAGTTTTACATCATCTAAACCGACATAACTGAAGTAAAACCATACATGAAGTCTCATGAAGTGCAAGATAAGTTAGGCTATTGATATTTAAGAAAGATAAGTATTACGTTTTGATTATAAAAACAAGATGCTTAGGCTAGAAATGTATGCAAAAGCAAACTCACTCAATAAGGTATTGATCCTCAAAGGACAAATCACCTTTTCTGTGCAATGAGTGAGTGTTAGAAAGTAAGAAACAGAAGAAATATGAGAGCATATGCCAAAATGATCTTCGCTTGACTATTCCTAAGTAAAAAATGTTTTTAGTCATTTTTATTTTATTTTCATTTTCATCATTTTAATAAAATGAAGTTCCAAATTGTGAATGCAAAGTATTATTTTAATTTTTATTTGGTTATGAGTTTTTTAAATTTTGAAAAAATATATATGTTTGGGTTGTTTAATTTGGATAGAAAAATTAGTCCTTAAAGGGTTTACGGATAAATCTAAGTAAAAGAAAACAAGCATCAACCTAGAAGTGTGTTAAGACATCTAATTAAGCCCAGAATAACATGATAAAAATAATAAAATAATATAAAAAACAATAAAAGGGTATCTAGAACTACAACATTCTCCTTGGGCAACTATGTCATTCGGATATCATTGCTTATTCTTTAGGATTTATAGTTCATCCTCGTTGTTCATCCTTTCAGTTATTATTCTTTTGAGTTGTTCATCCTTCGGTTAGTCATGCCCATACATGCAAACCATAGCACATATACTAACTCTCAAAAGTGAAAGATTCAACACAAGAGTAAGCATACATTTACAACATCAAATTTTGCTTACTATAGTGCTCTACTAAATAGAGTTAGCACAACCTGTGCTCACAATAGCCCCAACAAAATAATGTTAGTGAAACATAACCTGCAAAAAAAATTGTAATTCATGAATTTATAATAAAAGACTATTTACCTGTCCTAACGTTAGAAATGTATATTTTGACTTAAATTTTCTCAAATTCTCTTCTAATTATTTCTAGAAGTCATAATTGAATTTAAATTTGTTATTGGAAAATTTTTTGAATATTTGAATTTCTTTATTTATTATATTTATTTAAATTTTAAATGCATTGTTGGTTGTAAATTTGTACTAAATTAATATGGCTTCCAAATTCTTTAAAATAAAATTCTAAATAAATTCAAAAATTTTCAAGTCATGAATTTGAAATATCCATGAATTATTGAATTTATCTAATGATTAAATTATTTAAATTTTATTTCAAAATTATTTAATAAAAAATGTTTTTTTATTTGTTATTTTTTTTTGTTCACTCATTCTGTTGATAAAAAATTGGTTCAGTTTTTGAGTTTTAGTGAAAGAGTTATGAAGATTTTAAATCATTAGAGTATATTTGCACTTTATGAACTTTCTCATATGTTCTCTTTTTGTTAACAAATGATTTAAATCAAATAGGTGATATTTAAATTTTTAATTATTCAATTAGTAAGTTTAAAAGTGAAGAAGGTATATATGTAATTTTGGGAAATTATAAATACGCTATCTTTACTCTTATACACATGAATTTTATTGAAATCTTATTCATTTTTCTTGAATGGTCATCTTGAATCATATTTCATAATTTTTCAAAATTTTAAATATTCAATTTAATGGTTATTAATAATTAGGGCAGATTTGTAATTTTGTTGTTTTCACAATATTTTATTTAATTTACAAAAAAATTAATTTGGTTAAATTTTCAAATTTTCATTATGTTTCCAAAATAGTGAATTCTCTAACTTATATACTAATTTGATTCAACCGAAGATTTTTAAAAGATTAAGGAAAAGCATATGCTCAACTTTCTTAAAGTTTTAAATAAACTTTGTTATGAAAATTAAGTTTTCAATTGGATTTCTCTTTTATTTATTTAATTCCATTCACTTATTGAAACAGAAATTTTATGATTTCAAAGCGTGTTTCACTGATTTTATTAAAATTTGGAAATAAAAAAGTATATATTTAAACGATAAATTGCAATTATAATCCTATTTTTAAAATGGATTTTGTTACATTAAATGGTTATTATTATTCCATTGGGTTACATTTCAATTTGTAATATTATTTCTCAAATTTCATTTTTTTTTCAGAATATTGGTTTTTAGTTATTTATTTCCATTATATTAATATTTTATTATTATCTTCACTTTAAATTCTAATTTATTTATGTTTTGTTATTTTCTGTTCTTAAGAAACTTGCTGCATATATTTTTTTTAATTTTTATTTAAATTTTAATGAATTAATATGTATTTTTCTGATTTTATTTTACTATGGAGATAATATAGTTTTTATTTTAATTCCACATTATTAAACATGTTTTCATGTTCAACATATTTTTCCTTGCATTTTTATGAATTTATTTCATTTTTTGTGAGTTCTAAATTAATTTTTTAAATTATTTCAGTGTTTAAACCAAAATTCCACAACAGCAGTCCAGCTTAGCGCTAAGCGATCCCTCTACTCCACGCGTCACTCTCTGGATGGAACACTTAACCACGCATCGTCATCTCACTGGGGGGCGAATGATTGTGGGGATTGTCTACGGGCTCTAATGCATGTGTGGTTACACTGTGACATCTATAGATGGATTACAATCATTAAAATCAAATAATATGAATTGGACAGCATCCGATGTTGGTCCCAAACAGGATATAAACCATAGTTATCTGGGAGTTCTCGCATGATCCATGCGATCTGACTTTGATTTTTATGATCCTTTCCATCATAAAGGATTACTTGCTTAGGGTTAGATACCATAATAAAAAATCCATGAAATGAGAGTTTCTTTCATAGAGAACCATTACTGAAGGCCTATGTCTATGATTTTCAAATTACACGGTGGCAGGGTCGATCCATGAAATTGGTAGCTTTAGAATGACTATCCCGAGTACATGAGCGCTTCTTCTACTCCAATTTGTGTTTCCTTTAGCTCTCTCCTAGAACTCGATCAACAAGTAGGATTTGTCTATGAGAGGGTCGGAGAGGTCAATTCAAAGGGAAATTGAAGTAAGTTTTGAAGCTCAAGGAAGCTCATAAATTTTTTAGATGAGAAAATTGTGTGTTGATTTTTGGAACGGTGCCTTAGTTTGCCTTGATGAAATCAATGAAGAATCAGCAAAAGGATGTCATAGAATTGATGGGGAGGCTAGTTAGGGTTATTGGAGATGTGTTAGGATCGATTTGAATGGAGCTCATGGGTGCTTGATCAACTTTAAATAACATTTAACATGGGAATTTGGAGGGTTATTTATAAGGATGGGAGTGTTAGATTTAGCTTGGGAGGAGCTTGAACACCAATAATTGTTTCCAAGCTGAGGTGATAATGAGTTTCACGAGATGGGAGGTGGCCACATAGAAAGTCAAATTCAGTGGGCAGCCTACGGAGGTGCTACTTGTGGACTTTAGAATTTTGATAGCTTCGATTGCAAGGAGGAGGAGTGCTTAGGCTAAGCTTGGGTGAGCTTAGATGGTTATTGATTTGTTTACGTTGGTTAAGCTAGTTAGGGAATGGCCAATAGGGTGTTGCACATGGAGTGGCTTGGGTGGGCTTAGATTTGTCCACGGGTAAGTGGTTTAGCTTTGTTTGAGATTAGCTCTCTACATGATTTGAATTGAATGGATTGGAATGAGCTAATGGTTGTTAAAGCTTGAGCCAAGGTGAGCTTGAAGGTGGCTTCAATTCGAGCATAAATTGGGTATCGCATGGAATGAGTGTAGGTGGCGGTCGAATGAAAGCTTGGGTTCAACATGGATTTAGAAAGAGTTTTTTTCTCCCTTTTTTTTTTGTGAAGTAGCTTATCATAAGCTCATTTGATGAGCCAAAGTTGAGGGTTGACTTGGTATTGAGGCCAATAGGATTGTGACATTTATGAGTTAATCATGGAGGAAGGAGGCTTAAGAGATGGGTTTCGTGTTGGGTGTGCTTTGGGATTAGAATGTAAAGTGGAGAGGAAAGTATGGCTTGTGAATGGTTTTGGGTTCAAGATGGGTTGGGCTCAGGTTTAAAATGGATTGATTTGGATGATAAAGATGAATTGATTATATTATTTTTAAATAAAATTTCTAGGATTTAAAAAAAAGAATTAATGTGGTGCATTCAATTTTTTATATTTTGAATTTATATAATTTAATTCCTTTTACTTAAGTTTTTTTATTTAAATTTTATATACGAATTTATATTTATCAAGTCCGTTTTAGTTCAACTATTTTCCTTTTTTTTTTAGAAATTAATATTATCATATTTTTAAATAGGATTTAATTTTAATTTGTGTGGTTTCAATTTATTTTGATTTCATTGAATTTCAAATGTTATGTTTGAATTTTTAATTATAATAAGTTGTATTCCATTTTATTTAATTTTTGTTTTGGCCATTATTATTGTATTATTTCTTTTTTATTTTTCTTTTTCAGTATTAATTTAATCATGGTTCAAAATAAACACCATATCAAATGTGCTCTCCTTAAACCAAAGAAAAATTAGCAAGAGGGTTTGGAAGGAGATTGGAAAGGCCTGAAAAAGAGTAAGTCAAATACCTAAATCACTAAGGTTAAAGGTTAGCTTACAAACATTTCCAAGAATTTAGGAACTCAACTTAAGCTTCAATGACTTAACTTTAATCAACTCAACATATAGAAAATGTTTTAAATTAAGTGTATGAAACTAAAAGGAGTGAAGATTTAATTTAAAATTCTAGTTTTGGGTTTGAACCATTTACTAGTTATTTAAGAAGAAACTTAATGGTTAAGGTTAGTACCTAAATTTTAGAGATAGAAAGAAAGTAAGCTAAACGTCATGCAAAAATGAGGTAATATGGTGAAGGTTTCAGAAGAGGTGTTCCTGACGAATGTCTTGTGGAAGTTTTTGTGTATCCGCTACGAAGTTCGGGAAAAATTCTATCTAATTGCTAGGCATGACATTTAAAGAATAGCATACTAACTTGAAGGATTAAGGTATTACCATTGATTGGGATTGATAACTTGGATGAGAAATTTTTTCTTAAATAGCGTGTTTACGAAACTAGTTGTTTATTCTTACGTTACGAGTGTAATATACGGTTTATTTTATTCTAAGGTCTGGATGTCCCTATGAGCGGCCTCCAACATAGTTAATTACATCTAAAAATTTTTGGATCCTAATAATTGTCTTGATTAAGAATCTAGCATATATCATTTCAAATCAATAATATGCATCTATGTGAAGAAAGATATTGATAACTCAGATTTGAGAGATTCATGATCTAATTGATTTGAATGGAATTGGGTTAATTTTAATTTATCCACTATAGTTGAAGACTTTATCTAGTTTGATCAATTTGTATTGGAATGGTATGCATTAGGCCCAACTGTTTGAACTTTGAAAATAGGAACATGACATCAAATTAAGGATTCAAGTTCTAGGATTGAAGCTTCGTTTTGGAGTGAGTTTGAATTGAATTTAAACTTGGGATTGAAATTTGAAATTTAGGTAAGAATGTGAAATAAACATGGATTTGAAAAGTAGGTGAGTTGAGTTTGATGATGATGCGGTGTATTTGTATTTCAAAATATTTTCTTATAGACACCAGAATAAAAGCGCAAGTATAAGTATTGCATAAGTAATACAGGGCTCTAATGGAGTCCTGGTTATCGATCCCACGGGAAAATTATACATTTATGATAGTAGCACTAAAACAAAATCCGTTGTTAGGCTGAGAGGATACTGACTCCCACTCCAGAGCTCCCACTTCCCCCTCGCCCGAGGGCTAACTCTCGCTTTAGTTTCCAAACACTAGGACCAAATTAGGAATTTTAGTCTGTCACCCATAAAATATCCAGTTCTACATCCAATAAAGTATATTTCCCTATTTATTTGCACTCAACCCTACGGACAACATTATCATCCATAGAATTGAATGTGATTCTCACTTTTTTGTAGAACTAATAACCCTTTTGGATCTTATGTTTCACAAGAAGCTTTAACAATTCAATTGGTTAGATCGAAAAGTAAATGAAGAACTGAGTGTAAAACCATCACAAGTATTTAACAAGTAAATAACATATCCAATCTATCTCTTCATTTCGCCATATCTCATTGCAAGAAGATTGAGAAAGAATTCTACTCAGAATTCATGAGGAAGATATGAGAAAATATGGATTTTATACATAAAAGAAAGTTTGTATAAACAACGATAAACAAACAAAACATATCTGAAACTCTTTCCCAAAGCAAATTTCTTAAATTGCTTTTGAATCTCTTTCTCTCTTTACAATAACACTAAATTCTCTCTTAGAAAAATAAGAAAGAAGAAACTTCTCACTTTCCTCCCTCTCCTACAACTCTAGAGAAAACACTTTTACACTTACACTAATTTTTCATCGTCTCCTCTACAACACCTCCATCTCTCTTGGCATTTAGAGTAATCTAATATAGTGTAGGGAAGAGTTGCCTAAGAGATGCCTAAAGCAACCCTCCAAAAGACGTTCAAATAAGTTGAATCTATGAAAAATTCACGTGTATCTGTCCTAGACGCCATCGGCGTCTGACAGTATTTATGGATTTCTGCTTTCTAGATAAGGGCGTCATCAGTGCGCTGCATGGAGCCATCGGCACTCAAGGTCAATTTTCCATGAATCGCTTCATTTGACTCCAAATTTCACCCTTTTTGCTTTCTTTTGCTCCAAATGCCAAAAATCAATATACCTGTAACAAAATATGAAAAATACCCTTCTTTACAGTGCAATATCACAAAAAAATGAGTATAAAATATATGTGAAAAATACAATATATTTTTTGTGTATAAAAAATGTCCCAAATTTAACTGTTAATTGTCCTCAAGTAACTCTTTTACTACATAAAAATTATGACTCATGGTATTGAATTTATCTTTACAATTGTTACAATTTTTTATTCATAAATACAGTAGCAAGAGTTTTAAATCAATTTTAATAACTTGGGTCAAACTATAGGTAAGAGTGTGTCGGGCGTTAAAATTTCTGGAATAGATTTAATTTAACATAGTACTGTTGGCAGCAGGGAGGTTGTTTGGGAGTTCGAGGTTTAATTTAATATATATATATATATGTATATATATATATATATATATATATATATATATATATATATATATATATATATATAATTTCATATATATATATATATATATATATATATATATAATTTCAATATATATATATATATATATATATATATATATATATATATTAGTGTAAAAAGATGTTGGCGGCAAGGTGTGCTGCTGCTAGGGTTTCTAGCATGACTCTGCCGGTGGCGGCACTGGAGGGTGGTGGTGCGGGTAAGTCCGGTGAGTGCTGGTGCGGAGGTGAAGTGTTCTCGGGCTCCTTTGTTGCTCTTACGGCGGCTTCTTGTGGTTCCGGGTCTTTTGTTTTTCAAATTTTACTATTCCATTGTGCTCTTCTTGGGGTGGTTTTTCTTGCTCTAAGAGTTCGTGGGTGTACCCACTCGGGGTTGTGCTCACTCTTGTTTGCTTACTTGCTTCCTTATTTTTTTGTACTGTGTGCATCTTCCATTTTACGGATTGCTTTGTTGTTTGGGTCCATCTGTTCCATTGGTAGCTTGTTGGTGGTGTTGGGTGGTACGATGGCTCACCCTATTGATCTTACCACCAACATTGAGTGGGCAAAAGCCACTTATGCTTGGTGTTGTAGGATCTGCTCCTTCCACCACGGATCCTTCCGGACTTTTTTCCCGCAGAGATTGCATGATGCGGCGATTTGGAAGAATTTCTTGCCCTTTTATCGGACCTGCGGAAGAAAAGGATGGCCATCCTGCTTGTGATTTTCAGCGATCGGGAATTGGCCGTGCTTGATGATGAAGTGAAACTCACTTTGATTGGGAAATTTAGTTTGGGACATCCCAAGATGGAGCTAGTGAGGAAATACTTTGAATCATTGAATTTTCGAGGGAATTGGAAGCTAGGATTGCTTGGATGGAAGACACACGCTTATCAGCTTCAGCTTGTTGAGGAGGATTATGCTATGTTATTTGCTAAACATTTGGTGATTATTCTTTGGAGTGGAGATGAAAATAATCAAATGGACGGCAGATTTTGATCCTAGCAAGGACCCTCCAATTGTGCCAATCTGGTTTAAACTACCCGATCTTCCATACTGATTTTTTAATCGGGATGCTCTTTTCCAAATTGGGAGGTCTATTGGAACTCCTTTAAGAGCTGGATCTTTGCTACGATTAATAAAGCTAAACACGAAATGGCTAGGATCCAGATTGAGAGGGATATTACACTTGCTCGAGGTAAAAAAAATTTGGATTGGATCGGCTAAGGAAGGACGGTGGCAAGAAGTTATAATGCGGCAAAAACCTTATTATTGCTCTCATTGCAAAATGTTTGGACATACAATGGAAAAGTGCTACGAATTCATCCCCATCTAGAAGATCCATAACAAAGGAAACTCAACACAAGCAATCCGTTGATACTTGTTTTAGTGCAACGGGGCTCGGGAGAAAGGAGAGAATTTGTGAACTCGGTCTCTCGAACTTGCTTTACCCCTCCAGGTGAGGTGGGGAGAACACCGGTATGTCGAATCCCCCTTACGTTGGGGAGATGGCTGTTGAACCCACGGTCCATATGGATAATGGCACCCCTCTAGTTCACTCTGGAGTTATCGAAATGTTTCGATGATATTTACGAGTACGCTTTTGGGGGAAGATCCCCACATAGTTACGAAGGGAGGAAGAGGAAGTCGGAATAGTCACACCAACTCGATCTATTGAACGGCGAGTGGATACCCGGTTTCCCTCCAATGCTTGGAATCGAGTGTTATGCGAGGAAGAGATGGAAGGCAAATGGCACACCCAAACCTCCAGGGAAAAGAAGAAGAATAATCTCGGTGAAGTACAAAAACTTGGAACTCCTCTTTACGTGGGGGAGTTAGTTGGAATTTACGTTACCGGGGGAGATCTAGATCTAGATCTCAATCCTCTTTTAATCCCCATCCCATTTAATGATAAATTTCCTCTGTTGGAATATTAGGGGTATTGCTAATCCCCTATCTTTTAAAAGATTGCTACATTTAAACAAAAAATATAAATTATGGTGCATTACCATCCCGGAACCTTTGGTTAATAAATATCCTCGGAAAATCATCAGCAAGCTACAAGGCTACAACCACTATGCTAACTTGCAATAATAAAATATGGATTTTTTGTAGAAAAGAGGTGAAGCTGGTCTATCCTTATTGACAACAAGCAATTTATACATTCTTCCTTTCAGATTAATGGCGGGGATGGTTTAATAACCTTTGTTTATCTTGGATGTAAAAAGGAAGATAAAGTTATCTCGTGGAGTCGGCTACGGGACATCGGTGTCCAAGTACACTCACCCTGGATGGTTGGGGGTGATTTTAACGGTGTGGGGTCTTCAAATGAAAAAATTGGGGGTAGACCTCCCAAGCTCTACGATATGACCATTTTCAATGATAATATTCATGCGGCCAATCTTTATGACCTTGGATTTAGAGGACTCGCTTTTACATGGAAGAGAGGGATTATGCGGGAGAGGCTTGATAGGATGTTGGTTAACAACCTTTGGCTCTCTAATTGGCTTCTTACTTATGTTACTCACACGAGTCTTCGCTGGTTCGATCATAGACCTCTCCTTATATCTATTACCTACCCCACCTCGCTCTAATACTCCCCCTCCTTTCGGATATCCGAATGTTTGGTCCTCCTATGTTGAGTTCCACAAGATTGTTCAGGAAAACTGGCACTGTATTGATCACCCAGACCCTCTCATCAGATTAAGCAGACTACAGATAAATCTCAGTAAAGCTCTTAGGAAATGGAATTGGAACTTTATAGGAAACCTCCATGAAGGTCGTCCAAGTGGTGAGAAAGAGCTCAATCAAATTGAGTCTAAAATCCAGTGGCACGCTGCTACGGATGAACATTACTTCATCTGCACAAAATAATTTACTTTTAGCTAACGATAAGTTTGGAGCAATATCTAAAACAAAAAGTCTGCTTTGAACCATTTTATTCATGGGGATAGGAACACTCGGTTTTACCATGCTCGTATAAAATATAGAAGGAAATGTAATACTATTCACTCTATCCACACAGGTGATGGCAGGAAACTTATGGAGGTCAACGAGATTGGTTTGGATGCGATTACACATTTTGACGAGCTACTTAATCCTCCTCCCGGAACAGATTGCTTATTGATAGATCTCTTTTCCGGGACAACTTGCATTACACCAATGTACTTGAGTTAACTACCATCCCAGCTGAGCAAGAAATGCGGAATGCTTTATGAAATCGATTGATAGTTCTAAAGCTCGCGGGACCGGATGGTTACACACAGATTTCTATCGAAGGAGTGGAATTTGGTTGGTGGTGATGTGGTGGCGACTATCCAAAGTTTCTTCCTTGGAAATGATCTTCCCGGCTATTTTTGTGCTTCAAACATTGTGTTGATTCCCAAAAATAATCTTATGCATAATCGGGATCATTTTAGACCCATCTCTTTGGCATACGTAATCGGTAAGGTTATCGGCAAAATAATTGTGGGGCGACTTCAACCTCATCTTGATAGGTTAATATGCATGAATCAATCGGCTTTTGTGAAGGGCGAGGTCAATCTCCGACAATGTGCTACTTGCCCAGGAACTTTTACTTGATTTAGATAAAGTTCATAGAAGAGGTAATCTTATATACAAGTTGAATATACAAAAAGCCTATGATACCATTAGTCGGGAGTTTATTCGAGATGTTTTGATTGCTAGAGGTTTTCGACAACGGTTACGCAATCTCATCTCCGAGTGGCTCCATTCAAATGAACATTCTATCTTATTGAATGGGACTGCCAGGAGGCAAATTCCATGCCACCGAGAGGATTAAAGCGAGGAGATCCACTTTCTCCTCTCATCTTCATATTAGCTGCGATTACTTCTCGAGGATGATTAATCGGACCATTACCGAATAAAAGCTATGCCGGGTACCATCATAAATCAAACATTGTTATTTCTCACCTCCTTTATGCGAGATGACATCATGGTTTTCTCCGAGTGCACACAAAGCTGCTGTGAAAAAGTTAAAACATTGTTTTGACTCTTTCCAACAACAATCCGGAATGCTTTTCAATCCCGAGAAGTGCCAATTGGTATTCTCCAAGGCGACACCTATCCGGATCGAAGCAATGGATTGCGGAGTACACTTGGATTTCAATGCGGTACCCCTCCTTTTAAATACACGGGTGTCCTTCTCACTTTGGGCGGAACAAACAAATTCGATTTGAGGAGATTCTCACGAAAGTTAGTTCTCGATTGAGTCGTTGGACTAATTCTTTCTTATCGAATGGTGGTAGAATCACACTCCTCAAAAGTATCCTCACAACCTTCCCCTCCTATCTTCTTCGAATGATTGCTATGAAGAAAAGCACCCAATTACGAGTTGGAAAGGGCTTTTAATAGATTTTTATGGGTTGGTCGGAGAACCCGGAAGCATTGGACTTCTTGGCAAAGGTCACAAAACCGGTGAGCTGCTTGGTGGCCTTGGATTCAAAAGCTTTCCTCAAATTCAGCAGATTAATATGTGCAAATTATGGATCAATTTCAGAGCCCAAATCTCACTTGTGGGCTAAATTTATGATGGGTAAATATTGCGGGTTCTCCCATCCCACTCGAGTGGTCGGGAAATTAGGTGACTCCGGAATGCGGGTCAATCTACTTAAGGTGAGAAGTTCTGCTGAAAATCTCTTTATCCGGGAGCCGGGGAGAGGTGATGTGAATTTTTGGTTGGATAAGCGGTGTCCCAAGGATTGGTTAGTTGCTAAAGATAATCCTACTGATTCAACTACAAAGGTCTGTGAGTTTTGGGATGGGAGCAATTGGTCTCTTCCACAGCTCAAGGCCATTTTACTGGATCATTCAGCAAGGCAGATCTCTACCATCAAGTTTGATCAAAGTAGTCCAGATAAAGTTTGTTGGAGTAATCACCACAATCAAAATATAACTAAAACTATTTATAGGAGTCTTTTCAATTAGCCTTCGTTCCACAGGGAAACTCCATTTGGAATAAATTTTTGTCCCCTTCCATGTCCTTTTTGTCTTGGAGAACCTTCCATGGCATCATCCCAGCTGATGATATTCTTAAATTAAAAGGTCTTAGGGGGCCCTCTTAATGTGTTCTCTGCCATCAACATGATGAATCCATCCCTCATCTATATTTTAAGCTGCTCCTTTTCCAGAAGCTGTATGGTTGCATCTAACCAGATGGTTTGGAAGAACCATATTTATTCTTTGGGAAGATATTCATACACTTTGGATGAATAGGGAAAATCGAGAAGGTTAATACTCTACACTGCATTGTGATGTGGTTTACGTGGATGGCCGAAACGATGCTAAATTTGATGGGATAGGCTACTTCTGTGGATAAAGTAGCCAATAAGCTGTAAAACATATCTACACAAAATCATTAAACACAAGGGTTTCATCAATCTATTGCAAACTGAGCTCCTACCTAATGTTGGAAAAAAGTTAAGGCTGGTTAGATGGCTTCCCCTACTAACCCAACCATCGAAATTAATGCGATGGCGGTTTCTCTAAGGATAATGCGGGAGTGGGAGGAATTTTCGAAACTCTTATGGTAGCTGCCTACTTTTCTTACTATGCACTGTGAAAGCTAGAGATGCATTGGAGACTGAATTTATTCTTTGTGGAGTATGCTATGCATATTGCCAAAATTGCTAACTCGAGTCGAATATTTGGCTAGAAGTTGATTCCATTTGTTCTACTTAACATTCTTCGACAAAAGCTGGTCTACAACCTCGGATGCGAAGACTATTGGAGAAAACAAATTAATCGAGGCTAAACCCACCCATTTTACCTCTTCTTCAATTCCTAGGGAGGGTAACAAAGTGGCCCATTGGTTAGCGATTAGGGGGGCCGGATCCCAGCGGGTTTTAGTTGCCTCAGCCCCCCTTTTGATCTTAAAATTTTAATTAATGGAGATAAGCTTCAGCTCCACATATCAGATTGGAGACACCCCATGTGTTCGATGGAATTTCTTGGGTCTTGTGGGGTTTTTTTGTACCAAACCACTTTTTTTAACTTACTTTATATTTATACATATTTACATATGTATACATATATTTTCACTCACCCAAGCTTTTAGTTTTATTGTTTTTTTTTTGTGGTCTTTAGGGAATGGCCTCCATTAGGTTTTTTGTTAGTTGGGAGCATTTCCATCAATGATTTTGTACTCTCCTTTTATTAGTAACATGTAGGGAGCCCTCTGTGTTGCTCCTTTTTTTTAAAAAAAAAATATATATATATAATTTCAGAAAATAACATTTTATTTATTTTAAAATATGAAATCAAACAAATCTGATATAAACAATTGTTTAGATAATCAAGCACTTCACTACAAGATATGTATCTATCCCAAAAAATAGATACATTGCTTGGCGGTGAGGCTTGACAAATAAACTAAAGAATTCATGACATCCATTTGGTCTGAAAACCATTTATATTGACCTAGAATTTCCCCTATATAATATGAAGGAATTAGATAGGGTTTATATTAATCTGGGGTCTTTAAGTTTCTTATAAGGGCAAGCCCCTATAGTTAATTACATCTTAGATAACCGAAGTCACCTAAGAAAACTCTTGATAAAGATTATGAAATATTGTATTCATGACTTCCAAAGGGTAGGATCTTCAAGAAACTGTGATAATGGGAAATCCAATAGGTGAGTGGCTTAATTTTGGAACACTTATTGTAGAAATCCAAAGCAAAAGAGAGCTAGGGGAAGAACATAGATCCAAGAAGAATCTAAGTGTTTTCCTGATATATCCTATTATTTGGCTTCAATTTGAGATATTAATGTGTGTTTTATCCAGCCAATTTTATTACTTAGGACATACATTTACTTGATATAAATCTTGTGAATAGCCTGGAAGATAGGAGAATTTGTGTCATATCTAATGACAACCTCATAACCTAAGACGAGTTAGGGCTTATATTGCATGCAGTCTAAATGTCTAAAGAGACAAAATGAGGGTTTATCTTGCACTAGGCAAGCTACCTCGAAGTCCCATGACTTGTTATTTTAGTTTTAAAGAGTTTTGTTGTTGAAGATGGCCGTGCTGCCCACTATGCATGCTCCAAGCTTCTCATCGTAGCAGGTACATTTTAAAGAAGTGTCAATCAAAGAGAAAAGGGAAGTATCCTGTTTTGGAAATTTTTGAATTGAGGTGTCTTAATGTCTTTTTTAGGGAATATTAAAGTTAATTATAGCGACACCAGTTAGGATCCCACGGTTCTCTCATTCTAGCACCACTATTTTCTTCGAATTCACTTAGTCCACATGAATTTACTAAACACAACTTAATGAGTTTCATACTTTCATTTAGACTGTGAGAAATCTCATTAGCAGTCGTAGGTTACATCCTCTGAGGTATTCCCTATCATCTGATAGAGACATTTAAATTTAGTTGTAATGGTGATTTTTTTTAGTTTGTGATTAAATTTTGAGTTGTCTTATATTTTGACTATTTTAGAGGTGAATTTTAACTTGTTTCATTTTAGTTTTAATTTTGGCCTTGGTTTTGTGGCTATCCTAAAAGTTCTAGCCTTCATGCAGGGTGACATTATTATTTAACATGCAAACTTGTAGGCAGGAAAAGTAAAGTAAAGGAAGTACTAAAAAGAAGGTACTGTAAACTTATAAAAGCATACCAATCGAGTCTTCTCATTCATCCACCTGAAACTTTAGTATCTTTTACAGAAAACATTTATAATTTGCAAGGAAGTAAAAGCCTATAGATAGGTTCGTTACAAGCCTGCAAAACCCTATATCATAACTTGGTGGGTCCTTGATGCTCGACTTTATATTTTGCAAGAATTAATGAACTCAAATTTATAGATTTATAATAATTTTGTTAAGTACAACCATTCAACGCAAGTATACGTATCGTATCAAGTAATACAGGGCTCTAATGGAGTCTTAGATATCTATTCCAAAAGGAAATATTGAAGTTTTAAGAAAATGTTAAACAACGTGTAATAAGCACTAAAGTTAAGGTTTACTACTTACTACTACTATGCAGGAAACAGTAAGAAGAACGAAACAGTAATAATTAACTAACTAAAATTACTTCTAATAACTTTAAGAACAAGATTAACTAACATACATACTAAACTAAATATTTGAAAGGTTTTCGATGTATGAGAAAAGTATCTTTCCTCTTGCAATGAGAATTTGATGTGTGGATTGATGTGGAATAATTAACTATTTTATTGTGCCAAATAGGAGCATATATGATTCTTTGCCCTTAAAAGAGTACCTCCTCTTCTAAGTAAGAAAAGAACATTGGCCTATTTTAAGTTTAGTCACTAACTCGAAGGCTAGGCTGGGAGGATACCGACTCTCACTTCGGAGCTCCCACTCACCCTTCACCCAAAGGCTAACCTTTAATATTAATTACTAATCTTAGAACCAATTTAGGGATTTCAGCCTGTCACCTTGAAATCTTCACATTGAAGTCCCTCAAAACAAATTTCCCTATTTATTTTCACTTAATTTGCATGAACTACGCAAGTCATCCATAGAAATTAAATGGATCCTTCATTATTGTTGTAGGACATTAAATGCTTTCAAACTTATTGTTCAACAACATATTTTAACATTTCAATTGTCCAAATTGAAAGTAAATTTAGTTGAAAATGAAAAAACTTCACAATTTCTTCATTACATTAAAAGCACATCATATCCACATCAATCCATCATCACATCTCTATGCAAGAAGAAAGACAAGAGAGACTACTCAGAATTCTTGGAGAAGATACAATAAAACATGAATTTTATATATAAAAGAAAAGTCATACAAACCGCAAAAGAAAATATAACTTATCTCTTTCTCCTCCCCAATTTAATTCCTTTGAAGTTCCTTTGAATCCTCTCCTTTTTCTTTACAACACTTGATTCTCTTTAGAATGGAAAGGAAGAAGAAATTGCTCACTTTACCTCTTCTTCTCCCCTCCTCAGAGAAGAATCCCTCTCAAATCTTCATTCTACACTCTCTACTCCTAAACCCTAACACTCAACACTGACTAAAAACGACTCTAGCAGAGACACAAGACACTCTTTAGACACTCTTCTCCACACCACTTTTCGTCTAAAAGTAGTTACTTATGTGATAGGGATGAAATCCCAAGAGTTTACATAGGCATCCCTTCAAAAAGTTGTCAAAACTATTCAAATTTGGACTCCACCAACTTCGGGTGCCGGCGGCGCTTTATCGTGTCGTTTAATTGATGTGCTCTCTGGATTTGAGCACCGGCGGTGCCCATTCTGGCACCAGCGGCACCAGAACACTTTTTCACCATTTTACTCATTTTTGCTCATTTTTGCTCCAGATTCATTCTTTTTGCTTGTTTTCACTCCAATCACCTAAAATCATCATACCTGCAGCAAATCATGAAAAATACATTTCTTTAAAGTGTAATATCACAAAAAATGGGTAAAAATAGATAACAAAAATCGTATATATTTTCAGTGCATCAAAATCCCCCAAACTTTAACTATTACTTGTCCTCATGTAATCTTTTTACTACAAAAAATTTAACTCTATGCAATATACTTTTTAACTGTATGACACTAAAATTTTTCATTCTAAAGAATATATTAGTTAGATTTTTAGAAAGAAATTTAGTAACTCAGGTCAACACTACATGCATAAGAATATTCAACAATCTAGTCTAAGAGTTCTAGTCTTCTATTTATTTCAGGATGAACCATAATTTATCACATTAAGAGTGCCTCAAAATATTATGTGAAAAAGGAGTTCATGTAAACTTCATTACAATGTAGGCCAGTACTTAAAACATAAATTCAGGAATGAAATCTAGCTATTGTTTTAGGGTGATTCAAGTGAAACCAATTTTTGATTAGGCATCTCCTCAAGCTTCTCCTCAAAAACAGTTTTCTTTCTATTTCTCTTTTCTTTTTTTTAGGGATTGTTTTTCAATCCTTCTTTTATTTTCTTTCTTCTTTTTATTTTATTGAGGATTACTATATCTAGATAGCCCTTTAATGATTTTGAACTTCACTATCCTCTTTCTAAAATTCAAACTTGAAACATCTCCTTACTTTATAGTTAAGTATAAGCTTTATTATTCATCACAAAGTTACAATCTCTTCTTAACACACCATACTTGAAGTCCCTTAACATTTCAAAAATACAATTTTCTTTACTTTAAATAGTTGACTATAATCAAATCCTTTCATACCAAATATCTTACTTCTATAAAATCAACTTTTATCACTAAAAATCTTCATCCTATCCTTCCTTAATATTCAATTGAAATAAAAAGTTTTAGTTATCTTATAATGAGGTTCAACTGCTAGAAGCTATGCTAATAATTTTTGAAAATAATAATTGAGAAAAAATAAAAGTTAGTATTTCTCTACCCTCCCCTAAACTTAAATTTTTCAGTAAATTTGAAACAGTTCAGAGTAGAAGAAAACTAGCATTTCTATGCTAGGATCTTGAAATCTTCAACAACTATCTGATATTAATCAAAATTTACAACTAGCAGGCATGAAACAATAAGTAGCAGTGGTATAACAAATTTTTAAATATTTGCGTGGGTAAAGAGAAATTAACATTAAACATCTAAACATCCAACAGAGCACTATAACATGAAACAAACTATCACACTACTAACAGTACAACTAACAGTTTTAACATTTCAGTTACAACATAACAGTACAACATGAAAATTAAATAACACTACATCACAATAGTACAACACAGGGTTACACATCACATGAAAAGTAAATATCAACTACATCACATCAGCACAACACAACAAACTAAGAACAACAGAAATAAATCAAACAATCTACCAGTCTCCATCACCAGGATAAGCAGTAGGGTCATCAGCAGGGTCAGGTCTATATGGTGTAGAGCAGGGGCAAGTAGGAAATATCACATCAGATTCCCCCCTCATAAATCAGACCTGAGCATCATAATAAGCAATATCAAACTCAACTATCCTCTGAAGATAATCTTCATTCACATCACTCCTCGCTTCAAATACATCCATCCGACCATGGAGTATATCCATACTAGAACTCTGTAGTCTCAGCTGCTCCATAATATCAGATAAGGTAGGCGACTCAGAAGTAGATGGAACATCATAACTATTAGTAGGAATATCAGTATTCCTAGCTCTGGCTCCTATATGAGACTCATAAGTACGAATAATATTCTTTGTAATAGGTCTTAATGGTATAGCCACTTCCTCAAAACTACTGAAATCCACTCCAGACTGAACACAGAGGGCATGAACTAAAGCAGGGTGTCCTAATCCTCCAGTGGTCTCGCCTTTAGCAATCATCTGAATATTCTTGTAAATAATAGCTCCAATATCAAACTTTTTCATCTTCTAAATACAGTAGTTTAGAATCGCTCTATCTCTAGTAACTTCACTGTAGTGTGCCGGCATATTTTTAGGTTGTGTGTTTAATTTTTGAAAAAGGGGCCGCCTAACAGAAATTGTCGGCGAATTTTATATTTTAAATTTAATTTAAATATATATATATAATTTAGAAAGTAGCATTTGATTTTGAAAATAATTTTAAGTTTAAAAATCTTAAGATATGAAATCAAACTGATCTCACATCCCGAATAGTTTATATAAACGAGCACCGCATCACAAACTGTGTATCTATCTCGAAGAATAGACACACTGTTTGGTGATGGGGCTCGATTAAATAAACTAGAAGATTTGCGACATCTGTTTGGTCTGCTAACCAATTTTATAAGCCGACAAATTCCCCTGCTTAATATAAAAGCATTAAACAGGGTTTATATTACCTGGGTTCTTAAAATTCCCTATATGGGCAAGCCCCTATAGTTAATTACATCTTAAGTGACGGGAATCACCTAAGAAAACTCTCGATAATAATCGATAATTATCGCTCTCAAGAATCTCAAAGTTTAAGTTTTCAAGGGATTGAATTTTGGAATTTCAATAGGGAATGGATCAAATTTGGAACATTTTATTTTGGGAATTCAAAGGAAGAAAGGTAAGAGAAATCACAGATTCGAAGCGAACTTCGGTAATTTCCCGACTATCCTATTGTTTGGCTTGAATTTTAGGAAAGTCCTAATATTTATTTAATGTTTTGATCTTGCCAATTTTAATTAATTAGGACTTATATTCGTATGATATGATCATACAAATAGCCTTGAAGATATGAGGGTTTATGTCGAACCAAACAACTACCTCGGAATCCTAAGACCGGTTAGGGCTTAATTTGTGATACAAATGCCTAACAAAAGGTTGAGGATTTATGTTGCACTAGGCTAACTACCTCGATGTCCTATGGCTTGGTTATTTAATTCTAAGGAAAGTTTAGCTGATGTAGAATTGTTTTGCTGAAGAAGATGGCCGTGCTACCCACCGTGCTCCAAGCTCCTTGTTGTTGCAGAGGTTTAATTTTAGAAATCATAAATCAGGAGATGAGAGAAGTGTTTTGGTTTAGAGAAAATCTTAATTTCCAAGTGTTTTTTATGTTTTAACTGAAACAAATCTTAAAGTTGATTATAACAACACCGGTTAAGATCCCACGGTTCCATCCTTCCGGCATCGTTATTTTTATCGGATTCACTTAGTCCAGATGAATTTGCTAAACTCAACTAAATGAGTTCCACACTTTCATTTAGACCGTGGGAAATCCCGTTAGCAACACGTAGGTTACATCATCCGAGGTATTCCCGATCATCCAACAAGACGTTTTAATTTAGTTGTCATTGCAGTTTTGTGTTCTGTTTGTGATTAAATTTTGAGTTGTTTTATATTTTGAAATGTTCTGGCAGTGAATTTTATCTTGTAAGGACTTTTAATTTAGTTTTGGTTTCAGTTTTAGGGGCTACCCTAAAGGTGTGGGTTTTTATGCAACAGTTGTTTATCATGCAAGAAAAGTAAGTGCGATGCGATTAAATAAATTGCAATAAAATAAAAGCGTACCTGGAGGGTCTTCCCGTCATCCCAAGCTGCACTTAAACACAATTTAGAATATTTAAGCAAGTTCCTAGGTAAAGCTAAGGGAAGGGTGTCGGCTTTCTACCAAATTCCTAATCCTATAGCTAGTCATTTCTATGACGTCTAGTGTTCTTGTGTCTTGATTTGAGGACGATTTTCTTCATCAAAGAACAATTAAGTTCAATTGTTCTTATAAACATCCTATCATATTGAGGAAGTTCTTAAGAAGAATCTTAAACATCTTTTCAATATTGCTAGAATTGTTTTAAGTCCAAATGAATTTAATTATACAAATGAATTAATCGTCCGAGCATTCAAGTTTTGTTGTTATCTTGCTTAGTGAACTAAGACATTTGAATATCCTATAAGTGAAGTAACACTTCATTTAACGTTCTGTTTAGGAGTTATGACAATAAAAGCTTTCGAGGGCAAATTGGTGTTCAAATGGTTTGTGATTTAATTTAATTTCAGTTAACGGGTTTAAATTTGGAATAGTGTTCAAGTTGCTTTATATTTATTTTTGAATTTCTTTATGTCTTAGGTGATGTTATTTTTAATTCAATTTAACTTTAATTTAATTTAATTTGGTTTAGTTTCAATTTTGATTTAATTTAATTTAATTTAACTTGATTTGATGTGAATTAATTTAATTTAATTTAACTTGATTTAATTTAATTTGATTTAATTTCCTTTAATTTAATTTGATTTAATTTAATTTTAATTTAATTTAATTCAATTTAATTTAATTTAAATCTATTTAATTTAATTTAATTTAATTTGATTTAATTTGTTTAATTTAATTTAATTTAATTTTATTTTATTTAATTTGTTTAATTTAATTTAAATTTTAATTTAATTTTATTTTTAATTTTAATTGAAATTTTAAAAGAGTTTAATAATTTAATTTTAATTTAATTTAATGATTAAGTCTTTTAACATTTTAAATCTTAAATTTGAATTATTATTTTAATTAGGAATTAAATATTATTGAGATGATTAATTTAGGGATCCTTAGATTAAAGAACAAATCTCTTCCTAATAATATCCCTATTTAATAATTCCAATTTTATTATTCTTCCAAATTTAATCAATATTTTAATTAAAGTTCATTTCAAGTATTTTTTTAAATTATTTAATAAGTTTCTATCCCTTAATTATTTAAATTTCAATCATCCAAATCAGATTAAGATCAAATATTTTACTTTTTAATTTTATTAAGCCTAAAATTTTAATTAAGGGTTAAAATTTTAATTACCATTTTGCCCTTCAAGCTTAATAATTTTATAACTCATTAAATTGACCTTAAATTAATTTGAAATTTTTATGTGACTTTACTCATATGTCAATAAAGACATTAGAGGAGAAAATGTGATTTTTCTGTATTTAATTTATTTATGTAATTATTTTTGGTGGAAAATAGGGATTTCCAAGGAAAATTTAATAATATGACCAAGGGAAAGTTTCTGTAGTTAAGAAAATTATGGGACATTCCTAATGACCAGAGAACCACTTGGACCAATTTTGGTGATTTTTTGAAATATATTATTTTTATTATAATTATTTTGAATTTTGGAGTATTAATTAATTTAAAAATAAAATAAAGGTTGAAAAATGAATTTTATATTTTTCAAAAATCTCTCTGATATCAAGGAAATCAGAGAATCAATTTTTACAATTTTCTAATTTTTATTTGATTTATTAGAATTATTTTAGTGGGAATACTAGAAATATACATTTTTTTAATTTTAAAATTACCTTAGGGCTTTAAAATTTAATATCTCATTAAATAGACTTAAGAAAAATATGGGGTTTATTCCTAAATGATTAAAATTCAAAATGTGACATTTTGGTGAATTTTATTATTTTTGTGATTTTTATTATTTTTTAATTATTAAAATATTAAAATAATACAAAAAATCAACTTTTTAAGAAAATTGAAATTTTAATTTTTTTAAATTCCCCTAATATCAGAGAGGCTCCAAAACCAATTTGGTGAATTTTTGAAAAGTATTTTGAAAGTTATGAATTTTTAAAGTTTAAAATGGCTAAATGACTTAATCAACTCATTTAGTAGGGCTAACCAAGTCCAATTGACTCCAAATTTTTATGGTGGGTTCCTCTGATCCTAAAGGTCAATGGAGAATTGATTTAAAGTTAATTTGGTGTATGATTAGCTCTAATTAATTAAGGACCTATTTTGGGTGTTTAAGCCAATTAGGGTTATTTTAAATAAATTAATTCAAAACCTATTTTTCCTAGGGTACTCTGGTCATAAGAGACATCACCAAATTTTCCTAGAATTTATTTTACAACATGCTAATTATTGGATTTAAAATACTCAAAACAATAACATGAATTTGAAAAATCAATAACTTCTCATAGGGATGGCCTCTGACTTTGGAAAATTCAAGGAATGTTCCCAAATTCAGAGGCTTCAAAACTCCTATGGTCTCATGCCATGGTGAATTTCCTATATGCATGGAGAATTAAAACAATGCAGAGGGTAAATAAATCATTAAAAATAAAATACTTGATGAAATTAAATGATTTTTTTTCCACATTATTCTCCTCTCGTTCACCGAGCAAGAGGGTATTTTTATTTTATTTTTCCGATTTTTCTACACAAAGTTATGCATTTTTGAAATTTAGGGAATTAAATAAATAGGAAAATCCCTAATTTTCTATTTATCCGAGTCGGCGCCACGTCAACCTTAACATCTCCGAAGTGCCGCGTGGCGCTTTCTGATTCAACGCCGCCATCCGACTCAGCGCTCCAGGGGCCCGTTGTATCGTTCTGTCTCCTCATCCGGCACGATCATGGCCGTCCGTCCGCGCGTGTATGGAATGAACGGCATCCGTTCATCGTCCCTAAGCGTCCTCACCCGAGAACCGTCCACACTAAAACCCTAAGAACTCACTCATTTCTCAACGGATTTTCGTATTCTTATGCTCTATGGATTCGTATTGAAGAGACGAATACATCTATACGATGATCATGCATTGAAATTAAAGCATTTGAAATGGAGAATCTCCAGAAGCTCGGGATAAAGAGTTAGCTCATACCTTTGCTCAGAGAAGTGTGGCTTCAATCCGAGGGTTGTGTCACCTTCGATTGGATCCCAGCAAGCTCCAGATGAAGTCTCCCGGTGCTAGTGAATCGCCTAGCTATGAAAGTGACCACGGCCGATCACAAAGCTTGGAGGCCGGAACAACCTGGGTGGCCCTGGAGATGGGGCTTTCGCAGGAAACTTCTCCTCTTGGTCTAGTGAAGGTGTAGGGCCGCTCAATTTAAAGATTGGCTCACCGTGGCAAAGTGTCCTGGTTTTGGGTGAAATTTCGGTTGAGAAATTGGGTTCGTTGGTGGGGATTAGGGCAAATTGACATTGGGGATCAACTGCTCTAAGTATGAAGTAGGGCCTGGAACAATTTTGGCAGAGTTTCGGCAAGGTTTGTGCAACTCTCCCCCATGGCCGTGAGGGGGTCGGGTTTAAATAGAGGTGGCTGGAGAGCCTCACAGGGATGGCCAAGGGTTGGGATCAGCTGCTCTGGGCATGAGAAGAACAACCATGGTGGCCATTGGGCATGGGGCAGCTCAGCAAGGGAGAATTCCAATGTTGGGCTCACATGTGAGCTCTCGGCCTGGTGGTTTCCGGCGGTCAGTGGTGGTGGCCGGCCGATCTCGAGTCATCATCTTGGCCAGTGGGGTCGGGGCTTGGCATTAGTGCAGTCGATTGAGCATGGACATGTGTAAAGCACTTGGATCGAAATGGCATGGGGATATGGCTAATCTTGGCTAGGTTTGAGTCAACTCATTTATTTAGGTCGGGTTCACCTCCCATGGCTAGCCTTGGGCTGAGAAAATCAGTTAGGCTAGCTGATCAAAAGGTGGTGATGTCCTTATCCAAGAATATTTGGATTAAATCTTGGTTAAGGGGTATCATGGGTGAGGTTAAAGACTTTTAGGAATCAAGGAAAGAGTCTCCTCCTTTTGCCCAAAATGGCATGGTGACATGTAAAGAGGCTCTCATGGCTTCCATGTGGCTCATGCATGGCTTCATGGCTCATCTTTGGCTTGGGAAAAGTTAAGTCAATTTCATGGAAATGGATTTAAGAAAATTTTAGTATTTTGATGGGAATTTGTATGGGGCTTAATTTGGAATGGCTTCATGATGAGTTTTGAAACTTAGGGATTGATTTAATTGAAAATTTGGTGTAGAGCAATTGTCATATGGGTTTTGGATTGATTTTGGCCCTTTGGATTTTGGTGGAGATGGGCTTTAGGAAGATTTCATGTAAGTGGGCCTTTGGTTTGAAAATAAATTTATGGATGGGAATATTGTGAAGGATTGGGCCAAAAAAATGTTGGGTTTAGCTCATGGATGTGTCATGAGTGATTTGAAGCAAGTTGGGAGTGATTTGGGTTTGAATTGGGTTGGATTTGGACCTCTTTGCTGAGTGGGCCAATATAGGTCAAATTGGGCTAACTTGGGCCAATGTTGGGCTAGGGTTGAAATTGATGTAAAATAAATGTTGGGAAATGTTTATGGGAGTGTTTCAAAGAGGTTTTGGCTTTGGTTGGGTTTTGATTTTGGGGTTTGGGCTTATTTGGGTTAGGTTTGGGTTTAAGTCAAAATTGGGCTTTTTGGTTTTGGGTTGAATTTGAGTGGGGTTTGGGTCTAAATTTTGAGCAAATCATGTTAGTGTTTTGTTTGTGGGAATGTTGGGAAGATTTTAAAAAAATATTTGGGGTTAATTGGAGTTAAATTGGGTGAGTTTGGGTTAGGTTTGGGTCATGGGTCCAAATTGGGCTTTAAGGCCAAAAGTGAAATTGGATCCAAATGTCAATCAAATTGGACTTGGCTTTGGTCTATATTGGTGTTGGGAATGTTTAATTGAAGTTTAGAATTGAATTGGACCAGAATTTGGGTCAATTGGGTAGGTTTGGTTTGACATTGGGTTCACTTAGGGTTAAAATGGGTCAATTGGGGGTTTTGACAAAAGTAGGGTAAATTGACAAAGTTGGCCCATGGTGTAGTTGAACAAAATGAAATTTGGAATATTTGGGATTTTTGGAATTTTCTGGGAATTTTCTGAATTTTTGGATTTTTGGGTCAAGAGGGGTATTTTGGGTATTTGGAGGGTATTGGGAGGTATTTTTGGAATTTTTGGTATTTTTGGGCATGGATGATCAATTTGAGTGGTGAGGAAATGTTCAAAGTTAATTTTGGGGAATTTTGGGTGATTTGGAAATTTTGAAAAATTTGGGTAATTTCAAGGCTTTGGGTAAGCTAGGCGGTGTCGGGGTCTCGGGGTCGAAAATTGAAAATTTGGAAAATTGAAGATTAGGTGAATGTAAGTGGAATGGAATCATTTTGGTTGAGCCATGAAGCCATATCAAGTCCACATGAGCCATGAAGGGACTCATTTGAGGCATCCACTATGTTGTTCCTAACCCTCTTAGCTAAGGGCTTAGGGGTTAAGGACCATCCATGTGAATCACCTACATGAGTCAGTAGGTCAAGTTGGGTATGGGTGTGGTTTTAGGAGGTGTGTGAAAGTGTAGTGTATAAATGTAGTGTATGTGTAAGTCAGCCCTTCACTAGACCAGGCCACCCAGGGCAGTCCTAAGGCCAAAGAGTCCTATAGGAACTCATCCTTTAAACTTCCACATTTGATTTCAACCCTCTAGGTGATTAGGGGTCTATAATCAAGTTTGTGGAGTTTGTAGGGAGTTAAGAAGTGGTTTGAACTTCTAAGTGGTGGGTCCCAATCCTAATCCTCTAAGATAGTCAAAGGAAAAGCCTAAGGCTAGATCCTAAGTACTATAGAGAAGAGAAGACCTCATCGGAAATGAGGTCAATAAATGGACTCCCAATAGGTGTGGTGAGCTGACAGAGCACACCGCGCGTATCGGTGTTGACCGAAGCGATCAACAAAACCAACACAGATGTCCAAGTGACAAACTTAGGATGAAGTAGAAGAATTTCCGCTGGGGAGTGTCAAGTATATCTCTGAGACTGGGGATCCCTGAACTCTCGCTGGGGAAAGGAAAAGGAGGTGAATCCCAAATCACACATGACTCGGGGAATTTCAATTTAGATTTTATTTTGTTTCGGTTTAAGTTTTGATGTGTGAGCTCAGATTTCAATTTGGAGTTTTAATTTAGATTGAAGTTTTGTCAAAATTAATTTGAAAGGATTTGAACTTGAAATGAAAATTGGAATTTTGTGGTTTTAGATGTGACATCTTCAACCTCAAAAGAAAATAGAATTGATTAGATTGAATCAATACAACGAGGAGAGAACTCAGAGCAATGTGGTATTGGATGTAAAATCCTTAACCTCAAGAGTTTGATTTTGATGTATTTCATTGCAATAGGGAAAGAATCCTAAAGCAATGCAGTTTCGGATGTAAAATCCTCAACCCCAAGAATTTGATTTTGATGTATTTCATTGCGATAGGGAAAGAACCTAAAGCAATGCAGTCTCGGATGTAAAATCCTCAACCCCAAAAGTTTGATTTTGATGTATTTCATTGCGATAGGAAAGAATCCTAAAGCCATGCAGTCTCAGATGTAAAATCCTCAACCCCAAAAGTTTGATTTTGATGTATTTCATTGCGATAGGGAAAGAATCCTAAAGCAATGCAGTTTCGGATGTAAAATCCTTAACCACAAGAATTTGATTTTGATGTATTTCATTGCGATAGGGAAGGAATCCTAAAGCAATGCAGTCTCGGATGTAAAATCCTCAACCCCAAGAATTTGATTTTGATGTATTTCATTGCGATAGGGAAAGAACCTAAAGCAATGCAGTCTCGGATGTAAAATCCTCAACCCCAAAAGTTTGATTTTGATGTATTTCATTGCAATAGGGAAAGAATCCTAAAGCAATGCAGTCTCGGATGTAAAATCCTCAACCCCAAGAATTTGATTTTGATGTATTTCATTGCGATAGGGAAAGAACCTAAAGCAATGCGGTCTCGGATGTAAAATCCTCAACCCCAAAAGTTTGATTTTGATGTATTTCATTGCAATAGGGAAAGAATCCTAAAGCCATGCAGTCTCAGATGTAAAATCCTCAACCCCAAAAGTTTGATTTTGATGTATTTCATTGCGATAGGGAAAGAATTCTAAAGCAATGCAGTTTCGGATGTAAAATCCTTAACCCCAAGAATTTGATTTTGATGTATTTCATTGCGATAGGGAAGGAATCCTAAAGCAATGCAGTCTCGGATGTAAAATCCTCAACCCCAAGAATTTGATTTTGATGTATTTCATTGCGATAGGGAAAGAATCCTAAAGCAATGCGAATCTCGGATGTAAAATCCCCAACCCCAAGAATTTGATTTTGATGTATTTCATTGCGATAGGGAAAGAACCTAAAGCAATGCGATCTCGGATGTAAAATCCTCGACCCCAAAAGTTTGATTTTGATGTATTTCATTGCGATAGGGAAAGAATCCTAAAGCAATGCGGCTTCGATGTAAAATCCTCAACCCCAAGAATTTGATTTTGATGTATTTCATTGCGATAGGGAAAGAACCTAAAGCAATGCAGTCTCGGATGTAAAATCCTCAACCCCAAAAGTTTGATTTTGAACGGTAATTGATATTGCAAAGATTTGCAGTGTGGAATTTTGGTGTTTCGAGAATTTCATGAAAGTTGTAAAAGACTTTCATGGAAGGAAATAGATTAGGAGGGAATGTGTAGATGCTACATATTCCATTCAAAAGAGTTGATCGGAAGTTGCTGGTTTGGATCGGATACAATTCCTCGCCATCAGATTTGATCCGTGTTAATGGAATCAACCGCTTCCATCCCAGACAAGGGAGAGAGTAGAACGGATTGGATTTCAGATTTGGAAGGTTGAGTTTGAATTCGATTGAGATTTGATTTAAAATTTGGAAGGTCGAATTTGAATTTGATTGAGATTTGATTTGAGATCTGGAAGATCGAATTTGAAATTTGATTCAAAATTTGATTTGAAATTTGGAAAGATGAATTTGAATTTGATTGAAATTTGATTTGGAATCTGGAAAGTTGAATTTGAAATTTGATTGAGATTTGATTTGAGATTTGGAAAGATCGAATTTGAAATTTGATTTAAAATTTGTGCTCATTTTGTTTGTCCTTTAACAATTCAAATTTTATTTTATCGTGAATTTGGAGTTCATCATTTTTTATTTAGATTTTTAAGGAAAGTTTTCTTTTATTTTTTCTTTTCTTTTCTGTTCTTTATTCGAAGTTTGTTTAACTTTAATGGCATTTCTCAGTCAACTTGCACAAAAGAGGTGAAGGCCAAAAATGTGACATGGTCACTTTCATTCCAATCATGTTGAAGATACATCATACAACTCGATCTGGAATACATCTCATACAATCCATATAGACTCAAAACGGACTATGTATGATCTTTGTCGATCCATCCAAAAAGGTATCCGTCAAAAATCCATGTCCGAATAGTGAGGTACATGGTCGATAACGTCACCTTCCAAGCCATCCTCGGCGAGGATGCCGTATGGATGTACGTTGGAGGTGTGATATTTTCCATGTAACTCACAACTCGTAAGGCCGGAGGCTTTCTAGCTCCGGTCCGGCCGGAAGTGGTAAGGTGCTTTCCTGTCATCCATTCTTCCGAAAGTAACCGAGATCCGCTTCACCGGTACTCCCGGTATGCAATGTTTAGCGACATCCGCTCCGTTGCCCTTCGATATCATGACGGAACCTACCGGCAATGGTATCTTCATCGGCCCTCGGAACTCACTCGGGCCCGCTATCCGGAGGTCGGATCCGAACATGATATTACACTCGTTCGGAAAAGAAACCGTGCGTAAAGGTCTTACAAAGTCGTGGTGATCTATGTGCGGGGGTATGCAATCACCCTTCTTGTAAATGTTAATGATGCAAGCCGTTGGGTATGCAATCTGCTGGCGATACTCTAATTGTTATCATTCTTTTTACCATCCTTTTGATGACTAATGGCATTGGATCCACTCGGCCATGAAGGAGTATCCCCGTGGGTTTCCCTTCCTGTCTTCTGCGAAGTTGTAGCAGCATCCACATTGTATTGTAATTCTCCCTTTCCCTGGCATCCATCTCCGGGGTTCTGAGTAAGTGTTTTCTCTTAGGCGGCCCGCTCGGCCCATTATTTTCAAATCCCGGATGCAATCCACGATTTGTTGTTGCTCGTATTCTGAGAATACATCTGTATGTAGCTCGAGGCCTTCTAGTATATTGATCCTCCTGCCTCTGATTCTCTTGAAGTATTCAAAATTTTTCTTCTCGACATTCTGCATCCTTTCTAGCTCGTATTCTGGAATAATTTGTAAATGGCGAGGCCTCAGTGACGTATTGTGGGATATACGACTCAATCCCTTCACGTTCTCCCGCATACCTCGGCTCCTCGGGGATGGTGTCCGTCGGGACATCCTCCGGGTTGCTTCCGCAACAAGGTTATGCATTACGGTGACTTTATCCGGTGGCGTGGTAGCCTTCTTCTTCTCGTTCTTCTTAAGATTTCCCTGGTCTCTTCGTTATCCTCGTAGCCGGCCTCCTTTCTTCGGGTTCCCGGTGAACCGGTGTCCTTGAAGTGTATGTACCGGCGTAGCAAGCTCGCCTCGTCGCGCTGGTCCGTCGCTAATTTAGTTAACATCTTGCGGATACGGCGATTTTTATTTCTTCGCCGAGTTGTTGTGAGAGTAGCTCTTCATACTTCCCGAGTTTCGTGGGCGCGGCGCCGACAAGCCTACCCTCTCGTCGTAGCGACTACGGACTTGATTCTCTTGTCTTCTTCGGTGCTTGTTTTCCTTTTCTTGCTTCGTTGGAGTGGTGGCTTGGGCCACCCACTTTCATTACTCGTCCGATCGGGTAGTTCCTCTCGGTCAATCGGGACCCGATCACTTTCCTCGTATTGCGGCACCTGCGGTGCGAAGTCCGAGTCAATCTCTATTATCGCTCCATCTCTCACCCTCTTTTCGTCGAGTGCAAGGCTTACGCCATTTCTAAAGTTCAGGACCAACCGCTCGTTCGACATTTCCCTGCGAAAAGACAAGGAAAAGGATCAGGGGCTGTACTAAGAACAAGAACATTAAGAAAATGTTTATTAAAGACAGTTGTTTTTTATTACTTCTTGTATTTTTAAATTTAACAGGAGTGAAATGGGATAAGATCAGGAAAGAGATTTTGATTTGGAAAAGAAAACAAGGAAAACTTTATTATCATGATTTTATTTATTTTAGCACATTTTTTATTATTTTTGGGTTCGGACCCGATCATAAGTAATTACTTCGCCCGTGCTTCTAGGGATAAAGAATTCATTCCTTCGAAACATCGAGTAGTGTAATACTTTTTCAAGTATCGTCCATTGATCGAAGCATATGTCGTTCTCCTTGGAAATTCACTAGCCGGTAGGAGCCTCCGAGTAGATCGCCTCAACCACAAACGGCCCTTCCCAAGTGGGTTCAAATTTTCCTCCTATCTTGCGGTGCGCAAGAATAGGTCTCTTGAGAACGAGAACAAAGTCACCAACTTTGAAGGTTCTTGGGCGGACCAGTCTGTCATGGGCTTAAACTATCTTAGCTTGGTATAGTTCTAAATTCCGTCGCACCGCAAGTCTTTTCCCTTCCGGGCTTTCCAATTCTTCTGAGTCGTAATTTGGCATTCTCTTCTGTCGTGATTTTGTTTGCAATCGCAATCCCGAGTGAAGGAAGCCGAACCTCTAAGGGTAACATCGCCTCGGACCCATACACCGGAGCGTAAGGTGTAGCTTCGAGTAGGAGTTCTGAAGGTTGTCCGGTAGGCCCATAAGGCTTCTAATAACTTCTCGTGCCAATTTCTCTTGTTATCGTCCAAGGTTTTCTTTAAGATTTGAACGAGAGTTTTATTAAAAGCCTCAGCCAGGCCGTTTGCTCTTGGGTAGTAAATTGTTGAATATCGCCAGTCGATTCCGTGTCTCCTGACAAAGTTGTTGATTTGTGTGCTTCTGAATGCCGACCCATTATCCGAGATGATCTGCGCGGCACTCCGAAACGGTAGACAACTTGGTTCTTGAAAAGCCGTAGCACGTGATGTGCTTTCACTTCTCTAAGTGGAACCGCCTCGCCCATTTGGAAAAGTAATCCGTAGGCCGCAAGAATGAAGCGATGTCCTTTTGAAGATGGTGGTTCTATTGGACCCACTATATCCGTGCCCCAACATTCAAATGGCCACGACGCAATTGTCGGATGTAGCACATTTGGAGGTTGGTGTAGAACCACTCCATGCACTTGGCATTGGTGACAACTCTTGGCGATTTTAATGCAGTCGGTCATCATCGAGGGCCAGTAGTACCCTAGTCTTTTAATTTTCATTTTCATCTTCGGACCCGACTGGTGAGCGCCACGGAGTCCCGAATGCACCTCTTTAACAATTTCACGGGCCTCGGACCCGCTTAGGCACCTTAGCCACATTTGATCGAAAGACCTTACGTATAACGTGTTGTTTATTAATGCGTAGAACGAGTTCTTTTCTTGATCCGATGGGCTAGCGACCTATCGTCCGGTAGTTTTCTCGTTTGCGGGTAGTCTATTAATGGTCGTCGCCAATCTTCCGTGTTTTCCGTCACCGCCGCAACTGATTCTTTTTCTTTTTCGATTTGTGTATTGTGTCTATGTCGAGCTGTGATAGGACCCGACGTCCGTGAACTGACACTTCCACTGATTCATCTTGCAAGCATGCAAATTCTTTTGCGAGGCGAGCTAACGCATCTGCTAAAGCGTTTTCTTTTCTGGGAATCTTATAAATTGTCACATTCGGAATTTGTTCCAACAACTGTATGGCATACTGGAAGTATTGCTCGAGTCTTGGCTTTAAAATTACGTATCGTCCAGCGATCTATTGAATGATTAACTGCGAATCCCCGTAGATGTTAATGTTTGTTATCCCCATTTGAATAGTTAATTCCGAGTCCCGTTATGAGGGCTTCGTATTCCGCTTCATTGTTTGTACACGGCTCGTCAAGTGGTAGGAGTATCTTAACATCCCCGCTCCGGTGTTATAAAGATTAATCGATCCCCGCCTTACCGGGCACTATCACTTGCGATTCTTCGTCTTTGTGTGTCGACGATGCCCCGTCGAAATATAATTCCCACCGTCGATCATCGTGGTCTTCTAAGCTCATTATTTGTTCGTCCGGCAAGTCGTCATTAAGAGGAGATTCTGCCGCAAAGGGTGTGCTCGCGAGGAAGTCCGCTAAGACTTGTCCCTTTACGGCACGAAGAGGCACGAAAGTTATATCGAATTGCAATAATATCATTGACCATCCGGCAAGTCTGCCGGAAAGCGTTGGACGAGTCATCAAGTATTGCTAATGGATTAAATTTCGAGATCAGGTTGACCTTATGAGAAAGCATGTAGTGCCTGAGCTTTTGAGCGGTGAAGATCAGGGCCAAACAATGCTTTTCAATTGCGGGATACCTTATTTCCGTCGGAAGTAAATGACGGCTTAGGTAGTAAAGAGCATTCTCTTTACCCTCATCATTGACCTGGGCTAACAGGGCTCCGAGTGAGTCGTCTAAAGCCGCGGTATAAAGTATCGCGGTCTACTCGAGACCAGGGCTCGCTAAGACAGGAGGTGTCATTAAATATTGCTTAATGTCCTCGAAGGCCCTCTGACATTTTTCTTCTCAAATAAATTTGGCGTCCTTTTTAACTAATGCTGAGAAAGGCTGACACCTACCTGACAAGTTTGAGATAAAGCGTCGAAGATATGCTAGCTTCCCTTGAAAAGATCGTAGTTATTTTAAGGTTTTGTGAGGCGGCATTTCTAAGATAGCTTTAATCTTTTACGGGTCGATTTCAATTCCACGATGTCGGACAACGAATCCTAAGAATTTCCCGGAGGTGACGCCGAAGGCGCATTTTAAGGGATTCATCTTAAGGTTAAATTGTCTTAATCGTTCGAAAACAATTCTCAAATCATATAGGTGGTTTTCCTTTACTTTGCTTTTGATGACCACATCGTCCACGTAGCATTCGACTTGATTGTGGATGAGATCATCAAAAATTCTTGTCATCGCTCTCTGGTAGGTTGCTCCTGCGTTCTTCAGTCCGAATGGCATCACTGTGTAGCAATATACTCCGATCGGCGTTACGAATGCTGTAAGCTTTTCATCTTCTGAAGCCATTTTTATCTGGTTGTATCCTGAAGATCCATCCATGAATGAGAATATCTCATGTGTTGAAGCAATGTCAATCATTAATTCTGGGATCGGTAGAGGGAATTCATCTTTTGGACATGCCTTGTTTAAATCTCTAAAATCCACACAAATTCTGATCTGACCATTCTTCTTCCTAATCGGTACCACATTGGCTAGCCAAGTCGGGTATTGTTCTTCACGGACAAATTTAGGGTCTATTAGCTTTTTAACTTCAGCTATGACTTGTTGTTCGATTTCTAGACGCATTCTTACGGGACCTTGTCCGATTGGAACGAAGCGGGATCCACTCCTAGCTTATGGACTCGCGACCTCCGGAGCTAAACTCGGCATCTCATCGTAGCTCCAAGCAAAACGGTCTTTAAATTCCATTAATAACTTGATTATTTCTTCGGAGTCTTCTTTATTGAGTAAGGAGCTAACAAAGGTAGGTCTAGGTTCTTCGCTAGTACCTAAGTTAACTTCCGTTAACTCATCTATTGTAGATTTGATCTCTTCTTCGAACTCTGGTGGAGCGTCTCCAATTTGTAAATCTTCAAATTCTTCTGTAGTTTCCATGCAGTCTTCATTGGACTTGTAAGTGACAACCAGGCAAAATTCAGTATCGTCAACTGATCCTACTGTGCCGAATCCGAGACCATGCTTTGAATTGGGTGGACGACCGGAGTTATTCCATAGTTTTTCAAAATGTTGTGATTGACTTTTGTCCATTGTCGAGGTAAGAAACCACGCTGAATTAAATTTTGAATACAGGGAGAGTACCACTCAAAAGGTAATTCCATTAATTCTGATGAAGTGACATCTTCAAATTGTACATTATTTTCAGTTTTGGAGGAAGGAGCACCACGGTAGAGTTTGATGGGCTTTACACCGCCGCTACGTACCTCTTTGACCACCATGCCCTCGATCTTATTAGAATGGATCGGGGTCAGGGTCATAGTATGTACATAGTGGTTAATCTTCTCGTACATCGATTTATATTCTTCGTTCTTTTCATCTTCGAGAGGGATCTGAATTCGTTGCTTCTTCCGACTTATTGTCGCTGCTTCTTGTTTGATCTCTTTTTCTTCTTCAGAACTATCTTCCCAATCAACATTGATGGCTGGTTTCCTATGTCCAACTGTCCTAATGTCTCTGCCACGACCTCGTCCCCGGCCTCGACCTCGGATGCGAGTTGTGGAGAAATCTTCACCATCTCGCCGTAAGGGAGTGGTGAGTGACTGTTGGACTAGAACTCGGGTTCTTCGTTGTCCCGAACTTCCTTTGCTTCATTTGTTATGGTATCTCTGGAGAAGATTGTTTTCTTCAGGGGTGCGTAATAAGCTGCATCTTCATGGATTCCAATTTCATGTACGTAGAATGGTTGTAAGTCACCTTTGATGCACTTTTCCCCTCCATCGTAGTATTTGATGCACTGATGTAGAGATGATGGTACCATCCTGTTTTCATGTATCCATGGTCGGCCCAGTAAAGCGTTGAATGACGTTTCTGAATCAATTATGTGAAATTTTGCGGTTGTCTTTGCCAAGTCACCGGTCTTCATTAGCAGCGTTATCGATCCGAGGGCTCTTTCTCCTTTCTGGTTGAATCCTCTTAATAGCATTTTATCCGCTTCGAGCTCGCGAGCATCAATTTCCAAATATGCTAGCGTTCGAAGATTCATTATGTTGATTGATGCTCCTGGATCCACCAATACTGCGGAGAGTGTAAACTTCCCTATTATGACTGAAATGTACAACGGTCGGTTGTGGTCTCGCGTCCCAGTAGTAGGTCATTGTCCGTGAAGGTGACACCTCGTTGTTCCTTTAACGAACAAACCTCATCTAAGGAATCTCCGGCCATTTGAGCCAAGCAAATTTCTGGATCAAGTAAGGCCTTGATCAGAGCTTCTCTCATCTCCTTTGATAAAATGAGAGCGTCGTAGATGCTCAGTTTGGCCGGTAGTTTCCTAAGATGGGCTAGCACATTGTAGTCTACTTTATTTCCATGTGTCTCGATTTCTTCCCTAATGGGTATTTCTTCACGGGGTTAGTTCTTCTCGAACAACCACCGCTTTCCTTTGTCCTTTGGACCTACTCTCGGAGGTAGAACTTTTCCACTTCTTAAGTTAACTTCCGTAATTTCTTCTGATTCTAGCATTGAATTTGTTGGTGTCTCCTCTTGAATCGGAATGACAGGTTCTTCTGAATTAGCTTCAGAGTCTGAAGGCTCTAACTCTATCGTGACTGGAGCTCCTCGAAACTCGCAAATAGATTCGTTGCTCGTTGAACTCTTGTAGCCTCCTTGATGGATGTCTTCTTTGTCATCGTGATCGTCGAGATTGTGTATGATTTGAAAATTGTCATTTGTATTGAAATCGATGTCCGGATTGTCGCTAGTTACGTAATCGTTAGAAACAGTCAAAACGTAGCTAACGCCATAACCCTTATCATTATAAGATCCCACCGGAGTGAGCAGATAATCATACAGTGTCAGAGGTTCGAGGGATTTCTCCCCCGAATCGGAAATAGCTATCCTAGGATAAGCAGCCCCTAGTCTAGCCTTAAGAGCCTCAGTCTTCTCTTCTTCGTCGATTTTCTTCTTCTGTTCAATTATCTCTTGTTGAGGTGGTTCTTCTATCGCAAGTGATAGCGTCGACTTAACAGGTTTCGAACTCTGAATTGAGGCTCGCACCGAAGCGGTTTGGATGTGATCAAAATCTTCTTCGAAGACTTTGTCCAAGCGGTAGTCCATCCTTCATCAGTCGCATAGGGGTCTATCGGCACAATGAGATCCGTCGAGATAACATTGATGGAACCTCCTTTCTGGGGTTCCTTCATGTACTCCTTCGAGATTGTTATATTCCCTTTCCGAAGATTGTCGTTGAGCCAACTTTTGAAGGTAATACAATCTTCTATCTTGTGTCCGAAGCATCCGGTAGTAAGGGCAAAAGTTGGGATCACCTTTCTTGTCGACTTCTTCGGTCTCTTAGGTTACGGTAGTTGGAAATGCGGAGTCTTCATCGATCTGCGGAACATTTTCGGCATCGCCTCATTCTTAAACGGATACTCCACTGCTAGAAGCTCCCTTAACGTACGTTGCGGACGAGGCGGTTGTTCATACTTTAGAGATGAGCGATAGCTGGGTCGGGGTTGCTTGGTAATTCGTTGAGGTTCGTTGCGGCCGCTCGACGATATTTGTATCGGTGCTTGCCTTTGTCGGCTGCTGCGAACGATCTCGGACTTCTTTTCAAAAGTTTTCACGGGCTTCGTTTGTCTGTTTTGTCGGTGAAACTTAATTGCTTCGCCTCCTCTTGCAAGCTTCCGGCCTTGCTTAACAACTTCTCGAAAGTCTTAATAGTAAATCCCTTGAGGAGAAGTCGCTATCGGGCCATGAATGCTCTTAAGTAAAATGCCGATTGCATGTTGTTCTTGTAGTTGTGGCTCACACTTCATACTTAGGTTCCTCCATCGAAGTATGTAGTCCACCAAGGTTTCGTTGGGTTTACGCTTCTCTACCACTAAATCACCTATAGTGATGTGGTGCTCGAGCTCCGACAAATCACTTGATGAAGAGGTTCTCTAGTTCCGAAAATGTCTTCACCGAACCGTTCGGTAATTCTGCATACCGATCGAAGGTGATCCACGACGAGTCGCCGACAAATTGTCTGAAGAGTAAGGCATCACTTCCTCCAGCATTGCAACAACTGGCACGAAAATGTGCAACATGCTGTCGGGGGTTTCCGGTTCCATCAAAGGTCTTGAACAGAGGTGGTACAAAGCCTTTCGGGTATTGGACAACGTCGAATTCTTCGGGGTAAGGTCTACCCGTCCGAATGGATGTCCCGTTCTTTGATTGTGCCAAGGCTTCTCGCACCTGCTGTTCCACCAAGCTCTTGATATCCTTTTCCGGAATCATGCTTTGTGTTGTATCCTTCTTTAATTGATCATCCCCGTTGACGGATGTAATCTCCTTTCCTCCGTCTACAATGTGAATTACTTCTGGGGGTGTTTCTCTTTGGGGTTGAACTTGACTTTGGAGAGTGGCTAGGGCTACAGCCATCTCTTCCATCCTTTTTACCATTTGGGCGATCGTACCATCTTTCTCTTGAAGCTGCCTCCTCATTACTTCCGGCTCCTCTCTTCTGCGCGTTGCGAGAGCACCTTGTGAAGCTGACGAAGCTCGCGTTTCAACCATGTTAATTTCTGCATATTCATCATCCATGAACTCTGACGAGTCAATCTCATCTCCGAATTTCTCTTCTCTCTCCCTTGTTAATCGTCGAATATCAGTCCTTAACTTTTCCATAACATCTTCTAGTGATCTTTTCTGTACATCCTTGCAGTTGTCATGTGATAGTTGTCGGGTTTCCTTCTCATGAGTCCCCTTTACTACAGTAGCACTTTCTTCGGACTCAAGTCTCCTGACGAGACTTTCCTTCTCAGGCTGTTGTTTTAATCTTAATTGTCCGGTAGTGGGACGCCATACCATCCTTCTAGCAGTAGAAGGTCTAGGACCGGATGATTTGTCAGCCAAATGCTGGAAGGTGGTATCCTCCCTAATCTGTAGTCCTGAAACAACGACAGGCGGACTAGCTTTCATCCTTTTATTTGGCTTTTCTGCAACGATAGCAGGTTCTACTCGCGGCCCAAGACGGGACTTGGCTGGCACCCGCCCTATCCTTCTTAAAATTTCTGATACAGGGAACTTTTCCTTCTTCGCTAAATTTTCTATCAGGGTTTGCAGTCGAGTAAATGGCGTAATTCTAGCCCTTTTCTTACGGCTATCGTTGTAATATACGGGCTGAGGCAATGCGGCAGCAATCTTGCGAACATTTTCTTCATCCTCTGCGGCGGAGAGGAGATAGAATCTACTTCCTCCCAAAAGTGGTATGTATTCGAGCAGCGGTGTATACTCGGGCGGTTACGGGATTTCCTCAGGAAAGCAACTTCGGCGGCTACGGCTTCTCTAGCGATCCTTCTACTTCTGTTCCTTCTCTGAGTCCGTGTCAGTGATGGAATTCTCGAGCTGGACCCGATTTCAAAAACAAAAGGTCTCACAGGAAGGTCAGTACCCTCCACGGTAACATGTTCACCATAGTTCTGGATTTCCTTCCCCTTTAATTTGGCAGGAGCCGGGGTAGGTGCAGAGACAACTAGACCGGTAGGGGTAGCAACAACGGTCCTTCGTGGACAACGAGTACTCCTCTCGGTTGGAATCTTTTGCAGAGGAGGGAATTCGTGAGTTGACTTGAGGTTGAACTCAATCAACAGCTTCTCAGTTTCTGGTACTTTGCTTGTGAGTGAGAAGAGAGTGACGTCGGGGATTTTGATGTCGGTGTCCCCGAATCCTTGTCCGAATCGAATGATTCCATTATCGAGCGATTCGTCCTTAAACACGGCCGGAGTTGAGTCCATTGACGAAAGAGAAGATCGAGTTTGGGGCTTCCATTTCTGCAAGGCAGATTCCAAGTGTTAGTCCCCGAATCGTGCTTCTTCTTATCGTACAACTTATGACGAAAAAGAAAGAGTCCGAACACATTTTTGTTTTCCTTAGTGTATTTGTGGTATTAAAAGAAAATTATCTTTTTTTAGAAAAGATTTGTTCGTTAGGAAGGAGAATTATTAAAAGAAGGAGAGTTGTAGGAAGGGTAAAAGGAATTGATTAGGAACTGGAAAAGGAAGAGGAAGTCTTGTAGAAACTTCTCGACCCGCAAGACTGCTCCTAAACTAATACCTATTGGGGGTCCACCCCACCTCAGAAATGAGGTAAAAGGATCTCGGAACCTCTCTGTTTAGGGGTGTCTAAACAGTGGCTCCTAAATCCGAGAGAATGTTGGCTATACTTGTTTAAGGTAGAAGGGTAGTTTGATCCACAAGGGACATGGATACACTACCGATTTCTTAAAGCAGAATTATCTGATTAAAATGGAGAGAGGAATTGTCCCCAGCGGAGTCGCCAGAAATTGCCGGCATATTTTTAGGTTGTGTGTTTAATTTTTGAAAAAGAGGTCGCCTAACAGAAATTGTCGGTGAATTTTATATTTTAAATTTAATTTAAATATATATATAATTTAGAAAGTAGCATTTGATTTTGAAAATAATTTTAAGTTTGAAAATCTTAAGATATGAAATCAAACTGATCTCACATCCCGAATAGTTTATATAAACGAGCACCGCATCACAAACTGTGTATCTATCTCGAAGAATAGACACCTTGTTTGGTGATGGGGCTCGATTAAATAAACTAGAAGATTTGTGACATCCGTTTGGTCTGCGAACCAATTTTATAAGCCGACAAATTCCCCTGCTTAATATAAAAGCATTAAACAGGGTTTATATTACCTGGGTTCTTAAAATTCCCTATAAGGGCAAGCCTCTATAGTTAATTACATCTTAAGTGATGGGAATCACCTAAGAAAACTCTCGATAATAATCGATAATTTCGCTCTCAAGAATCTCAAAGTTTAAGTTTTCAAGGGATTGAATTTTGGAATTTCGATAGGGAATGGATCAAATTTGGAACATTTTATTTTGGGAATTCAAAGGAAGAAAGGTAGGAGAAATCACGGATTCGAAGCGAACTTCGGTAATTTCCGACTATCCTATTGTTTGGCTTGAATTTTAGGAAAGTCCTAATATTTATTTAATGTTTTGATCTTGCCAATTTTAATTAATTAGGACTTATATTCGTATGATATGATCATACAAATAGCCTTGAAGATATGAGAGTTTATGTCGTACCAAACCACTACCTCGGAATCCTAAGACCGGTTAGGGCTTAATTTGCGATGCAAATGCCTAACAAAAGGTTGAGGATTTATGTTGCACTAGGCAAACTACCTCGAAGTCCTATAGCTTGGTTATTTAATTCTAAGGAAAGTTTAGCTGATGTAGAATTGTTTTGCTGACGAAGATGGCCGTGCTGCCCACCGTGCTCCAAGCTCCTTGTTGTTGCAGAGGTTTAATTTTAGAAGTCATAAATCAGGAGATGAGAGAGGTGTTTTGGTTTAGAGAAAATCTTAATTTCCAAGTGTTTTTTATGTTTTAACTGAAACAAATCTTAAAGTTGATTATAACAACACCGGTTAAGATCCCACGGTTCCATCCTTCCGGCATCGTTATTTTTATCGGATTCACTTAGTCCAGATGAATTTGCTAAACTCAACTAAATGAGTTCCACACTTTCATTTAGACCGTGTGAAATCCCGTTAGCAACACGTAGGTTACATCATCCGAGGTATTCCCGATCATCCAACAAGACGTTTTAATTTAGTTGTCATTGCAGTTTTGTGTTCTGTTTGTGATTAAATTTTGAGTTGTTTTATATTATGAAATGTTGTGGCAGTGAATTTTATCTTGTAATGACTTTTAATTTAGTTTTGGTTTCAGTTTTAGGGGCTACCCTAAAGGTGTGGGTTTTCTTGCAACAGTTGTTTATCATGCAAGAAAAGTAAGTGCGATGCGATTAAATAAATTGCAATAAGGTAAATTGCAATAAACTAAAAGCGTACCTAGAGGGTCTTCCCGTCATCCCAAGCTGCACTTAAACACAATTTAGAATATTTAAGCAAGTTCCTAGGTAAAGCTAAGGGAAGGGTGTCGGCTTTCTACCAAATTCCTAATCCTATAGCTAGTCATTTCCTATGACGTCTAGGTTCTTGTGTTTTGGTTTGAGGACGATTTTCTTCATCAAAGAACAATTAAGTTCAGTTGTTCTTATAAACATCCTATAATATTGAGGAAGTGCTTAAGAAGAATCTTAAACATCTTTTCAATATTGCTAGAATTGTTTTAAGTCCAAATGAATTTAATTATACAAATGAATTAATCGTCCGAGAATTCAAGTTTTGTTGTTATCTTGCTCAGTGAACTAAGACATTTGAATATCCTATAAGTGAAGTAACACTTCATTTAACGTTCTGTTTAGGAGTTATGACAATAAAAGCTTTCGAGGGCAAATTGGTGTTCAAATGGTTTGTGATTTAATTTAATTTCAGTTAACGGGTTTAAATTTGGAATAGTGTTCAAGTTGCTTTATATTTATTTTTGAATTTTTTTATTTCTTAGGTGATTTTATTTTTAATTCAATTTAACTTTAATTTAATTTAATTTGGTTTGGTTTCAATTTTGATTTAATTTAATTTAATTTAACTTGATTTGATGTGAATTAATTTATTTTAATTTAATTTGATTTAATTTAATTTGATTAATTTCCTTTGATCTAATTTAATTTGATTTAATTTAATTTTAATTTAATTTAATTCAATTTAATTTAATTTAAATCTATTTAATTTAATTTAATTTAATTTGATTTAATTTGTTTAATTTAATTTAATTTAATTTAATTTTATTTAATTTGTTTAATTTAATTTAAATTTAAATTTAATTTTATTTTTAATTTTAATTGAAATTTTAAAAGAGTTTAATAATTTAATTTTAATTTAATTTAATGATTAAGTCTTTTAACATTTTAAATCTTAAATTTGAATTATCATTTTAATTAGGAATTAAATATTATTGAGATGATTAATTTAGGGATCCTTAGATTAAAGAACAAATCTCTTCCTAATAATATCCCTATTTAATAATTCCAATTTTATTATTCTTCCAAATTTAATCAATATTTTAATTAAAGTTCATTTCAAGTATTTTTTTTAAATTATTTAATAGGTTTCTATCCCTTAATTATTTAAATTTCAATCATCCAAATCAGATTAAGATCAAATATTTTACTTTTTAATTTTATTAAGCCTAAAATTTTAATTAAGGGTTAAAATTTTAATTACCATTTTGCCCTTCAAGCTTAATTATTTCATAACTCATTAAATTGAGCTTAAGTGAATTTAAAATTTTTATGTGACTTTACTCATATGTCAATAAAGACATGAGAGGAGAAAATGTGATTTTTCTGTATTTAATTTATTTATGTAATTATTTTTGGTGGAAAATAGGGATTTCCAAGGAAAATTTAATAATATGACCAAGGGAAAGTTTCTGTCCTTAAGAAAATTATGGGACATTTATAATGACCAGAGGACCACTTGGACCAATTTTGGTGATTTTTTGAACTATATTTATTTTATTATAATTATTTTGAGTTTTGGAGTATTAATTAATTTAAAAATAAAATAAAGGTTGAAAAATGAATTTTATATTTTTCAAAGATCTCTCTAATATCAAGGAAATCAGAGAATCAATTTTTACAATTTTCTGATTTTTCTTTAATTTATTAGAATTATTTTAGTGGGAATACTAGAAATATACATTTTTTTAATTTTAAAATTACCTTAGGGCTTTAAAATTTAATATCTCATTAAATAGACTTAAGAAAAATATGGGGTTTGTTCCTAAATGATTAAAATTCAAAATGTGACATTTTGGTGAATTTTATTATTTTTGTGATTTTTATTATTTTTTAATTATTAAAATATTAAAATAATACAAAAAATCAACTTTTTTAGAAAATTGAAATTTTAATTTTCTTAAATTTCCCTAATATCAGAGAGGCTCCAAAACCAATTTGGTGAATTTTTGAAAAGTATTTTGAAAGTTATGAATTTTTAAAGTTTAAAATGGCTAAATAGCTTAATCAACTCATTTAGTAGGGCTAACCAAGTCCAATTGACTCCAAATTTTTATGGTGGGTTCCTCTGATCCTAAAGGTCAATGGAGAATTGATTTCAAGTCAATTTGGAGTATGCTTAGCTCTAATTAATTAAGGACCTATTTTGGGTGTTTAAGCCAATTAGGGTTATTTTAAATAAATTAATTTAAAACCTATTTTTCCTAGGGTCCTCTGGTCTTAAGAGATATCACCAAATTTTCCTAGAATTTATTTTACAACATGATAATTATTGGATTTAAAATACTCAAAACAGTAACATGAATTTGAAAAATCAATAACTTCTCATAGGGATGGCCTCTGACTTTGGAAAATTTAGGGAATGTTCCGAAATTCAGAGGCTTCAAAAGCCCTATGGTCTCATGCCATAGTGAATTTCCTATATGCATGGAGAATTAAAACAATGCAGAGGGTAAATAAATCATTAAAAATAAAATACTTGATGAAATTAAATGATTTCTTTTCCACATTATTCTCCTCTGTTCACTAAGCAAGAGGGTATTTTTATTTTATTTTTATGATTTTTCTACACAAAGTTATGCATTTTTGAAGTTTAGGGAATTAAATAAATAGGAAAATCCCTAATTTTCTATTTATCCGAGTCGGCGCCGCGTCAACCTTAACATCTCCGAAGTGCCGCGTGGCGCTTTCTGATTCGACGTCGCCATCCGACTCAGCGCTCCAGGGACCCGCTGTATGGTTCCATCTCCTCATCTGGCGCGATCCTGGCCGTCCGTCCACGCGTGTATGGAATGAACGACATCCGTTCATCATCCCCAAGCGTCCTCACCCGAGAGCCGTCCACACTAAAACCTTAAGAACTCACTCATTTCTCAACGGATTTTCGTATTCTTATGCTCTATGGATTCTTATTGAAGAGACGAATACATCTATACGGTGATCATGCATTGAAATTAAAGCATTTGAAATGGAGAATCTCCAGAAGCTCGGGATAAAGAGTTAGCTCATACCTTTGCTCAGAGAAGTGTCGCTTCAATCTGAGGGTTTTGTCACCTTCAATTGGATCCCAGCAAGCTCCAGATGAAGTCTCCTGGTCTAGTGAATTGCCTAGCTATGAAAGTGACCACGCCCGATTACAAAGCTTGGAGGCCGGAACAACCGGGTGGCTCGGTGATGGGGCTTTCGAGTGGGAAACTTCTCCTCTTGGTCTAGTGAAGGTGTAGGGCCAGTCAATTTGAAGATTGGCTCACGTGGCAAAGTGTCCTGGTTTTTAGGTGAAATTTCGGTTGAGAAATCGGGTTCGTTGGTGGGGATTAGGGCAAATTGACACCGGGATCAACTCGCTCTAAGTATGGAGTAGGGCTCGGAACAATTTTGGCGAGTTTCGGCAAGGTTTGTGCAACTCTCCCCCATGGCCGTGAGGGGGTCGGGTTTAAATAGAGGTGGTCGGAGAGCCTCGCGGGGATGGCCGAGGGTTGGGATCGGTCGCTTCGGGCATGAGAAGAACGACCATGGTGGCCATTGGGCATGGGGCGACTCATCAAGGGAGAATTCCAATGTTGGGCTCACATGTGAGCTCTCGGCACGGTGGTTTCCGGCGGCCGTGGTGGTCGGCCGGCCGATCTCGAGTCACCATCTTGGCCGGTGGGGTCATGGCTTGGCATTAGTGCAGTCAATTGAGCATGGACATGTGTAAAGCACTGGGATCAAAATGGCATGGGGATATGGCTAATCTTGGCTAGGTTTGGTCAACTCATTTGTTTGGGCTGGGTTCACCTCCCCATGGCTAGCCTTAGGCTGAGAAAATCAGTTAGGCTAGCTGATCAAAAGGTGGTGATGTCCTTATCCAAGAATATTTGGATTAAATCTTGGTTAAGGGGTATCATGGGTGAGGTTAAAGACTTTTAGGAATCAAGGAAAGAGTCTCCTCCTTTTGCCCAAAATGGCATGGTGACATGTAAAGAGGCTCTCATGGCTTCCATGTGGCTCATGCATGGCTTCATGGCTCATCTTTGGCTTAGGAAAAGTTAAGTCAATTTCATGGAAATGGATTTAAGAAAATTTTAGTATTTTGATGAGAATTTGTATGGGGCTTAATTTGGAATGGCTTCATGATGAGTTTTGAAACTTAGGGATTGATTTAATTGAAAATTTGGTGTAGAGCTGTCATATGGGTTTTGGATTGATTTTGGCCCTTTGGATTTTGGTGGAGATGGGCTTTAGGAAGGTTTCATGTAAGTGGGCCTTTGGTTTGAAAATAAATTTATGGATGGGAATATTGTGAAGGATTGGGCCAAACAAATGTTGGGTTTATCTCATGGATGTGTCATGAGTGATTTGAAGCAAGTTGGGAGTGATTTGGGTTTGAATTGGGTTGGATTTGGACCTCTTTGGTGAATCGGCCAATATAGGTCAAATTGGGCTAACTTGGGCCAATGTTGGGCTAGGGTTGAAATTGATGTAAAATAAATGTTGGGAAATGTTTATGGAAGTGTTTCAAAGAGGTTTTGGCTTTGGTTGGGTTTTGATTTTGGGGTTTGGGCTTATTTGGGTTAGGTTTGGGTTTAAGTCAAAATTGGGCTTTTTGGTTTTGGGTTGAATTTGAGTGGGGTTTGGGTCTAAATTTTGGGCAAATCATGTTAGTGTTTTGTTTGTGGGAATGTTGGGAAGATTTTAAAAAAGATTTGGGGTTAATTGGAGTTGAATTGGGTGAGTTTGGGTTAGGTTTGGGTCATGGGTCCAAATTGGGCTTTAAGGCCAAAAGTGAAATTGGATCCAAATGTCAATCAAATTGGACTTGGATTTGGTTTAAATTGGTGTTGGGAATGTTGAATTGAAGTTTATAATTGAGTTGGACCAGAATTTGGGTCAATTGGGTAGGTTTGGTTTGACATTGGGTTCACTTAGGGTTAAAATGGGTCAAATTGGGGGTTTTGACAAAAGTAGGGTAAATTGACAAAATTGGCCCATGGTTTAGTTGAACAAAATGAAATTAGGAATATTTGAGATTTTCTGGAATTTTCTGGGAATTTTCTGAATTTTTGGATTTTTGGGTCAAGAGGGGTATTTTGGGTATTTGGAGGGTATTGGGACGTATTTTTGGAATTTTTGGTATTTTTGGGCATGGATGATCAATTTGATTGGTGAGGAAATGTTCAAGGTTAATTTTGGGGAATTTTGGGTGATTTTGAAATTTTGAAAAATTTGGGTAATTTCAAGGGCTTTGGGTAGGCTAGGCGGGTCTGGGGTCCCAGGGGTCAAAAATTGAAAATTTGGAAAATTGAAGATTAGGTGAATGTAAGTGGAATGGAATCATTTTGGTTGAGCCATGAAGCCATATCAAGTCCACATGAGCCATGAAGGGACTCATTTGAGGCATCCACTATGTTGTTCCTAACCCTGCTAGCAAGGGCTTGGGGTTAAGGACCATCCATGTGAATCACCTACATGAGTCAGTAGGTCAAGTTGGGTATGGGTGTGGTTTTAGGAGGTGTGTGAAAGTGTAGTGTATAAATGTAGTGTATGTGTAAGTCAGCCCTTCACTAGGCCAGGCCACCTGAGGCGATCCTAAGGCCAAAGAGTCCTATAGGAACTCATCCTTTAAACTTCCACATTTGATTTCAACCCTCTAGGTGATTAGGGGTCTATAATCAAGTTTGTGGAGTTTGCAGGGAGTTAAGAAGTGGTTTGAACTTCTAAGTGGTGGGTCCCAATCCTAATCCTCTAAGATAGTCAAAGGAAAAGCCTAAGGCTAGATCCTAAGTACTATAGAGAAAAGAGAAGACCTCATCAGAAATGAGGTCAACATAGTGATAAGATGGTAATAGTCTTACATAAATGAAATAATGCCAAACTTTTGAAGCAACATTCAAAGTGGAGTCAGGGAAATTTATTAACTGTTTTTGACTTACTTTCCATTCTCCTCGCCCGTCAGTCTGAAAAGAAATAACTTCTCTCATATTCTCCCTCCCAGTGTCAAAATTTTTGTATTCACACACGAATGGTTCACGAGTCTGATAGAAAGCATTGATACGCTGAGGAGTAAACTCAACAATCTCCCGTCTAACAAGCACATACTCAGTCTCAATCCACGATATGTTAGAATAGAATTCTCTAACAACTCCCATAACAGCATTCACAGTGAAATAATAAAATTGCTCCTAGTTTCGCTCTGCAATTAATTATTCTACAGATTCGCCAGGACTATCAAAAGCTCGATCCTAGATACACTTCTTATTGTGAAGGATTTAGTTATAGTGAAATTGGGCTTTGACATTAACAAACCTCTCCTCATCAAAATCCACTTTCCTCTTCCCTCTTGGAGCCATGTGAATTTCTAAAATTTGCAGGAAAATTCCAAAAAAATCCCAAATTCACAATGTAACAAACTCCGAACACTATTCTAAACAACTAAGAGCAAATTTCATCATGAAAATCTCAAAATCTCTTTAAAACTCGAAAAATTCCTCCATAGGCATTGAGAGAGATTTCCATGGTGAAAATCCAAAAATTTTAACTTAAAGTGAAGCCCTTACCAAGAGAAGTGCAAATTTGGTGTCGAAAATCCTTGAAATCTCCTTAAATCTGAGATCTAGCAAGCCCTAAATCTTCAAAATCGTGAAAATGGAGGAGGAAGACAAAGGAAATAGAAAAATTTGCGGGTCCCAGGGTAAAAATCGCGAAATCGAGGGTGCCTTTTTCTGGGTTCTGGCGTCGGTGGCGCTCTATCGTGCCATTTAATTGTTATACTTTCTGGATTTGGGCGTCGGCGGCGCTCATTCTGGCGGTGGCAGCACCAATCTAAAATATTTTTTGGGTCTGAAATTTTTTTCTTAATTTCGATCGTTTCGACGTCCACAATGATGTTTAACACTTCAATAGGCATTTACATCATCCCATAAGCAATAATTAACACAATTTTTCACACAAACAATACAAAACATCTTATATATACAATATTTTCGACGTCCACAATGATGTTGAATGTATTTCAATGATTTTGATGTATTTTTAAGTCTGCACTTAAAAATCGTCGAGCAGATTTTGGGCACCGGCGTCGCTCGATAGGGTGTCGGCGGCTCTCAAACAGTCAAGTTCAGTGTGGGAAAACGATAGGGCGCCGGCGGCTCCAGTGGTCAAAAATTCTCACCAAACTTCGTTTGGTCCAAAATATTCCAATATCTCGATTCAATCCATCATTTATCAATTTTTAAAGTATTTTTGAGTAATTAGGATTCAAAAACAAATATCTAAAAAATATAACTACAACAAACAAGTAAAACACCACAAAGATACATATGGGTTGCCTCCCATAAAGCGCTTGGATTAACGTCATCAGCCCGACAAACCATTCAGTTTATCAAGATGACTCAACATTAAAACCTCTTTGAAGTCAGGTTGAAGCCTTTAATCGATGCCAATTAACTTTGAAAATGTTTCCAATATCAGGATCTTTAATGTCAACGCTCCAAAAGAATGAACTTTTACAACTGTAAAAGGTCTAAACCATCTAGACTTGAGCTCTCCAGGAAATAACTTCAATCTAGCGTTGTATAATAAAAATTTTTGTCCATTTTCCAAATTCTTTTTCAATATCTTCCAATCATGCCATAATTTCCTTTTTTCTTTATAGATCCTATCATTGTGATAAGAAGCATTTCTAGTCTCTTTCAATTCATTCAATTGCATAAATCTTTTCTCTCCAACATTTTTCAAATTAAAATTTAACTCTTTTATTGCCCAATATGCTTTATGCTCCAATTCAACAGGTAAATGGCTAGTCTTACCAACACTAGTCTATAAGGAGACATTCCAATAAGGGTTTTCAAAGCAGTTCTATAAGCCCATAAAGCAGTATCTAATCGAGTAGACCAATCTAATTTATGATTATCCACAGTTTTCTCCAAAACTCTTTTAATTTCACGATTAGACACTACTGCTAAACCACTAGTCTGAGGATGATAAACAACAGAGATTCTATGAATGATATTATATTTCTTAATTAATCTCTTAGTTCGATTATTCCTGAAATGGGATCCACCATCAGTTATGATTACTCTCGGCATTCCATATCTTGTAAATATGTTTTTCTTTAAAAAATTTGAAACTTCGAGCATCACATCTGGGTAAAGCAACAACTTCAATCCATTTTGAGATATAATCAACAACAACCAAAATATATAGATTTTCAAATGAAAGAGTAAGTGGTCCCATAAAATCTAATCCCCATACATAAAAAATTTCAACTTCCAAACTATAATTTAGAAGCATTTCATATCTTCTAGAGATATTACCTACTCTCTAACACCAATCACATGATTTAATATATCTATAAACATCTCTAAAAAGTGTAGGCCAATAAAATCTAGATTGTAAAATCTTAAAAGCAGTTTTATCAACACCAAAATGACCTCTAAATTAAGAATCGTGACATCGTTGAATAATCAAATTCGTTTCTTCTTGTGGCACACATTTCCTAATAATCAGATCCTTACACTGTTTATATAGATAGGGCTCATCTCAAAAATAGAATTTTGCATCATATTTAAACTTCTTTTTTGTTTCATTGTTAAATCAGGTGGTACAGTATCACTTACAATATAATTCACAATATCAGCATACCAAGGCAAATTATTTCCCATAATAGTATAGAGTTGCTCATCAGGGAAAATTTCAGTAATTTCTTTTTCAAATTAAGATAATTTATCATAGTCTATTCTGGATAGATGATCAGCTATTTGATTATAAGCTCCCTTCCTATAAACTATCATAAAATCAAATTCTTACAGAAGTGGTATCCATCTAATGAGTCTAGGTTTTACATCCTTCTTTTGCATTAGATATTTAATAGCTGGATGGTCTGTATGCACAATACTTTTAGCTCCAATTAAATAAGTTCTAAATTTTTCAAAAACAAACACTATAGCTAATAATTCTCTTTTAGTTGTGGTATAATTAATTTGAGCCTCATTAAGAGTCTTACTAGCATAATAAATGACTTTGAATACTTTATCATGCCTTTGCCCAAATGCTACTCCGATTTCATAATCACTAGCATCACACATAAGTTTAAATGGTTTCTCCCAATCGGGTGAAACAATTATAGGTGCAGTGATTAATTTTTCTTTTAATAGTTCGAAAGCTCTTAAGCATTCAGCATTAAAATCAAACTTTCTATCATTTTCTAAAAGTCGGCACAAAGATTTGGTAATTTTAGAAAAATCTTTAATATATCACCTGTAAAATCCAGTGTGTCTTAAGAAACTCATTACCTCTCTCACAATAGTGGGTGACGGTAATCTCTCAATCACTCTAATTTTAGCAGGGTCGACTGATGCAATGCGACTTTATATATGCTTAAAAATATAAGAATTTGATACCACTTTTTAGACTATTTAATTCCTGGCAAATGGCTTCAAAAACTTGATGTGCGAGTTTTACTTTTATAATAATAAAATCTAAATATAAAACTATAAAAGTCACAATTTTAAACGCAAGTATACATATCGTTCAAGTAATACAGGGCTCTAGTGGAGTCCTGGTTATCGATCCCACAGGGATAGTAAATTTATAAAAAGTAAGAAATATAAGTAATATTTTGGAATTTTCAAATTATATGCAATTTATTTATACATTTATATATATATATATATATTCAAATTTAATCTACTAATAATTTTTATTAAAAGCAAGTAAGCAGTAAGCAGTAAAGTAAAGTATGCAGTAATTAAAATTCAATGCAAATATAAAAACGACTTTCTCCTTTTTCAACTAATCCAAGAATTATAGATTAATTATCTTTTTTAGGGAATTTAGATTATAGTATTATGCCAAATAGAAGCATTCCTATTCTTTACCCTTTGGACCAGGTGCAAAGAACATTGAATAATTTATAGATGGGCTTAGGATGTTTTATTATTAGAATGGGTTAATCTAGGCTCACATTACTAGATGTCCAAGGGTGGCTAAGGTCGATCCTACCAGTGACCCATTACCTTTCTATAAACCAAATTATTAGAATTTAGTCTGTCACTCTAAATACTAATTAATTTTATGCCCAATAAATATTATCTTCCTATTTATTTGCACTTCACCTTAAATAATCCGCTTATAGCCTACGATTACCTAAGGATTCATGTAATATTTACTAGTTAAGAATTTATCTCCGGATAAGTCTCAAAATTCCTCAACAGGTTTACACAAATTAAATGGCAAATTTAAAAAGTAAACTAAGATCATGTATTAATATCACCACAATGTTTTAACATATTTTATATTTAATTCTCCTACAAAATTTAATTAATTTATAATCTTTTCATAGTTAAAAGGAGAAAGATAACTAACTACTCAGAACATATTGAAATAACACAACAAATTATATTTATAAAACTTTGAACCAAAGTACAAATACTTATCTGAAGTGTTCCTTCAAGTGATCTGCTGACTTCTACTGACTCCAAAGCAATGATGAAAGAGTCCAACAATAATAACACACAATTAAAACTCAAAATAAACTCACTAGATAAAAAAAAAGTGGCACCCTAAGTATGGAAGAGGCTAATTAAAACTAAAGAGGAGAGAGAAGAAGCTAAAAATGGGTATGTGTACTAAGAGGGGGTTTTGGTGCCATTTTTTCCATAGAATGGGCTCCTATTTATAGAGCTCTGAATTTGTCTTGGGGTTGCTTAAGGCACCTCTTCAAAATTCGTCCAAATTCAATGTATCTTCTAGAAGGTAACTGTCGCACCTAGGCGCCAGGTTCTAGCGCCTGGTCGCACCTCTTCACTTTGGGTGGGACCTCTTCGAGATCCAGACTGTTTCCTTATGTCCGGATTCTAGTGCCTAGGCACCAGGCCAATAGTTCCAAAATTTTGCTCCATAAGCTCCATTTTTGCTCCTTTTTGCTACTTTTTCCTTCTTTTTCTTTCTTGGACTCTTTTTAAATCATCTACATCCAAAAACATAAAAATACCTTTCATTAAAGCATAATATCCTTAAGAATTGAATCATAAGTACGGCATAAAAATGAGTTTTTTTTGGTAGATCAAATTCCCTTAAACTTAAACGTTTCTTGTTCTCAAGTAACCCTTTTAATTACATAAAATAGATAACATTTGGAATGAAGTTAAAATATTTAAGATTTCTGTAATTTTTGGTTTTATAAATGCTTTAGAAAATCATTAACCAAATTTCACTAACTAAGTTTAATTTTAAGAATTAAAGAACATTTAACTACCAAATCATAAGACATCCAATTTTTCATTTATTTCAAAAATAATTGAAGTTCATCATGTTAAGGTCACATAGAATATTTACAAGAAAAAGATTTTCATGAAATATTTTTCTAGTAAAAATTTATGTACATAGAAATTAAGTTAAAAATGTAATCAGTTTTCTTTCTATAAGATAATTCAAGTGAAGCCAATTTTTTATTTGACATTTCCTCAAGCTTCTTCTCACTTTCTTTTCTTTCGCTTCTTTTTTTTCTGGATTGTTTTTCAATCCCTTTTTTTTAAGTGAGGATTACTATTTTTGGATAGCCTGTTAATGATTTTGATCTTCACTATCCTTAACTTATTTTCAAAAAATTATACATTCTTACTTAATGAATATAACATTTATAATTTATTATATTTAAAATCTTATTTCAATCTTTTCTTTTTCAAGCAATAATCTTGATTCCTTAGTATTTCAAAAATACAATTCTCTTTACTATAAATAGAAAAATTTTGATCTTATTATTCTTTAAGCTAAATAATTTTATTCTTAAAATCAACCAAAATTTTTGAAGTTTTAGTAAAGTTTACTAAGTTATTTATAAATTCAAAAATTTAGGTAATCTTAAATAGATTTTTCATTCCTTAGGTTATGTTAATATATTTTTACAGAAAATACTAGTTCTTTAAGGACAAATAATATTTAAATTTGATAAATCTTTTCCCTTCCCCCAAACTTCAGCTTTAGTATAAATATGAATCATGAAATTTTTTGAAGTATAAGAGAAAGAAATAAACAAGAATTAATCAAAGTACAATAATGATGTAGTAAGGAAAAACTAACTTCTACTTCTATACATGCTTCAATATGATTATAACAGAAATGATTAAGCATATATAGAAAAGTTTTACTGAGCAGGAGTTAATTTCTAGAAATAAATCTTTTTTTTTATTTTATTATTGAACATGCAAATTTACTAACTATTTATGAACACTAAACAGTAGGCTGAAACAGAAATAAGCTTTTATAGAAATTCATTCACATTTCAGTCTTAAACACGCATCAGATAATCTAAAAACAGTTTTAACATAAAAAGTTCACATAACACTAACAAATAAAATCACACTACACAGCACAAGAAACAAGAAAACACACTAAAAACATAATCAACAATCTCTAGATGTAAGTCAAGCTACTAATCACTATCTGTAGCTTCATCATCGTCATCACCAAAAGAAAACTCCATATCCTTTAGATCAACATATGGTAAAAATCTGGGACAAGTAAGGAACTGAACATCGTGCTCACCCATCAGAAATCTCACTAAAGAATTTGAATACTCAACATCATAATCACTCTTTCTTTGTGTATACTCAGAAAGATGATCGATCTCCGGGTCTATCGTATCTACTCTACACTGAGTTAAGAATAACTCATGCTGCTGCTCTATAAACTGGTCATGCATGGTTTCCTAAAAAGTAGATGGTGGCTCAGTAGAAGTAGATGATCTAGAAGTAGAAGCTCTACCTGAAGTAGGTAATGAACCAGAAGGTGCAGTAGAACTCTTACCTCACAATTCATTCATAAATACTGACGCTTTCTTTTCCTATAGGCTTTGTTGACTTGAGCTTTTCCTCAGAAAGCTCAGAACCTACTCCAGCACTTTGACATAGAGAATACATCAGAGATGGAAAACCAAGTCTAATAGAAGTTCTAGAATGAGCAGTAGCCTCTACATAATCATAAATAATTCTCCCTACATCAGTAGACTTCCTCTCTTGAATGCAGTAGTTGAGAATAACTCTATCTTTGGTAACTTCGCTCAGATGATTCGATGGAAGGAGACGAGCAGAAATAAAGTAGTGACATGCCTTTGAAACACCATAAAGCTTAGAAGATTAAAAATTTACCCTTTTTCCATTCTGAATCTTCCAGGCTCTAGTACTATCAGTCATGTAGGCAATGATCATATCCAAATCTCCCTCAGATGGAGATAATCCTGAGTAATAACACTCTATGTTTAGCGGCAGGCCATAGAACATATTGATGCATTCAGGAGTGAATCCTACTCCAACTCCTCGAACAAAAATCTCGAATTCTTCAGCATCCACGAAATTAACATAAAACTCTCTAACAACAGGGATAACATCAACAACAGTGAAATAGCAAAATCGTTGCCAGTTGAGCGCAATGATTGTCTCCTCAATTCTTCCTCCAGGATCATAAAAACTTCACTCCGAGATAAATTTTTGAGTCGTAGAAAAATCATTGTATCAAAAGTGTGCAACAGGAGTGAAGAACTTGCTACGATCAAAATTTTCGCTTTCCTTTCCTCACTTAGATTTGGGTGTCATCTAAACATGAAAAAAAAACACGAAAAAAATTCAACGGATCTAGGAAAATAAACTAATTTAAGCTTTTCAAACATGAAAGAGCTTAAAAATTCTTGGATTTAACCATAAAAAATCAAAAAATTTCTCAAAATTTATGTTTTCTCAATGAGAGCAAAATCCATGGTAAAAATAAAAAATAATGAGTTTAGAATGTAGATCTGACCTCGAGATGAAGAAATCGAGTGATATCAAGCTAAAAACTTGAAAATCCGGCTTTAAATGGAATCTCTAGGTGGTATTTTCACGAAAAACAGTGAAGAAGGAAGCTTAGGCGTCAAAAATAGCTTGACACGAGGGGGGGGGGGGTTATGAAGAAGAGTTTTTGGGTTCAGGCAGAACCGGCGCCTAGGCGCCGAGTTCTAGCGCCTATGCACCAGACTTGTCTTTCCAAAAATTTGATTTAAATTAAATATTTTCCACCAAATCTTATTAAATTTGACTCCTAATTACTCTTATGAGAGTATTAATCAATTTTATATCCTCCAAATATTTTCACAATCAATTTAAAATGATAGTATAGATCCACAAAAATGTATCCAAATTCTTCAATTGTAATTCCTAACATCCATTCCAAATTAAATAACTTTCAGTACAATACTGTATCATGGTTCATCGTTTTATAAATAACACAAACAACAATATATTCAAAGCAAACATTCAAATCCAACAACACACATTGAACAATTAAGCAAACACACAAATTAGATATTCAACACACTAACACAAGACATGATCACACCTAAAACACATATAGGATCTATTTAACACCGATCTTTAATTACCATCTCTTTCACAATAAAGTTTGCTAGGACTGAAGAGATAGAACACCAACTCCCTTGGAAATTCCAAAGCCATCTTTTCATCGATCCGCTTGTTCTTCGCGTACATTTCTACTTGAGCGTCATGATAAGCAGCCATATGATCAGATTAAAGTTTGGTTTGCCATTCCAAGTATTTGTATTAGTGCTACATCTTATGGAGACGATTACCAATACTTTGAAGTTCCGCTTCAATCTTATCCAATCGACAAAACATTTTCTCCAAACTAACAGTAATAAAACCATTAAAATAAGGTTGAGGATCTTTAGGAGATTTGTCTCTTACCTTATTTCCATGATTTCCTCTATCCATTGCCTCCAAATCCTTTTTAACTCCTCCAAAATGGATTGCTCTTGTCGAAATTAGTGTTTCAATGGGATTGAGGATGAAAAATAGGCTATATATAAAGAGATTTTGTGTGAAAAACTGAAGAATTTCAATTTTTCCATGATCTGTAACTGCGGTGCTTAGGCGCTGGAATCTGGTGCCTAGGTGCCAAATAATCGATATGCAGGCCACTCTGGTGCTTAGGCGCCAACTTTTGGCTCCTAGGCGCCAGAACCTTGATCGACTCCGATTCGCCTATCGTCAAATTTTGGAAAGTTTCAATCGTAAAAATAGGTCTAATAAATGGGTATGATCAACACACAAACACAATTACAAAAAATTCAAATCACAAACAATCACAATCGAAGGTTAACTTGATCTCCTTTTTACTCACATTTGACATGGAGTGGTCCAAGTCTAATTTCTATATACTTCAAGAAAATGTTTAGCTTAAGCCAGTACAAACTTATTTTTTAGCTTAGCCTTCGATTTCCAGAAGTTATATACAAATTTATTCAAGACTAATTCATAACCTTACAACAATAATTAAACTCACATTAATAAATATGGGTTGCCTCCCACAAAGCACTTGGTTTAACGTCGTCAGACCGACCTAATTAACTGAATTAATCGGGTAGACTCAGCTCATAAGCCTCTTTGTAATTTAATTTCATTTCTCCCATATAAGACTTCAGTCTTAATCCATTAACTTTAAATACTTTTCCAGTTTTGGGATCTTTAATATCCACAGCTCCATAAGGGTATACTCTCTCAATTATAAATGGTCCCATCCATTTAGATTTTAATTTTCTAGGAAAAAGTTTTAAACGAGCATTAAATAATAATACTTCTTGTCCAGGCTCAAATATTTTCCTTGAAATCATTTTGTCATGCAATTTCTTCATTCTTTCCTTATAAATTCTTGCATTTTCATAAGACTCATTTCTTATCTCTTCCATTTCATTCAGTTGTAATAATCGTTTTTCTCCTGCAGTATTCAAATTATAATTGAACTTGTTTATCACCCAATAAGCTTTATGTTCAAGTTCAACAGGTAAGTGACAATGTTTACCATAAATTAACTGATAAGGTGACATTCTGATAGGTGTCTTATAAGATATTCTATAAGCCATAATGCAGAATCAAGTCTATCAACCCAGTCAGATCTTTTAGGATTAACATTCTTTTCTAATATTCTTTTAATTTCTCTATTTGACACTTCAGCCATTCCACTTGTTTGAGGATGATAAGTAGTTACAATTCTATGTTTAATTCTGAATTTTTCCTGCAATGATTGAATTCTTATATTTCTAAAATGACTTCCCCCATCTGTGATAATTATCCTGGGCATTGTCGGCATTATTTTTAGGTTTATGTTTTGAAAAGGGGTCGCCTACAGAAGTTGTCGGCAAATTTTTTAGATTTTAAATTTAATTTAAATATATATATAATTTAGAAAGTAGTATTTGATTTTGAAAATAATTTTGAGTTTGAAAATTTTAGGATATGAAATCAAACTGATCTCACATCCCAAATAGTTTATATAAATGAGCACCGCACCACAAACCGTATATCTATCCCAAAGAATAGACACACTGCTTGATGATGGGGCTCGGTTAAATAAACTAGAAGATTTGTGACATCCGTTTGGTCTGCGAACCAACTTTATAAGCCGACAAGTTCCCCTGCTTAATATAAAGGAATTAAACAGGGTTTATATTACCTGGGTTCTTAAAGTTCCTTATAAGGGCAAGCCCCTTTAGTTAATTACATCTTAAATGACGGGAATCATTTAAGAAAATTCTCGATAATGATCAGAGCTTTTGCTCTCAAGAATTTCAAAGTTTAAGGTTTCAAAGGATTGAGTTTGGAAATTTCAATAAGGAATAGCTCAAATTTGGAACAGTTTATTTTAGGAGTCCAAAAGAAGAGAAGTAGGAGAAGCTGAGGATCCAAGAAGAATCTTGGCAACTTCCCAAACTATCCAATCGTTTGGCTTCGATTTGGGAATTTACTTAATGTTTCAATCTTGTCAATTTTAATTAATTAGGACTTATATTTGTATGATATAATCACACAAGTAGCCTCAAAGATGTGAGGGTTTATGTTGTACCAAACAACTACCTAGGAGTCTTAAGACCGGTTAGGGCTGAATTTACATAATATAATTATGCAAATTCCTAACAATATGTTGAGGATTTATGTTGCACTAGGCAAACTACCTCGAAATCCTTTGGCTTGGTTATTTAATTCTAAGGAAAGTTTAGCTGGTGTAGACTCAGCTTTTACTGATGACGATGGCCGTGCTGCCCACTGTGCTCCAAGCTTCTTGTTGTTGCAGAGGCTTAGTTTTAGAAGGTGAAAATCAGGATATGAGAGAAGTGTTTTGGTTTAGAAATCTTAAAGTCCAAATATTTTTAATATTTTAATTAAAACAAATCTTAAAGTTGTTTAAACAGAACCGATTAAGATCCCACGATTCCGTCATCCCGACACCGTTATTTTCATCGAATTCACTTAGTCTAGATGAATTTGCTAAACTCAACTGAATGAGTTTCACACTTTCATTTAGACCGTGGGAAATCTCATTAGCAACATGTGGGTTACATCATCCGAGGTATTCCCGATCATTCAATGAGACATTTTAATTTAGTTGCAATTGTAGTTTTGTTGTTCTGTTTGTGATTAAATTTTGAGTTGTTTTATATTTTGGAATGTTGTGGCGGTGAATTTTATCTTGTGGTGACTTTTACTTTAGTTTTGGTTTCAGTTTTGTGGCTATCCTAAAGGTTTTAGTTTTCATGCAACAATCTTGTTTAACATGCAAGAAAAAGTAAAGTGCAGTGCATGTAAGTAAATTGCAATAAAATAAATTGTAATAAAATAAAAGCGTACCTGGAGGGTCTTCTAGTCATTCCAAGCTGCACTTAAAACACATGTTAAGGCATTAAAATATTTATAACAGGTACCTAGATAAAGCTAAGGGAAAGGTTTTTGTTGTCTACCAAATTCCTAATCCTATTGCTAGTCATCTCCTATGACGTCTAGGTTCTTGTATTTTGTTTAAGGATGATTTTCTTCATCAAAGAATAATTAAATTCAATTGTTCTTCTAAAACATCTCATCATATTAAGAAAGTGCTTAGGACGAGACCTAAACAACTTTTCAATGCTTCCGAGATTATTTTGAGTCCAAGTAAATTTAATTGCACAGGTGATTTAATCATCCGGGAGTTTAGTTAAGCTTTGTCTCTTGCTTAGTGAACTTGGGCATTTGATTACCTGATGAATGAAGTGATATCTCACTTAATACTCCATTTAAGAGTTATAATAATTAAAGCCTTTAGGGGCAAGTTGGTTTGTTGAGAATTTTAATCATTCTTAATTTGAAGTTTGAGTTAATGCTTTAAAATGATTTAGTTTAATTATGAGGTTTTAATTAATAATTTTAAGTTTGGAATAGTGCTCAAATTACTTTTGGTTTAAATCTTTATACTTTAAATGATCTTAATATTTTAAATTAATCTTTGGTGTTTCAAATTCACTTAGATTATTCATATATCTTAATGATTTGGTTTAGGTTAATTATGATATTATAGGTTAATCTTGATTAGTTTGATTTTTTTTATATTCTTAATTATGAATTATCCTAATATTTCAAATTTGTTTTACTTTTATTATTGAGTGATGTTAATTTAATATAATGTATATTTAATTTAATTGAATTGAATTGAATTGAATTTAATTTAATTTCAATATTTTAAATTTAATTTAATTTAATTGTTAAAATGTTAATTTAATTTTAATTTTGATTCAATTTTTACTTAATTTAATTTAATTTAATTTAAATTTAACTTAATTTAATTGTTAAACCACTAAATATTTTGAGCTTTCCTTTAATTTAAGGGTTATTTTTTTTAATTTTTAATTTACTTAGTTTGGATTATCATTTTAATCTTAATTAAGAGTTAAATATTATTGAAGTGATTTTTTTAGGGTTTTTTTATTAAAGAATTAATATCCTCTCAAGTTATATCCCTATTTTTAATAATTCAAATTTTCAATAATCTTCCAAAATTTAAATTGTTTAAATAATTAAAGTTTCATTTTTGCTTTATTAAAAGTGATTAATGAGTTCCTACCCTCTTAATTTCCCAAAGTTTCAATCATCCAAGAATGATAAAATCAAATATTTTACCCTCCATTTTAATTAAACCAAAAATTTTAATAAAGGGGTTTAAATTCTTTAATTACCTTTATGCCCTTTTAGGCTTATTTATTTCATAACTCACTAAATTGAATTCAAATGAACTTGAAATTTTTATGTCACCTCAGTCACATGTCAATTAAGATATTAGAGGAGAAAATGTGATTTTTCTGAATTTAATTTATTTAAATAATTATTTTTAGTGAAAAATAAGGGAATTCAAGGAAAATTCAACAACATGACTAAAGTAAGGTTTCTGTCCTTAAGAAAATTATGAGATGTTCATAATGACCAGAGGACCACTTGGACTAATTTTGGTGATTTTTGGAATTATAATTTGTTTATTATAATTATTTTGAATTTTAGAGTGTTAATTAATTATAAAATAAAATTAAAGTTGAAAAATGGATTTTATATTTTTGTTAAATCTCCCTGACCTCAAGGAGTTCAGAGAAACAAATTTTATAATTTTTCTGATTTTTCTTTGATTTATTAGAATTAATTTAGTGGTTGGAAAATTCATTTTTTAATTCAAAAATTGTTTTAAGCATTTAAAATTCAATATCTTTACTTTGGGACTTGGAAAAAATATTTGGTTTGTTCATAAGTGATTAGGAGTCAAAATATGACATTTTTATGATTTTTAATATTTTTATAATTTTTATTATTTTCTAATTATTTAAAATATTAAAATGTGGTGGAAAATGAAGATTTTTAGAAAATTTTAATTTTAATTTTTTAAGACTCCTCTGATATCAGAGAGGCCCTAAAACCAATTTGGTGAATTTTTAAAGTGTATTTTTGGAGTTATGAATTTTTAAAGTTTAATTTTGTTTATGTGACTTAATTAATCCATTTAGTGGGGTTAGACATCTCCAATTGATTCTAAATTTTTATGTGAGGTCCCTCTGATCCTAAAGATCAGTTGAGAATTATTTCAAGTTCTTTTAATGTGTGGTTAACCCTAATTAATTAATATTCAGTTTTGAGTAATTAGGCTAATTATGGTTATTCTTAATGAGTTAACTCAAAATATAATTATCCTAGGGTCCTCTGGTCCTAAGAAACTTTCCCAAATTTTTCTAGAAATTTCTAAGCAATATGCTAATTAATGGTACAAAAATACCAAAAATGGCGACATAAACTTGAAAAAAACATAAATTTTCATAGAGATGGCCTCTGACCTTAAACAATTCAGGGAATGTTCCCAAGATCAGAGGCTTCAAAACCCTATGGTCTCATGCCATGATGAATTGTCTATGCAAATGGAGAATCAAAATACTGAAATAAGTAAATAATTAATTAAAAATAAAATTCCCATCAAAATAACTTGATTTCTTTTCCACATTATTCTCCTCTGTTCACTAAGCAAGAGGGTATTTTTAGTTTATTTTTAAGATTTTTCTACACAAAGATATGGATTTTCAAAGTTCTGGGTATTTAAATAAATAGAAAAAACCTATTTATCTACTTATCCGACTCAGCGCCGTGTCAACCTACGGTAGATCGAAATACCACGCGATGTGCTCCTATTTGACGCCGCCATCTGAGTCAGCCGCCATGCGTCCCGCTGTTCCGCTCCTTCCTCTGATCTGGCGCAATCTGAGCCGTTCAACAGATACACGCGCGATCGGACGGCGCTTGGTCATGGTCTACGATTGGTGTGCACCCGTGACCATCCACTAAAACCCTAAGAACTCTCTCATGTCTCAACGAATTTTTGTGTTCTTATGCTCTATAGATTCATCTTGAGGAGACGAACACATCCATATGGTTTACATGCCATGAACTTAAGCCAATCAAAATAGAGAATCTCTGGAAGCTCGGGAGGAAGGAGAGGTCTATACCTTGGCTCAGAGAAGTGAAGCTTCAATCAGAGAGTTGTGGCACCTTCGATTGTACCCAAGGAAGATCCAGATGAAGTCTCGGCTCGGGGAATTGCCTGGGTACAACTTCCACCAATCCCGATTTCAAAGCTTGGCCGATAGAGAGAATTGCCAGCCTGGTGAGGGGGCTTCCACTGGGGAACTCCTTCTCTTGGTCCTGTGCAGGTGTGGGTGATTTTAATTTGATTTTGGTGGAGGTTTCAGAGATCAGCTGCCTTGGTCAAGGGAAGAACAGCCATGGAGTCCAATTTAAGTGGGACAGCTCAGCTAGTGAGTTTTCATTTTTTGAATCAAATGGGTGCTCTGGGCCATGGTGTTTTCCGGCAATTTTGGTGGCTGACTGGCCAGGCATGGGTCACCCTCAGGGTCAGGGAGGTCAGGGCTTGAATTTGGTGCAGGCAATTGGTTGTGGACATGTGTAAAGAGCTTAATTTAAATGGAATTGGAGAAGGATCATTTTGGCTTGGTTTGGTTCAACTCATGCTTCTGGGCTAGTTTCACCCCTCCCATAACCTGATTTGGGCTGAAGGGGATCAGTTGGGTCAGCTAGGAAGGGAGGGTGAAGTCCCCATCCTAGGTGATGTGGCTAATTTTGGTTAAAGTGTAACATGAATGGGGTTAAAAAAGTTTAGTGAAGGTTTAAGAAAGTAATCCCCTCCTTTGCCATTAATGGGTTGGTGAGGTGGAAATGGCTCCTCATGGCTTGCATATGGCTTGTGTATGGCTCCATGGCTCCATTTGGCTTGGGGTAAAGCTTAGTCAATTTCATGGAAGTAGATTTTAGGAATTTTGGAATTTTGGTGGAAAGTTGGATGAAGCTTGATTTGGAATGGTTTAATGATGATTTTGAATCTTAGGGGTGATATCAATTCAAGGTATGATGAAAAGAAATTGTCATGTGGGCTTTAGGGCCAATTTTGGGCTTTTGGATTTGGTGGAAATGGGCTCTTAGAATGGTTTAGGAAAGTGGGCCTTTAGGTTTGAAAAAAAAATTGGTGGATGGAAATTTTGTGAAGATTGGGCAAAAAAAATTTTGGGTTTAGTTTAGGGATGTGTCATGAACATTTTAGAAAATATTTGGTATCATTTAGCGTGGAATTGGATTTAATTTGGGCTTTTTTGGTAAAGGGGCCAACGTGGGTCAAAAAGTGGGCTAACTTGGGCTAAGGTTGGGCTAAGGTTGGATTTGATGTAAAATTAATGTTGAGAAATGTTAATGGGAGTGTCACAAAGAGTTTTCAACTTTGGTTGGGATTTGATTTTGGGATTTGGGCCCATTTGGGTTAGGTTTGAGTTTAGGCAAAAAATGGGGATTTTGGTTTTGGGTTAGGTTAGGGTGGCGTTTAGGTTCAAATTTGGGTCAAATCTTGTTAGTGTTTTGTTTTTTTGGGATATTAGGAAGGTTTAGGAAAAGATTTGCAGTTAATTGGAGTTGAATTGGGTTGGTTTGGGCTAGGTTTAGGTCATGGGCCAAAATTGGGCCTTATGCTTCAAATTGGAATTGGATCCAAATGTCAATCAAATTGGGCTTGGATTTGGACTAAATTGATATTAGGGATATTGAATTGAAGTTTAGAATTTAATTGGATCAAAATTGAGGTCAATTGGGTTGATTTGGTTTGACATTGGGTCTACTTGGGTTACGAATGGGTCAAATTGAGGGTTTTGGTAAAAGTAGGTTAAATTGACAAAATTAGCTTATGATGTAGTTGAACAAAATTAAATTGGGAATATTTGGGATTTTCTGGAATATTTTGGGAATTTTTGGAATTTATGGATTTTTTTGGTTAAGAAGGGCATTTTGGGTATTTTGAGGGTATTGAGGGGTATGTTTTAGAATTTTTGGTATATTTGGCTAAGGATGATCAATTTGAATGGTGGGAAATGTTTAGGATTGGTTTTGATGATTTTTGGGTAATTTAGGCAATTTTGTAAATTTTGGGTAGCTTCAAGGACATTTGGTAGGCTTGGTGGGTGTAGGGCCCCGGGGGTCAAAAATTGAAATTTTGGAAAAATTAACATTGATTAAGTTTGACTAGAATGGAATCACTTTGGTTAAGCCATGAAGCCATATCAAGCCTATAAGAGCCATGAGAGGACTCATTTGAGGCATTCACTATGTAGTTCCTAACCCTCTTAGCGAGGGCTCAGGGGTTAAGGTCCATCCATATGAATTACCTACATGAGTCAAGAAGTCAAACTAGGTATGAATGGTTTTAGGATTTGAAATGTGTGTGAAAGTGTAATGTGTGTAGGTCAACCCTCACCAGACCAGGCCACCCAGGGTAGTCCTAAGGCCAAAGAGTCCTATAGGGAACTCATCTTTTAAACCTCCACATTTGATCTTAACCCTCCAAGTGACTTAGGGGTTTACAATCAAACTTATGGGGTTTACAGGGAGTTAAGAGTTGTTTAAATTTCTAAGTGTTGGATTCCATTTCTAATCCTCTAAGATAGTCAAAGGGAAAGACAAAGGCTAGATCCTAAGTACTAAAGAGAGAGAAGAGAAAAGACCTCATAAAAAATGAGGTCCCAAATCTTATAAAAATATTATTCTTTAAAAATTTCGAAACACATTTGGAATCACAGTTCGATAAAGCTACAACTTCGATCCACTTTGAAACAAAATCAACTACTAATAAAATATAAATCTTTCTAGATGATGGTACGAAATGTCCCATAAAGTCTCAACCCCATACATTGAAAATTTCAATTTCTAATATAAAGTTCATAGGCTTTTCATCTTTTCTCAATATATTTCTCATTCTTTGACATTGATCACAAGTTTTCACATAATGTTCAATATCTTTAAATAAAGTAAGCCAATAAAATCCAGAATTTAAAACTTTAAATGCAGTTTTATCCACTCTAAACTGTCCTCCAAATTCATAATCGTGACATTTTTGAATAATTGCAAAAGTTTCTTCATAAGGTACACATCTTCGAATCACAAAATCTCTTCCTATTTTAAATAAATGAGGATCTTCCTAAATATATGATTTACAATCATTCTTGAATTTCTTAACGTATTTATTATTCATCCCATATGGTAAAATATTGCTAACCAAGTAGTTAACTATATCTGCATACCAAGGCATTTATAATCCTTGAATGACATATAATTGCTCATCCGAGAATTTCTCATTTATATTTTCTTCATAAATCTTCTCATTATTATTTTTGATTCTTGATAAATAATCAACAATTTTGTTGTCAGTTCCTCTTCTGTTCACAATTTCAAAATGAAATTCTTGTTAAAGTAAAACCCATCTGATCAATCTAGGTTTAGCATCCTTTTTAGATGTCAAATACTTAATAGCAGAATGATCAGTTTGCACGATACATTTTGTTCCAAGAAGGTATATTCTAAATTTATCAAAGGAATATACTATTGCTAAAAGCTCTTTTTTAGTAGTAGTGTTATTTATTTGACTTTCATTAAGAGTTTTGATAGCATAATATATAACTTTGAAAATTTTCTCATATTTTTGTTCTAATACAGCTCCGATTGCATAATCACTTGCATCACACATTCATTCAAAAGGTTTATTCCAATTAGGTGCAACAATGACATGTGCAGTGATTAATTTTTCTTTCAGAATATTGAACGCATTCAGACAGTCTTCATTAAATTCAAATTTAGATTCTTTTTCCAATAAATGGCAAAGTGGTTTAGTAATTTTAGAAACATCCTTTATATCTCCTTTAAAATATAGCATGACCCAGAAAACTTCTCACTTCAGTAACGGTAGTAGGTGGTTGCAGTTCAACAATAATTTTCACTTTTGCTTGATCAACTTCCATCCCTATTTGTAAAACTTTATGTCCAAGTATAATGCCTTCTGTAACCATAAATTGACATTTTTCCCAGTTTAGAACTAAATTTGTTTCTTCACATCTCTTCAAAATTTTCATTATATTTTCCAAGCAAGATTCAAAAGAAGTTCCAAAAGCTGAAAAATCATCCATAAATACTTCAATTCCTTTATCAATCAAATCACATAATATTGACATCATACATCTTTGAAAAGTTGCAGGTGCATTGCATAAACCGAAAGGCATTCTTCTAAAGGAAAATGTTCCATAAGGACTTGTAAATGTTGTCTTTTCTTGATCTTCAGGAGCAATGGGTAATTGATGATAACCAGAATATCCATCCAGAAAACAGAAATATGAGTGTCCAGCTAGTTTATCCAGCATTTGATCCAATAAAGGTAAAGGAAAATGATCCTTTCTAGTGGCTTTGTTAATTTTTGATAGTTAATGCAAATTTGCCATCCAGTAACTTGTCTTGTTGAGATTAATCCATTTTTTTCATTAACAATGACAGTTACTCCTCCTTTCTTCGGAACACAATGAATAAGACTTACCCATTGGCTATCCGAAATAGAATAAATAATTCCAGCATCTAACCATTTCATAATCTCTTTCTTGAAAATATCTTTCATAATTGGATTTAATCTTCTTTGAGGTTCAATAGTGGGTTTACAATTTTCTTCCATTAAAATTCTATGCATAGAGATTGAAGGGCTTATTCCTTTTCTATCTGCAATAGTCCAATGAAAAGCTTTCTTATAATTCTTCATAACTCGTATTAATTTTTCTTCTTGATCTTTGCTTAATTCTGAAGATATAATTACAGGTAAAGTTAATGAATCTCCAAGAATTGCATACTATAAATGTGCACGTAACATTTTTAACTCCAGTTCAGGGGCTTTTTTAATTGAGGGTAAAAGTATAACATTTTTAGTTGTGTCTAAGATTTCCCAATTTTCATGAATATAATGTGTTCCTTCAGATAAATTTTCTTCATTTAATGACTCATTATATAACATAGATTCTTTATCTTTATCATCAGAAATGACCTTACATTTTTCTTGGTAATGCTTTTCAATTATATAATAAAAAATATCCATTCGATAGCATTTTTCTTTATCAGGATACCTCATTGATTTCAGAACATTGAATGTTATCTCTTGATCAGTAACTCTCATCGTTAATTCTTCTTTATGCACATCAATCATAGCTCAACCGGTAGCTAGAAAAGGTCTCCCTAAAATGATAGGTATTTCTTTATCTTCTTCCATATCTAGAACAATGAAATCCACAAGGATGATAAATTTATTTACCTTAACAAGAACATCCTCTATAACTCCTTTAGGATAAGTGATCAATCGATCAGCTAACTAAAGATTTACAGTGGTAGGAGATCTCTCCTAAATCTAACCTTCGAAAGATTGAAAATGGCATGAGATTAATACTAGCTCCTAAAACACATAAGGCTTTTCCACAAAATTTTTCTCCAATAGCACAATGGAAAGGACTTTGCCGTTTACAAGGATGAGCTGCCCGACAATGGGATCATCTGTTTCGGACAAGAATTCGACAACACAGATGTCAAGTTCGCTGACGTCACTCTCTTCACACTAATGGACAAAGTGTCAGAAACTGAGAAACCCGTGATTGAGTTCAACCTGAAATCAACTCAAGAATTCCCTCCCACTGAAAGGATTCAAGTCGAAAGGAGTACTACTGTTCGTAGGAGGATTGTTGTCATACCCACACCGGTCTAGTCATCTCTCGCACCTACCTCGATTTACTGCCAGAATTGAAGGGAAGGAAATCCGAGTACGTGATGAGCATCATCACGTGGAGGGTGCGATTTTGCTACAATACCATCTGTTTTTGAGATTGGGTCCGGTTCGAAATTGCACCCCAACTCGGACTCGAAAGAAGAAATAGAAGCGAGAAAGATCGTCAAAATCGAGAAAGCGGAAGCTGTCTGAAGTTGCTTTTCTAAAAGAAATTCTGAGGAAAGAGAAGAAGCGCACGAGTATATACCTCGATTGGAAGGGAGCAGGTTTCACCCTCTCTCTGCCGCATCAAATGAAGAGGATATCCGTAGGATCGCCACTGCATTACCCTGACCTGCGTACTACAGCAAATACAAGAGGAAAAGGGATAAGACTACGCCATTGGCTCGACTGCAAGCTGTTATAGAAAGATTGGCAAAGAAAGAAAGATGCCATGTGTCAGAAATCTTAAGAAGGATAGGACAGGTGCCAGCTAAATCCCACCTCGGACCGTGAATAGAGCTTGTTCTTCGCCACGAGAGAAACCAAAGAAGAAGATAAAAGCCGGTTCACCCGTTGTTGTATCGAGTCTACAAATTAGGGAGGATACCACCTTCCAGCATATAGTCGACGGATCATCCGGTCCTAGGCTTCGAGTGCGCAGGAAGGATGGTATGGCGACCTACTACTGGCGAGTTAAGACCAAAATAATGTCCTGAGAAGAAAAGCCTCGTCAGGAAACTTGAATCAGAAGAAAGTGCTACTGCAATAATGGGGACTCCCGGGAAGGAAGTTCAACAACCGTCACGAGACGACTACGAGACCATGCGGAAAAGGCCATTAGAGGATGCCATGGAAAAATTAAGGACCGACATCCGACGGTTAGCAAAAGAAAGAGAAGAAGAACTAGGAGATGAAGTTGACTCATCAGAGTTCATGGATGATGAGTATGCCGAGATAAACATGGTTAAAATGCGAGCATCATTAGCTTCGCAAGGTACTCCGGCAGCTGCGGAAAGAGATGAACCGGAAGTGATGAAAGCACTAATTCGGGAGAGAGATGACACAATTTCCCAAATGGCAAAGAGGATGGAAGTGATGGCTGCTGCCTTAGCCACTCTCCAGAGTCAATTACAACTCAGAAAGAGACACCCCCAGAAATTATCCATATTGCAGATGGAGGAAAAGAGATCACATCCATCAACGGAGACGAACAACCAAAGAAAGATCCTGCATAAAGCATGATTCCAGAAAAGGACATTAAGAGCATGGTAGAACAGCAGGTGCGAGAGGCCCTAGCACAATCCAAGAGCGGAGCATCTGTTCAGATGGGTAGACCTTACCCCGAAGAGTTTGATGTGATCCAATACCCAAAAGGCTTCGTACCACCTCTGTTTAAGACTTTTGATGGAACAGGAAACCCCCGGCAGCATGTCGCACATTTTCATGCTAGTTGCTGCAATGCCGGTGGGAGCGACGCTCTACTCTTCCGACAGTTCGTCAGTAGTTTATCAGGCATTGCCTTGACTGGTACATAGAATTGTGGAACAGTTCAGTAAAGACCTTTTCAGAACTGGAGAATCTCTTTGTTAAGCGATTTGTCGGGGCTCAGCACCACATCACTATCAGTGATCTAGTGGTGGAGCAACAGAAGCTGAACGAGACTTTAGTAGATTACATACTTCGATGGAGAAACATAAGCATGAAGTGTGAACCACAGCTTCAAGAACAACATGCAGTCGGCATCCTACTTAAAAGTATTCATGGCCCGATAGCACTTTTCCTTAAAGGATTTACAATCAAGACTTTCGAGAAGTTGCTTAGCAAGGCCGGGAGCTTGCAAGAAGAGGCAAAGCAGTTAAGTTTCATGGACAAGAACGATAAGCGAAATGCGCGAAAACATTCGAAAAGAAATCCGGAATCGTCGCGGCGGTAGATAAGGGCAAGCGGCGGTTCAGATACAGTCAGAGCGGCCACAGCCTAGTTATCAACCACCACAACGGACTTATCATCAACCTCAGCAGGGCTATCAGCAACCTCAGGAAGGCTATCGGCAACCTCGTCCGAGCTACCAGTCGCCTCAGCATTATGAACAACCGCCTCATTCGTCACGTACCTTAAGAGAACTTCTAAATAAAGAATATCCATTCAAAATTGAAGCAGTAGCGAAGATGTTTCGCAGCTTAATGAAGACACTGGATTTTCAGTTTCCAGAGCCCAAAAAGCCGGAGGAAGTCAATAAGAAAGATCATCCGAACTATTGCCCTTACCACCAGATGCTCGGACACATGATAGAGGATTGCATCACTTTCAAGAGTTGGCTTGATGACAATCTCCAGAGAGGGAACATAACGATCCCAAAGGAATACATGAAGGAACCCCAGAAAGGAGGGTCCGTCAATGTTATTTCAACGGATCCCATTGTTCCGATAGACCCGTACACGACTAATGATGGATGGAGTACCGTCTGGACAAAGTCATCAAAGAAAATTTTGGATCACATCCAAACCACTTTGGTACATGCTTCAAATCAAAGTTTGAAACCTGTCGAGTCGGCACTATCACTTGCGATTGAAGAACCGCCCCAGAAGGAGGAGAAGATCGTGGAAGAAAAGAAGACCGAGGCTCCGAAGGGTAGACTAGGGGCTGCTTATCCTAGGATGGTTATTTCCGATTAGGGGAAGAAATCCCACGAACTCCTGACTCTGTATGATTATCTGCTCGCTCCGGCGGGATCTTATAATGATAAGGGTTGTGGCGTTGGCTATGTTTTGACTGTTTCTAATGATTACGTAACTAACGACAACCAGCTTAATCTGGATCTCGATTCCAATACAAATAATGATTCTCAAATCATACACAACCTCGACGACCACGACGAAGAAGATGTTCACAATGGAGGCTACGAAAGCTCGACAAGAAACGAGCCCATTTGTGAATTCCGAGTGGCTCCGATCACGATAGAATTAGAACTATCAGACACCGAAGCAACTTCAGAAGAGCCAGTTGTTCCAATTCAAGAGGATACACCGGCAGATTCAACACCCAATTCAGAAGAAATAATTGAAGTAAATTTAAGAAGTGGAAAAGTTCTACCCCCGAGAATGGGTCCAAAGGCTAAAGAAAAGCAGGTGGTTGCTCAGGAAGAGCCAACCCCAGCAGAAGAATTGCCCATTCGGGAAGAGACTGAGGAACATGGTAATAAAGTAAACTACAACGTGCTAGCCCATCTTAGGAAATTACCAGCAAAACTAAGCATATATGATGCTCTGATCCTATCAAAGGATATGAGAGAGGCTCTGATCAAGGCTTTACTTGATCCAGAGATTTGTTTAGCCTAAATGGCCAGTAAATCTTCGACGAGGTTTGCTCGTTAAGAGAACAGTTAGGTGTTACCTTCACGGACAATGATCTATTACTGGGAACAGCAGATCACAACCGACTGTTATACATTTCAGACACTATTGGAAAGTTTACACTCTCCAGAGTGTTGGTTGATTCGAGAGCATCAATCAACATAATGAATCTTCAGACGCTAGCATATTTGGAAATTGATGCTCACGAGCTTGAAGCAGACAAGATGCTATTAAGAGGCTTCAATCAAAAAGGAGAAAGATCTCTTGGATCGATAACATTACTAATGAAGACCGGTGATTTAGCAAAGACAACCGCAAAATTCCACATAATTGATTCTGAGACATCGTTCAACGCTCTACTGGGTCGGCCATGGATCCATGAAAACTGGATGGTACCGTCATCTTTGCACAAGTGCATAATGTATTACGAAGGAGGAAAACAGTGTATCAAAGGTGACTTGCAACCATTCTCCGTACACGAGATTGGAATTCATGAAGATGCTGCCTACTACGCGCCTCCGAAGAAAACAATCTTTTCCAGAAATACCATACCAAATGAAGCAAAAGAGATTCGAGACGATGAAGAACCTGAAGTTCTAGTCCAACAGTTACTCACCACTCCCTTACGGCGAGATGGTGAAGATTTCTCTAGAACTCGCACCCGAGGTCGAGGCCGGGGACGAGGACGTGGAAGAAATGTTGGAACAGTTGGATAGAAGAAACCGGTCATCGATGTTGTTTGGGAGAATAGCTCTGAAGAAGAAGAAGAAATCAAGAATGAAGCAGTAACAATAAATCAGAAGAAACCACAGTTCAAGATCTCTCTCGAAGATGAAAGGAATGAAGAATACAAATCAATGTACGAGAAGATTCACCATTATGTACATACTTATGACCACGACCCCGATCCATTCTAATAAGATCGAGGGTATGGTGGTCAAGGAAGTACATGGTGGTGGTACTAAACCAATCAAGTTTTACCGTGGTGCTACTTCTTCCAATACTGAAAAAGATGTACAATTTTGAGATGTTACTTCTTCCGAATTAGTGGAACTACCTTTTGAGTGGTACTCTCCCTGTGTTCAAAATTTAATTCAACGTGGTGTCTTACCTCAACAATGGACAAAAGGCCGATCACAACACTTTGAACAATTATGGAATAATGCTGATCGGCCTCCCAATTCAAAACATGGTCTCTGATTCGGCACAGTAGGATCAGTTGATGATACAGGATTTTGCTTGGTTGTCACTTGTGAACCTAATGAAGACTGCTTGGAAGCCTCAGAAGATCTTGAAGATCTACAAATCGGAGACACTCCACCAGAATTCGAAGAAGAAATTAAATCTACTATAGACGAGTTAACGGAAGTTAACTTAGGTACTAGCGAAGAGCCTAGGCCTACCTTTGTTAACTCCTTACTCAATAAAGAAGACTCCGAAGACATAATCAAGCTACTAATGGAATTCAAGGACTGTTTTTCTTGGAGTTACGACGAAATGCCAGGATTAGCTCTAGAAGTCGCAGTTCACAGGCTAGGAGTAGATCCCACTGCTGTTCCAGTCAGACAAGCCCCCAGAAGAATGCGTCTAGAGATTGAACAACAAGTGATAGCTGAAGTTAAAAAGCTAATAGACGCTGAATTTGTCCGTGAAGAATAATACCCAACTTGGTTAGCCAACGTGGTACTAGTCAGAAAGAAGAATGGTCAGATCAGAATCTGCGTGGATTTCAGAGATTTGAATAAAGCATGTCCAAAGGATGAATTCCCACTACCAATTCCAGAATTGATGATCAACATCGCTTCGACGCATGAAATCTTCTCATTTATGGATGGATCATCAGGATACAGCCAGATAAAGATGGCACCAGAAGATGAAAAGCTCACAGCCTTCAAAACGCCGATCGGAGTGTATTGCTACACAGTAATGCCATTCGGACTAAAGAACATAGGAGAAACATACCAACGAGAGATGAAGAAGATTTTTGATGATCTCATTCACAACCAAGTCGAGTGCTACGTGGATGATGTGGTCATCAAAAGCAAACTGAAGGAAGATCACCTGTATGATTTGAGAATTGTTTTCGAGCGACTAAGACAATACAACCTTAAGATGAATCCCTTAAAATGCGCCTTCGGCGTCACCTCCAAGAAATTCTTAGGATTTGTTGTCCGACATCGCGGGATTGAAATCGATCCGGAAAAGATTAAAGCTATTTTAGAAATGCCTCCTCCCAAAACTTTGAAACAACTACGATCCTTTCAAGGGAAGTTGGCATATTTTCGACGCTTTATCTCGAACTTGTCAGGTAGGTGTCAGCCCTTCTCAGCATTAGTTAAAAAAGATGCCAAATTCATTTGGGATGAGAAATGTCAGCGGGCTTTCAAGGACGTTAAGGAATATTTAATGACACCTCTTGTCTTAGCAGCCCCAGTCTTAGGTAGACCGTTGATACTTTATACCGCGGCTTTAGACGGCTCCCTTGGAGCCCTGCTAGCCCAGATCAATGAAGAGGGAAAAGAAAATGCTTTATACTACTTAAGCCATCGTCTAATCCCGATGGAAGTAAAGTATCCTCCGATTGAGAAACATTGTTTAGCCCTGATCTTCGCCGCTCAAAAGCTCTGGCATTACATGCTTTCTCATAAGGTCAATGTTATTTCGAGAGTTAATCCGTTGCAATACTTGATGACCTGACCGATGCTTTACGCAGACTTGCCAGGTGGTCGATGACATTATTGCAATTCAACATAATTTTCGTTCCTCTTTGCGCCGTAAAGGGACAAGTCCAAGCAGACTTCCTCGCTGCACACCCTTTACTGGCAGATTCACCTCTCGATGACGATTTGCCTAATGAGCAGATAATGAGCCTAGAAGACCCTGATGATGGATGTTGGGAACTATACTTTGACGGTGCATCCTCAGCACAGAAGAACAAAGAATTGCAAACGATAGTGCCCAGTAAGTCAGGAATCGGACTAATCTTTATAACACCAGAGCGGGGGATGTTAAAATACTCCTACCACTTAACAGAACCGTGTACAAACAACGAGGCAGAATACGAAGCCCTTATAACTGGATTGGAATTAACCATTCAGATGGGAATAACGGACATCAACATCTACGGAGATTCTCAGTTGATCATTCAACAGGTCACCGGACAGTACAGACTTTAAAGCCAAGACTCGAGCAGTACTTTCAGTACACCATGAAATTGTTGGTACAAATTCCAAATGTAACAATCTACAAGATTCCCATAATAGAAAATGCTCTCGCCGATGTGCTAGCCCTCCTCGCAAAGGAATTTGCCTGCTTGCAGGATGAGTCAGTTGAAGTGCCAATTCAAGGACGATAGATCCTATCACAGCTCAACATGGATACAATACATAAATTAGAAAGAAAAGCAGAAGAAACAATTGCAGCAGTGACAAAAAATACAAAAGATTGGCGGCAGCCATTAATAGACTACTTGCAGACAGGAAACCTACCGGACGATAAGTCGTTAGCCCATCAAATCAAGAAAAGAACTCTGTCTTACGCAGTAATAAACAATACATTATACAGAAGGTCTTTTGATCAGATGTGGCTAAGATGCCTGAGCGGGTTCGAGGCTCGTGAAATCGTTAAATAAGTACATTCAAGACTTTGTGGTGCTCATCAGTCGGGTTCGAAAATGAAAATAAAGATTAAAAGACTAGGGTACTACTGGCCCTCAATGATGACCGACTGTATGAAAGTTGCCAAAACCTGTCATCAGTGCCAAGTGCATGGAGTGGTTCTACACCAACCTCCAAATGTGCTACATCCAACAATCGCATCGTGGCCATTCGAGTGTTGGGTCATAGATATAGTGGGTCCGATAGAACCACCTTCTTCAAGTGGACATCGCTTCATTCTTGCAGCTACAGACTACTTTTTCAAATGGGCAGAAGCTATACCACTTAAAGAAGTGGAGGCACACCACGTGCTACAGTTTTTCAAGAACTAAGTCATCTACCATTTTGGAGTACCACGTAGAATCATTTAAGATAATGGGTCTGCATTCAAAAGTACAAAGATCAACAATTTTGTCAGAAGACACGGGATCGATTGGCGATACTCAACGATCTACTACCCAAGAGCAAACGGCTTGGCCGAGGCTTTTAATAAAACTCTCGTTCAAATTCTAAAGAAAACTTTGGAAGACAATAAGAGAAATTGGCACGAGAAGTTGTTAGAAGCCTTATGGGCCTACAGGACTACTTTTAGGACTCCTACTCAGTCTACGCCTTACGCTTTAGTGTAAAGGTCCGAGGCCGTCTTGCCACTGGAAGTTCAGCTTCCGTCACTCCGAATTGCAATTGCAGAAAAGATCACTACTGAAGAAAATGCCAGACTACGACTAGAAGAGCTGGAAAGCTTGGAAGGGAAAAGACTTTCCGCGCAACAAAATTTGGAACTGTATCAAGCCAAGATGATCCAGGCCCATGATAAACTGGTCTGCCCAAGAACTTTCAAAGTCAGTGACTTAGTTCTTGTTCTCAGAAGACCTATTCTTGCACATCACAAGATATGTGGTAAATTTGAACCAACATGGGAAGGGTCGTTCGTGGTCGAGACAGTCTACTCAGGAGGTTCCTACCAACTGGTGAATTGCCGTGGAGAACGACCCATGATTCCAATCAATGAACGATATTTAAAGAAGTATTACGCAACATGATGTTTCGAAGGGTGGCCTCTAAAATAGAATCTTATCCCTAGAAACACGGGTGAAGTAATCACTTTGTGACTGGGTCCGAACCCAAAACAAAATAAAATGGATGATAAAAAAAAATCTCATCAACGAAAATGTTAAAAAGGAAACATGGGAAATCATAATAATAAAATGTCAATTTTTCCTCTTAAATCCTTTCATTCCTGATATGTCCTCATCTCTTCTTACTTCCTTTAAATTTAAAAGAAGTGAATAAGAATTTTTAAGTGTTTTTCTTATTGTTCTTGTTCTTAGTACAACCCCTGATCCTTTCCTTATTTTTTCGGAGGGAAATGTCGAACGGGTGGTTGGTTCTAAACTTTAGAAATGGCGTGAGTCTAACACTTGATGAAAAGAGGGTGAAGGATGGAGCAGTGATAGAGATTGACTCAGACTTCACACCAGCCGGCTTACAATACGAAGAAAATGATTGGATCCCAGTTGACCGAGAAGAACTTCACAGCCAGACAGTGATGAAAATGGGTGGCCCGAGCCACCAATCCAGCAACAAGAAAAGAAAATCAAACGCCGCGCATGCAACCGGAGAAGATAAGAAAGTTAAGTCCATGGTTGCACAACAGAGGGTAGGCTTGTCAGCGCCGTGCCCGCAAAAAATTCAAGGGGTAAGGAGAGCTACTCTCACTGCTACCCAGTGAAGAAATAAGAATCATCGCATTCGCAAAATGTTGACCAAGTTAGCAGAAGATCAACATGAACAGACAGTGGATACTGTTAGTACAAATGCTCCAAGGAGACCGGTTCGTCAAGAACCAGAAAGAAGAAAGTCAATTCCAATAAGGTCGGAACAGATAAAAGAAATACCAAGAAAAGTAGAAATAGAGTCGGTACCTCGACGCCGAGCATATGTACCGAATCTGAAGAGTCTTGTTGCGAAAGCAACCCCGGAGGATGTCCCTACGGAGGCTATCCCCGAGGAGCCAAGACATGCAGAAGAACGTGCTGGGGTTGAGCCATACATCCCGCAATATGTTACTAGACACTGAGGACTTCATATAATCCCGGAATACGAGCTGGAGAAAATGCAACTAGTTGAGAAGAAAACCTTTGAATACTTTGAAAGAATTGGAAACAAGAGGGTCAACATCTTGGAAGGCATCGAGTTACATACAGATGTTTTCTCAGATTATGAGCAACAACAAATTGTAGATCGCATCCTTGAATTGCGGAAAATGGGTCGAGCCGGCGCTCGAGAGAAAAGACATATTCGAACCCCGAAGATGGATGCCGAGGAAGGGGAGAGTTACAATCCGATGCGGATGTTGCTACAATTTTGCCCACGACAGAAAGGAAATCCACCGGGGATACTCCGTCGCGAGTGAGGTGGATCCGATGCCAAGAATCATCGAGAGAATGGTGAAAAGGATGATAATATGGAGGGTATTGTCTGCGGATTGCATACCCAGCATGTGCATTATCAACATCTACAAGGAAGGCGACTGCATACCTCCGCATATAGACCATCATGACTTTGTTAGACCCTTCTGCACAGTGTCATTCTTCAACCAGTGCAACAACATGTTCGGATCTGACCTCCGGATTGCAGGCCCCGGTGAGTTCCAAGGGCCGGTGGAGATACCACTACCGGTAGGTTCCGTCCTGGTTTTAAAAGGAAATAGAGCAGACATTGTGAAGCATTGCATTCCAGGAGTGCCTGTGGAGTGGATCTCTGTTACTTTTAGAAGAATGGACGACAGAAAAATGCTTTACCACTTTCAGCCAGATCCAGAATTGGAGAGTCCCCAACCCTACGAGCTATGAGTTACATGGGAAATAACACACCTCCAATGCACATCCATGCGGCACTCCTGCCAAGGGTGGCTTGGAAGGTGATGTTACTACCCATGTTTCTTACTATTCAGACATGGATTTTTGACAGACGCTTTTGGATGGATCAACAAGAATCTTACACAATCCGTTTTGGATTTATATGGATTGTATGAGACATAAAATTTCTGAGGAAAATATCATCATGACTAGATCAAGTTGTATGATGTACTTTCAGCAAGTTGGAATGAAAATGACTACGTCATATTTTGCCTTCACCTCTTTTTGTACAAATTGACTAGGAAACGCCATTAGAGTTAAATGAACTTTGAACGAAGAACAGAAAAGAAAAGAAAATAAATGAGAATTTTCCTAAAAATCTGAAAATTAAAATGAATTTCAAACTCACATGAACACTAAATAAAAAAAAAAATTGGATCGTTAAAGGACAAACAAAATGAATCTAAATCTCAAATTGAATTCCAATCTGAATCCTCTGATTCGAACCTTTCAGTTCTTTCCTCACTTGAAATCTATTTGAAACTCTTTTGAAATTTGAATATTTTCCTCGACTTATTGCTAAGTTAAGTCTTTTCAGCTTGGTACACTTACCAGCTCCTTTCAATTCTCTTTCTTCTGTGTCTTAGAGGATCAACTAGTTCTATTGACACGGAGCCACGAACTTTGTTCGATTTAGTTACGATGGCATGAGACTGGGTCCCTCTTCATACGAGATAAATCTTCGAGATTGGAACTCTAGTTTCCATTTCTCATTAAATTTCGAGGCCCAGTACCTGAATTCCAGTTCTCTTCCTTTGAGGTCGGTACCTAAATTCTGACTCTCATTCGAGATCGATACCTAAATTTCGATTCTCTTTCGAATTGATACCTACATTTCAATTCTAAATTCCGAGATTGGTACCTAAATTGCAGTTCTCTTCCTTCGAGGTCGGTACCTAAATTCTGACTCTCATTCAAGATTGATACCTAAATTTCGATTCTCTTTCGAATTGATACCTAAATTTCAATTCTAAATTCCGAGACTGGTACCTAAATTCCAGTTCTCTTCCTTCGAGGTCGGTACCTAAATTCCGACTCTCATTCGAGATCGATACCAAAATTTTGATTCTCTTTCGAATTGACACCAAAATTTTAGTTCTAAATTCCGAGATTGGTACCTAAATTCTAGTTCTCTTTCTTCGAGGTCGGTACCTAAATTTTGACTCTCATTCGAGATCGATACTTAAATTTCGATTCTCTTTCGAATTGATACCTAAATTTCAATTCTAAATTCCGAGGCTGGTACCTAAATTCCAGTTCTCTTCCTTCGAGGTCGGTACCTAAATTCCGACTCTCATTCGAGATCGATAAATAAATTTCAATTCTTTCGAATTGATACCTAAATTTCAATTCTAAATTCCGAGACTGGTACCTAAATTCCAGTTCTCTTCCTTCGAGGTTGGTACCTAAATTCCTACTCTCATTCGAGATCGATACCTAAATTTTGATTCTCTTTCGAATTGATACCTAAATTTCAATTCTAAATTTCCGAGACTGGTACCTAAATTCCAGTTCTCTTCCTTTGAGGTCGGTACCTAAATTCCGACTCTCATCCGAAATCGATACTTAAATTTCGATTCTCTTTCAGGTTTGATACTTAAATTTCAAATCTCACTCTCTTGAGATCAGTACCTAAATTCTGATTCTCATCCTTTTTCCGTCAATACTTAAACTTTGATTGTCACTCTGAGGCTGGTACCTAAATTCCAGTTCTCTTCATAATCCCAAGGTTGAAACCCAGGTTTCAATTCTCATTTCAAATCCAAATTTCAAATTCAAAATTTCCTTAAATCGATTTTAAATTAAACTTCAATCGAAACCCAAACTCACACATTGAAACTTGAAAATTAAAAGTAAACTGAAATCTAAATTGATTTCCCCAGATCTTGTGATTTGGAGTTCACCTCCTTTTCTTTTCCCCAGCCAGAGTTCAGGAATCTCCGGTCTTGGAAATATACCTGATACTCCCCAGCGGAAATTCTTCTACTTCGTCCTAAGTTTGTCACTTGGACATCTGTGTTGGTCTTGTTGATCTCTTCGGTCAACGCCAATACGCGCGGTGTACTTGGTTAGAACACCACACCTATTGGGGGTCCATTTGTTGACCTTATTTTTGATGAGGTATTTTGCTTCTCTCTTTAGTACTTAGGATCTAGCCTTAGGCTTTTCTTTTAACTAATCTTAGAGGACTAGAAGTGGAACCCACCCTTTAGAAGTTCAAACACCTCTTGACTCCCTGCAAACCCCACAAGCTTGATTGTAGACCCCTAATCACCTAGAGGGTTGATATCAAATGTGGAGGTTTAAAGGATGAGTTCCCTATAAGACTTCTTGGCCTTAGGAATACCACAGGTGGCACGGTGCAGTGAGGGTTGACTTGCACATACACTACACTCTCACACACATTCCAAGTCCTAAAACCACACTCTCACCCAACTTGACTTCCCGACTCATGTAGGTAATTCACATGGATGGTCCTGAACCCCTAAGCCCCTGGCTAAGAGGGTTAGGAACAACATAGTGAATGCCTCAAATGAGTCATCTCATGGCTCACATGGGCTTAATATGGCTTCATGGCTCAACCAAAGTGATTCTATTTTACTCAAATTTGATCAATCTTCATTTTTCCAAAATTTCAATTTTTGACCCTCGGGGCCCTACACCTACTAAACCTACCAAAAGCCCTTGGAACTACCCAAAATTTACAAAATCACCTAAATTACCCAAAATTCCTCAAAATCAATCCTAAACATTTCCCCCCACTCAAATTGATCACCCATAGCCAAAAAATACCAAAAATTCCAAAAGTACCCCCCAATACCCTCCAAATACCCAAATGCCCTTCTTAGCCCAAAAATCCAAAAATTCAGAGGATTCCCAAAAAAATTCCAGAAAACCCCAAATATTCCCAATTTCATTTTGTTCGACTACACCATGGGCTAATTTTGCCAATTTACCCAACCTTTACCAAAACCCCCAATTTGACCCATTTTAAACCCAAGTGAACCCAATGTCAAACCAAACCACCCTAATTGACCTCAATTTTGGTCCAATTCAATTCTAAAATTCAAATCAACATCCCTAATATCAATTTAGACCAATTCCAAGTTCAATTTGATTGACATTTGAGCCCAATTTTAATTTGAAGCCTAAGGCCCAATTTTGGCCCATGACCTAAACCTATCTCAAACCCATCCAATTCAACTCCAATTGGCCCCAAATCTTTTCTAAAGCCTTCCTAACACCCCCATAAACAAAAAACTAACTTGATTTGCCCAAAATTTGAACCTAAACTCCACCTACACCTAACCCAAAACTAAAATCCCTTAAATTGACCTAAGCCCAAACTTAACCCAAATGGGCCCAAATCCCAAAATTAGAGCCCAACCAAAGTTGGAAACTGTTTGTGACACTCCCATGAACATTTCTCAACATTAATTTTACATCAAATCTAACATTAGCCCAACCTTAGCCCAAGTTAGGCCAATTTGACCCACTTTTGCCCCTTTACCAAAAAGTCCCACATCAAACCCAATTCAACTCCAAATCACCTCAAATTTGTTTGAAATCACTCATGACACATCCCTAAACTAAACCCAACTTTTATTTGGCACAATCCTTTACAAAATTTTCATCCTAAATTTATTTTAAATCCAAAAGCCCACTTCCTTAAACCACTTTAAAAGCCCATCCCAAGACAATTTCAAAAGCCCAAAATTGATTCTAAAGCCCATATGACATTTTCATTTGTCATCCATTTAATCAAAATTATTCCCTAAGTTCCAATTCCATCATCAAATAAATCTAAATCAAGCATCATGCCAAAATACCCCTAAATTTCAAAAATCCCAAAATCCCTTTCTCATGCAAGTGAGCCAAGCCATTCCTAAGCCATGAGCAAGCCTTGGAGCCATGCACAAGCCACATGAGAGCCATGAGAATCTTAGGATTGTCAACACCCCATAAATGGAAAAAGGAGGAGATCCTTTAAGCACTCCTTAAGAGTCATTAACCATTCCCATGTTTCCCCTAACTCATGCTTAAGCTTAATTGTACTTGGATTGTGACTTGACCTCACTAATCAAGCTGATCCAAATGACTTTCTCTTCAGCTCAACCCAGCCTTCGGGAGGTGCACTTAGTTTAATCCATGCATTGGACCAAATTAAGCCAACATGACTCTTACCCCATGCCATTTTAATCAAACCTCCTTACACATGGCAATAGCCAATTGCTTGCACCAAACCCCAGCTCTGACCTCATCGGTCAAGATGGTGATCAATGCCTGGCCTGCCAGCCGTGTGGGTCGCCGGAAAACACCATGGCCGAGAGCTCCATGTGAGCCAAAATTTTCAATTCTCCCTGGCTGATCTGTCCCAACCCAAATAGACACCATGGTTGTTCTTCTCCTCCCCTGAGCAGCTGATCCCAGCCTTCAAACCCCCTTGGGAAGCCCTCTAGCAATTTCTATTTAAACACTACCATCTCTCGGCCAAATGGGCAGTTGAACCAAACCTTACCAAAACTCTACCAAAATCATTCCAGACCCCTCTCCAGACATAGAGAACTTGATCCCCATTGAAATCCAGCCCTAAAACCCTCTCTGAGAGCTCAATTTCTGAGTTGAAAATCCACCCAAAAATAGGACACTTCACCATAGTGAGCCAATCTCCAAATTGATTGGTCCTACACCTTCACCAGACCAAGAGAAGAAGTTCCCCAGCAAAAGCCCCCTCACCAGGCCAGCCATTGCTTCCAGCCTCCAAGCTTTGTGATCGGCCTTGGTCACTTTCATACTTAGACAATTCCCAGAGCCAGAGACTTCATCTGGAGCTTGCCTGGACTCAATCGAAGGTGACACAACTCTCAGATCGAAGCTTCACTTCTCTGAGCAAAGGTATGAACTCATTCTTCCTCCCGAGCTTCCAGTGATTCTCCATTTTGTTTAGGTTAATTTCATAGCCTATAAACCATATGGATGTGTTCGTCTCTTCAAGACGAATCCATAGAGCATAAGAATATGAAAATCCATTGAGAATCGAGTGAGATCTTAGGGTTTTAGTGTGGACGGTCACGGGTGCACACCAGTCGTAGACGATGACCAGGAGCCGTTGGATCGCGCGTGTATCGAGCGGACGGTCGAGATCAAGTCGGACGGCGTAATGGTACATGAACCACAGGAAGCGTGGCTGCTAACTCAAGTGGCGGCGTCGAATGGGAGCGCGACACGTAGGGGTTTAGGAGCTGCCGAAATTGACGCGGCGCCGCGTGGATAAGTAGATAAATCCCTATTTTATGAATTAATTAAATACCCAGAACTTAGAAAATTCATATCTTTGCATAGAAAAATTACAAAAATAAAATAAAAATACCCTCTTTCTCAGTGAATAGAGGAGAATAATGTGAAAAAGAAATCAAAATTAATTGGATGAGTATTTTATTTTTAATAATTTAATTACTATTTTCAGTATTTTGATTCTTCATTTACATAAACAATTCACCATGGCATGAGACCATAGGGCTTTTGAAGCCTCTGATCTTGGGAACATTCCCTGAATTTTTCAAGGTTAGAGGCCATCTCTGTGAGAAGTTATTGAATTTTCAAGTTCATGTCACTTTTTTAGGTATTTTAATTCCAGTAATTAGCATGTTGTAAAATAAATTCTAGGAAAATTTGGTGATGTTCCTTAGGACCAGAGGACCTTATGAAAAATATATTTTGAGTTAATTCATACATAATAACCTTAATTGGCCTAAAGCCCTAAAATTGAATTTGATTTAATTAGGGTTAACCACACATCAAATTGACTTGAAAATAATTCTTCATTACTCTTTAGGGTCAGAAGAACCTTACATAAAATTTTGAAACCAATTGAACTGATTAGCCTCACCAAATGAGTTGATTAAGCCTCATAAGCAAAATGGAACTTTAAAAATTCATAACTCCAAAAATACTTTTAAAAAATTCACAAAAATGATTTTGGAGCTTCTCTAATATCAAGGGAGTTTAGGAAAATTAAAATTGGAATTTTCTAAAAAAGTTGATTTTTCACAATATTTTAATATTTTAATAATTAAAAAATAATAAAAATCACAAAAATATTAGAAATCATAAAAATGTCACATTTTGACTCCTAATCACTTAGGAACAAACCAAATATTTTTCCTAAGTCCCTAGGGTAAGATATTGAATTTTAAAGGCTTAATGTAATTTTTAATATTAAAAAATGAATTTTCAACCTTCTTCACTAAAATAATTCTAATAAATCAAAGAAAAATTAGAAAACTATAAAATTTGTTCCTCTGAACTATTTGAGATTAGAGAGATTTAGGAAAAATATAAAATCCATTTTGTAGCTTTAATTTTATTTTATAATTAATTAATACTCTAAAAGTCAAAATAATTATAATAAATAAAATATAATTGAAAAAATCACCAAAATTAGTCCAAGTGGTCCTCTGGTCATTAGGAACATCCCATAATTTTCTTAAGGACAAAAGCCTTTCCTTGGTCATGTTGTTGAATTTTCTTGGAAAACCCATATTTTCTACTAAAAATAATTGTATAAATAAATTAAATCCAGAAAAATCAAATTTTCTCCTCTAATGTCTTAATTGACATGTGAGTGAGGTGACATAAAAATTTTAAATTATTTTTAGTTCAATTTAGTGAGTTATGAAATAAATAAGCATAAAAGGGCATAAAGGTAATTAAAAATTTTAACCCTTAATTAAAACTTTAGGTTTAATCAAAATGGGGAGTAAAATATTTGATTTTAACTTTCTCTTGGATGATTGAAACTTAGGGAAATTAAGGGGTAGAAACCCATTAAACACTTTGAAAATATCAAAAATGAAACTTTAATTAATTAAATGATTTAAATTTTGGAAAGAATATATTTAAAATTTGGATTTTTAAAATAGGGATATTATTAAGAGGATATTTATTCTTTAATTTAAAAATCCCTAAATAAGTCACTTTAACAATATTTAGTTTTTAATTAAAAATTAAAATAATAATCCAAATTAAAATTAAAATTAAAATTAAAACTAAAATTAAATTAAAATAAATTAAAATTAAATTAAAATTAAATTAAATTAAAATTAAATTAAATTAAATTAAAATTAAATTAAAATTAAATAAAATTAAATTAAACAAAAATCTAATTGAATTAAATTAAATTAAAATTATTTAACAACAAACCTAAATGAAATCATTAAGAATTAAATCAAAACATATCAATAATTTCAACGTCTCTTTCTATCTAAGTAAATTTTAAACATGAATATCAATCTGAAATACCTAGATAATTGAAAGTGTAAAAAATTAAATTAAATATAAAATAATTTGAACACTATTCCAAACTTAAAATTATTAATTAAAACCTCATAATTAAATTAAAACACTTTAAACCATTAACTCAAACTTTTAATTAATTATGATTAAAATTCTTGATAAACCAACTTGCCCTTAAAGGCTTTAATTATTATAACTCTTAAATAGAGTATTAAGTGAGATGTCACTTCATTCATCAGGTAATCAAATACCTAAGTTCACTGAGCAAGAGACAAAGTTTAACTAAACTCCTAGATGATTAATTCACTTGTGCAACTAAATTTACTTGGACTCAAAATAATCCCAGAAATATTAAAAAGATGTTTAGGACTCGTCCTAAGCACTTCCTCAATATGACGGGATGTTTTAGAAGAACAATTGAATCTAATTGTTCTTTGATGAAGAAAATCATCCTTAAAACCAAACCAAGAACCTAGACGTCATAGGAGATGACTAGTTATAGGATTAGGAATTTAGTAGACAACCAAAACCCTTCCCTTAGCTTTACCTAGGTATCTGTTGAAATATTTAAATGCCTTAACATGTGTTTTAAGTGCAGCTTGGGATGACGGGAAGACCCTCCAGGTACGCTTTTATTTTATTGCAATTTACTTTATTGTAATTTACTTACATGCACTGTACTTTACTTTTCTTGCATGATAAATAAAACTGTTGCATGAAAACTAAAACCTTTAGGATAGTCCCTGAACTAAAACCAAAACTAAATTAAAACTCATTGCAAGATAAAATTTACCGCCACAACATTCCAAAATATAAGACAACTCAAAATTTAATCACAAACAGGACAACAAAACTACAATCACAACTAAATTAAAACTTCTCATTGAATGATCGGGAATACCTCGGATGATGTAACCCACGTGTTGCTATCGGGATTTCCTAAGGTCTAAATGAAAGTGTGGAACTCATTCAGTTGAGTTTAGCAAATTCATCTGGACTAAGTGAATTCAATGAAAATAAAGGTATTGGGATGACGGAACCGTGGGATCTTAATCGGTTCTGTTTAAAGAACTTTAAGATTTATTTTAATTAAAATATTAAAAACACTTGGATTTTAAGATTTTCTCTAAACCAAAACACTCCTCTCATCTCCTGATTTATGACTTCTAAAACTAAACCTCTGTAACAACAAGGAGCTCGGAGCTTAGTGGGCAGCTCGACCATCGTCATCAGCAAAACTCGGATCTACTTCAGCAAAACTTTCTTAGAATTAAATAACCAAGACATAGGACTTCGAGGTGGTTTGCCTAGTGCAACATAAATCCTCAACTCTTCGTTAGGCATTTGCATAATCATGTTATACAAATTAAGCCCTAACTAGTCTTAAGATTCCGAGGTAGTTGTTTGGTATGACATAAACCCTCATATCTTCAAGGCTATTTGTATGATCATATCATACAAATATAAGTCCTAATTAATTAAAATTGGCAGGACTGCAATATTAAATAAATTCCCAAACTGAAGCCAAAAAATAGGATAGTTTGGGAGGTTGCCAAGATTCTTCTTGGATCCTCAACCTTTCCTACTTCTCTTCCTTTGGACTCATGAAAATAACTATTCCAAATTTGATCCATTCCCTTTTGAAATTCCAAAATTCAATCCTTTGAAAACCTTAAACTTTGAAATTCTTGAGAGCAAAACCACTAATCATTATCGAGAGTTTTCTTAAATGATTCTCATCATTTAAAATGTAATTAACTATAGGGGCTTGCCCTTATAGGGAACTTTAAGAACCCAGGTAACATAAACCCTGCTTAATTCCTTTGTATTAAGCAGGGGAACTTGTCAGCTTATAAAATTGGTTCGCAGACCAAACGGATGTCACAAATCTTCTAGTTTATATAATCGAGCCCCATCATCAAGCAATGTGTCTATTCTTCGGGATAGATACACGGTTTATGATGCGGTGCTCGTTTATATAAACTATTTGGGATGTGAGATCGGTTTGATTTCATATCTTAAAATTTTTAAACTTAAAATTATTTTCAAAATCAAATGCTACTTTCCAAATTATATATATATTTAAATTAAAATTAAAATCTAAAAATTCGCCAACAATTTCTGTAGGCAACCCCCTTTTCAAAATACAACTCACGCTCAACCTAAAAATATTTGCCGACAAGAACCAATGCAGTATTGTCTCAATCCATAATTGGAGAGAATCACATGAAATTGTATGGATGAGATTGTAGTCCATATGATTGAGTTCAAATAAATAAGGAGATATGCTTTTTAATAGGGAGTAAAATTAGAGGACTTTAGAGTGATAGGCTAAAGCCCCTTTTTTTGGTTTGATGTTTCCAATTTTGTTATTATATTAGCCCCCAGTTGGAGGGAGACGTGGAAACTCTAGAGTGAGAGCTAGTATCTTTCCTGCCTAACCCATCTACAATATTTCAAAACTTCAAATTAACCAATATTCTTTATAGAACCAAGTAAGGGTAAAGAGTATATTTGCTTCTATTTGGCACAACACATTTAGATACTTCCACAATAAAATTCCATAATTATTATTGATTCATTGAAGGAGGAAAAATATATTTCATTCTCATTTGGTTTCATATATCATTTTATAGTCTTGTTAATTTTAGTTGCTTGCTTTACATTTTCTTAAACGAAAATATCAATAACAAATTTAAAATTTTTTATCTTAAAACATAATTTACAAAATCATTTCAAAAAGTAAAAAGTTATTTTTCTACTTTTTTTAAAATTTTAGATATTTCCCTGTGGTTTCGATATCTCAGGGCTTAATTAGAAAGTCCTATATTACTTGTTAAACGATGTGTATACTTGCATAGTATCCCATATTGTAAAATAATTAAAATATATTTATTATTTGCTTCAGAGTCAAGTTTTTGGAAGTCATTGCAAAGGAAGAGATATTATCATTGAAAAGAAATATAATGTGTAAAATGTAAGCATAAATATTCGGGGATCAAGTTATAGGTGCCATTCCTGTGAAATTAATTAAAATATCATTTAAAGAAAGTTTAAGAAAAATAAAAATTTTTACTTTTCCTTGTTTTTGTTAATGTGTTTCATTTTATTTTATTGTTTTTAGATGCGTTGTTTAGGTTCTAAAGGACTTGTGCCTTACAATTCTGAATTTGAGAGAACTATCAGAAAAATCAAAAAAATTAATAATACATTAAATGATAAAAATATTCAAGAAGTGGTGAATCAAGAAAATCATAATGTTCAAATCCATTAAGAATTTAGACCTTTAAAAGATTGTGCTAACCCTACAGTGGATGAACTTCATGGTAGTATTCAACGCCTTATTGTAGCTACTAATTCATTTGAACTTAAACCTGCTATTATCTAAATAGTATCTAATAATCAGTTTGGGGAAGCACTAACTGAAGATCATAATTTACATCTTGCCAATTTTTTAGAGTTGTGTGCTACTTTTAAATATGCTAGTGTTTCAGACGATGCTATCAGACTTAGAATTTTTCCTTTCCCACTAAGGGATAATGCAAAGATATGGTTAAATTCATTAGCACCTGGGTCTATCAGAACTTGGGATGATTTAGTGCAAAAATTTCTTGCTAAATATTTTCCACCATCAAAGACTACGAAGCATAGAAATGATATACATCTTTTTGTCAGTTTGAAGGTCAATCTATATATGAAGCATGAGAACGATTTAAAGACCTTCTATGAAAGTGTCCACATCATTCGATAACAGATTGGTTAATAATTCAGACTTTTTATAATGTATTAGTTGGATCTCTTAGATTTATTATTGATGCCTTATACATTTTTATAATCCTGGTTGTTCATTGATGTCTGAACAGTTTGCTGATGCTTATTCTTTAATTGAAGAAATGGCTACTAAAAATTTTAAATAGCCTTTTGAAAGGTTAAATCTTAAAAAGGTAGCCAACATTCATGAAAATGATGCTTTTGCATTGTTAGCAAGTCAAATTGCGGCAATTTCAAGGAAGATAGACTAATTTGGAATGAATTTTTCTCAGCCAATTCCATGAATGAAGAAAATTCATTAGGCCAAATTTTTTATTCTCAAACTTCATTAGAAACTTTGAATGCCATAACTAAACCTAAAAACCCATATTTCAATTATTATAACACAGATTGGAAAAACCATCCAACCTTTAATTGGAATACCAATAATCAGTGTGGTAGTAATCAACAATGGGGGAACAACCAAGTAAACCCATTGGGGAACTGGAACAACCAAGGGAATAATAATTATAGACCAACATATCCTTCAAGTTTTAATAATACTTCACAATTTAAGGAGAAGAAGTTATCTATTGAAGAAGTGGTGTTGTAAATGAGAAATCAATTGCAAAGTTGAAGAGCTACAGTCATAAATATTAAGAATCAATTGGGTAAAATTGCCAATTCATTAAGTAATAGATCCCAAGGAACACTTCCTAGTAATACAGAAGTAAATCTAGAAGACAAGAATAAAGAGCAAGTAAAAGCAGTTCAATAAAGAAGTGGAAGAGAGTTGGAAGGTAGAGTTTAAAAAGAGATTGAAGTAGAGAAAGAAGAAATTGAAGAACCAAAAGAGGACACTCTGAGAGGTTTGGAAAGATATATTTCTCCACCTAATATTGATTTAGAAAGGCTGCCACCTCCATTTCCTCAGAGAGTTCGTCAACAAAAGTTGGATAAGCAATTTTTAAAGTTGTTGGAAATATTTAAGAAGCTTACAATTAATATTCCATTTGTTGAAGCCTTAAAACAAATGCCAAGCTATGTGAAATTGATGATGGTTATTATCAATAGAAAATGGAAGTTTTAAGATAATGAAACTATTGCACTTAGTGAGGAGTGCAGTGTAATAATTTAGAGAAAGCTTCCTGAAAAGCTTAAAGATTCTGGTAGTTTCACAATTCCATGTGCAATCAGAGACATATTTTATGGAAAAGCTTTATGTGATTTAAGTGCAAGAATTAAACTTTTTCCATTATCTATATTCAAAAGACTGGGATTAGGAGAAATAACCCCGAAGATTGTTACTCTGTAATTAGTGGATCGTTTGATCACATATCCTAAAGGAGTTATAGAACATGTTTTGGTGAAAGTGGATCAATTTATCTTTTATGTTGATTTCATTGTGTTGGATATGGAGGAAGATAAAGAGATAAGATAAAGAGATACCCATAATTTTAGGGAGACCTTTCCTAGCCACAGGCAGAGCAATGATAGATGTGCAAAAATAGGAATTAATGATGCGGGTCAATGATCAAACTATTACATTCAATATCTCAAAATCAATGAAATTTCCTGCAAGAGGTAAAGATGATCAATGTCATAGGATGGATGTTGTCAGATATTTTAGTGAATGTCAGTTCAAGTCAACTTATGAAAGAAATTTGAAAGTAAGAATTCGAACACGAGCAAGAAGAGGAATTACAATATTCTGAAGATTTTCTTGAGGAAAATTTAAATAATGCTTATGAAAATTTTGAATTATTGGACATTACTGAAAAAGATGAATCTTTTAGTCCATCAATTGAAAGGCCTCCTAAACCCAATTTAAAGATGCTTCCTACTCATTTAAAGTATGCTTTTTAGGTGATTCCTCAACTTTGCTAGTTATAATTTCCTCTCAATTGACTAAAAAAGAAGAAGAGAGTTTGCTTGAAATTCTAAAGAAGTATAAGAAAGCCTTTGGATGTATAATAGCTGATATTAAAGGAACCAGTGCTTCAATTTGTATGCATAGAATCCTTATGGAAGATATCTGGAAACCACAGGCTGATCCTTAAAGGAGACAATATCCTATCATGAAAGAAGTTGTTATGAAAGAAATATTAAAGTGGTTAGATGCTGGAATTATCTACCCTATTTTATATAGTGCACGGGTTAGTCCTATTCACTGTGTTCCTAAGAAAGGAGGAGTTACTGTGACAGTTAATTAAAAGAATGAAATTATACCAGCAAGACAAGTTACAGGGTGGCAAATATGCATTGATTATAGAAAATTAAACCTTGCCACAAGGAAAGACCACTTTCCACTGTTGACCTCATTTTTGATGAGGTCTTCTCTTCTTCTCTTTAGTACTTAGGATCTAGCCTTAGGCTTTTCCTTTGACTATCTTAGAGGACTAGAATTGGGACCCACCTTCTAGAAATTCAAACCACTTCTTAACTCCCTGCAAACTCCACAAACTTAACTGTAGACCCCTAATCACCTAGAGGGTTGAAATCAAATGTGGAAGTTTAAAGGATGAGTTCCTATAGTGACTCTTTGGCCTGGGACCGCCCGCGGTGGCCTGGTCTGGTGAAGGGGCTGACTTACACACACTACACTTATACACTACACCTATACACTACACTTCCACATACCTCCTGAAACCACACCCATACTTAACTTGACCTTCTGACTCATGTGGGTGATTCACATGGATGGTCCTTAACCCCTAAGCCCTCAGGCAAGAGGGTTAGGAACAACATAGTGAATGCCTCAAATGGGTCCCTTCATGGCTCATGTGGGCTTGATATGGCTTCATGGCTCAACCAAAATGATTTCACTCCACTCAAACTCACCCAATCTTCAATTTTCCAAATTTTCAATTTTTGACCCCCGGGACCCTACACCCGCTAACTTACCCAAAACCCCCGAAATTACCCAAATTTCTCAAAAATTTCCAAATTACCCAAAATTCTCCAAAATCAATCCCAAACATTTCTACACCACTCAAATTGATCATCCATACCCAAAAATACCAAAAATTCCAAGAAAACCTCCCAATACCCTCCAAATACCCAAAATACCCCTCTTGGCCTAAAAATCCAAAAATTCAGAAAATTCTCAGAAAATTTCAAAAAATCCCAAATATTCCCAATTTCATTTTGTCCAACTACACCATGGGCCAATTTTGTCAATTTACCCTACTTTTGTCAAAACCCCAATTTGACCCATTTTAACCCAAAGTGAACCCAATGTCAAACCAAACCTACCCAATTGACCCCAATTTTGGTCTAATTCAATTCTAAACTTCAATTCAACATCCCCAATACCAATCTAGACCAAATACAAGCCCAATTTGATTGACATTTGGATCCAATCTCACTTTTGGCCTTAAAGCCCAATTTGGACCCATGACCTAAACCTAACCCAAACTCACCCAATTCAACTCCAATTAACCCCAAACCTTTTCTAAATCTTCCTTAACATTCCCACAAACAAAATACTAACATGATTTGCCCAAATTTAGACCCAAACCCCACTCAAACTCAACCCAAAGTTAAAAGGCCCTATTTTGACCTAAACCCAAACCTAACCCAAATGAGCCCAAACCCCAAAATCAAAGCCCAACCAAAGCCAAAACCTCTTTGAAACACCCCCATAAACATTTCTCAACATTGATTTTACATCAATTTCAACTCTAGCCCAACATTAGCCCAACTTGGCCCACTTGGACCTACATAGGCCCACTTACCAAATAAACCCAAATTCAAACCAATTCAACTCCAAATCACATCAAATTGATTCCAAGCCCTTCATAGAACATCCCTAAACCAATTATGACATTTATTTGACAAAGTTCTTCACAAAATTTTTATCCAAATGCCCATCTTAAAATCAAAAGCCCATTTCCCTTAAACTTTCCTAAAAGCCCACTTCACCACATCCAAAGGCCCAAAATCTACCCTAAAGCCCACATGACATCTCCATTTGTCATCCACTTAATTAAATCCATTACCTAAGTCCTAAATTCACCATCAAATTATTCCAAATCAAGTTTCATACAAATTTCCATCAAATTACCAAAAATTCTTAAAACCCATTTCCATGAAATTGACCCAAGCTTTTCCCAAGCCAAATGGAGCCAAGGATGAGCCATTCACAAGCCATATGAAGCCATGAAAGTTTGGCATGTGACCATGCCATTAATGGCAAAAGGAGGAGGTCCTTTAACCATCTCCTAAAAGTCATTAGCCTTAAGCATGTCTCCCTTAACCAAGATTTAATCCAAATATTCTTGGATAAGGACATCACCACCTCTTGACCAGCTAGCCTAACTGATCTTCTCAGCCCAAGACCAGCCATGGGGAGGTAAACCCAACCCAAACCAATGGGTTGACCAATTTCAAGCCAAAATGGCCTCTCCCCCATTCCATTTTAATCCAAACACTTTACACATGTCCAAGCCCAATTGACTTCACCATTGCCAAGCCCCGACCTCCCCGGTCAAGATGGTGACCCATGCCTGCCGGCCAGCCGCCCGGATCGCCGGAAAACACCACACCCGAGAGCATCATGTGAGCCCAAGCTTGGAATTCTCACCTGCCGAGTTGCCCCATGCCCAATGGCCACCATGGCTGTTCTTCTCCTCACCGCAGCAGACTCGATCCCAAGCCCTAACTCCCCCGGGAAGCCCTCCACCCTCTCCTATTTAAACTCCACCCCTCTCGGCCATGAGAAGAGCTGAGCACAAACCTTGCCGAAACTCGCCAAAATTGTTCCGGACCCTTCTCCACCCTTAGAGCAGCTTGATCCCCGGTGTCAATTTGCCCTAATCCCCACCGATAAAATCCAATTTCCCAACCGAAATTCCACCCAAAACCAGGACACTTCTCCACAGTGAGCCAATTCCCAAATTGATTGGTTCTACACCTTCACCAGACCAAGGGAAGGTGTCCACCAGCAAAAGCCCCATCTCCAGAGCCACCCGGTTGCTCCGACCTCCAAGCTTTGTGATCGGGCTTGGTCGAAATCACATCCGGACAATTCATCGGACCGAGAGACTTCATCCGGAGCTTGCCGGGATCCAATCGAAGGTGCAACAACTCTCAGATTGAAGCCACACTTCTCTGAGCAAAGGTATGAGCTAATTCTTTATCCCGAGCTTCTGGAGATTCTCCATTTCAAATGCTGTAATTTCAATGCATGTTAACCGTATAGATGTGTTCGTCTCTTCAAGACGAATCTATAGAGCATAAGAACATGAAAATCCATTGAGTATCGAGTGAGATCTTAGTGGATTTAGTGTGGACGGCTCTCGGTGAGGACGCTCGTGGACAATGAACGGATGGCGTCCATTCAATACACGCGCGGACGAACGGCTCGGATGGCGTCGGACCGAGAGACGGTACGAGAAACGCCGGGCCCGGATCGCCGACTCGGTGGCGGCGTCGAATGGGAGCGCGACGCGTGTGCGTTCGGAGCCTGCCGAGGTTGACGCGGCGCCGCGTGGATAAATAGAAAATTAGGGTATTTTTCTATTTATTTAATTCCCTAAACTTCAAAAATTCATATCTCCGTGTAGAAAAATCAGAAAAATAAAATAAAAATACCCTCTTGCTCGAGTGAACGAGAGGAGAATAATGTGGAAAAGAAATCATTTAATTTCATCAAGTATTTTATTTTTTATAATTTATTTACTCTCTGCATACTTTTGATTCTCCATGCATGTATACAATTCACCATGCATGAGACCATAGGGCTTTTGAAGCCTCTGAATTTGGGAACATTCCCTGAATTTTCCAAAGTCAGAGGCCATCCCTATAAAGAGTTATTGATTTTTCAAGTTTATGTTACTGTTTTGAATATTTTAATTCCAATAAATAGCATGTTGTGAAATAAATTCTAGGAAAATTTGGTGATGTTCCTTATGACCAGAGAACCCTAGGAAAAATAGGTTTTGACTTAGTTCATTTAAAACAACCCTAATCTGGCTTAAACACCCAAAATAGGTCTTTATTTAATTAGAGTTAACCAGGCATCAAATTGACTTGAAATCAATTCTCCACTGACCTTTAGGATCAGAGGAATCCACCATAAAAGTTTGAGGTCAATTGGACTTGGTTAGCCCCACTAATTGGGTTGATTAAGCCACTTAGTCATTTTAAACTTTAAAAATTCATAAATTTTAAAATACCTTTCAAAAATTCACTAAATTGGTTTTGGAGCCTCTCTGATATCAGGGGAACCTAAGAAAATTAAAATTTCAATTTTCTAAAAAAGTTGATTTTTAATAATATTTTAATATTTTTAATAATTAAAAAATAATAAAAATCACAAAAATAATAAAATTCACCAAAATGTCACATTTTGAATTTTAATCACATAGGAACAAATCCCACATTTTTCTTAGGTCTATTTAGTGAGATATTAATTTTTAAAGCTTTAAGGTAATTTTAAAATTAAAAAAATGTATTTTCTAGCATTTTCACTAAAATAATTATAATAAATCATAGAAAAATTAGAAAATTACAAAATTTGCTTCTCTAGTTTCCTTGATATCAGAGAGATTTTTGAAAATTATAAAATCCATTTTTCAACATTTATTTTATTTTTAAATTAATTAACACTCCAAAACTTAAAATAATTATAATAAAAATAATATAATTCAAAAAATCACCAAAATTGGTCCAAGTGGTTCTCTGGTCATTAGGAATGTCCCCTAATTTTCTTAAGGACAGAAACTTTCCCTTGGTTATGTTATTAAATTTTCCTTGGAAATCTCTATTTTTCACCAAAAATAATTATATAAATAAATTAAATACAAAAAAAACACATTTTCTCCTCTCATGTTTTTATTGACACATGAGTGAAGTCACATAAAAATTTCAAGTTTATTTGAGTTCAATTTAGAGAGTTATGAAATTATTAAGCTTAAAGGGTAAAATGGTAATTAAAATTTTAATCCTTAATTAAATTTTTTAGGTTTAATAAAAATTTAACAAGTAAAATATTTGATCCTAATCTGATTTGGATGATTGAAATTTAAATAATTAAAGGGTAGAAACCCATTAAGCAAATTTAAAATGATTAAACCTTAATTAAATAATTAATTAAATTTGGAAGAATAATAAAATTGGAATTATTAAAATAGGGATATTATTAGGAAGAGATTTATTCTTTAATTTAAAAATCCCTAAATTAATTATCTCATTAATATTCAATTCTTAATTAAAATGATAACTCAAATTTAAAACATTAAAAGACTTAATCATTAAACTAAAATTAAATTATTAAACTCTTTTAAAAAATTTCAATTAAAATTAAAAAATAAAATTAAATTAAAATTAAATTAAATTAAATTAAATTAAACTAAATTAAATTAAATTAAATCAAATTAAATTAAATTAAACAATCAAATTAAATTAAATTAAATTAATTAAATTAAATTAAATTGAATAATTAAATTAAACTAAATAAAATAAAATAAATTAAATTGAATTGAATAATTAAATTAAATTAAATTAAGTAAATTAAATCAAATTAAATTAAAATTAAATCAAATCAAATTAAACTAATTTAACATCAAATCAAACTTTATCGAATTAAATTAGATTAAAACTCAATTAAATTAAATTAAATTAAATTAAATTAAATTAAATATAACATCACCTAAGACATAAAGAATTCAAAATAAATCTAAAATAACTTGAACACTATTCCAAATTTAAACCCATTAACTTAAATCAAATCATTCGAATACCAATTTACCCTCGAAAGCTTTAGTTATCATAACTCCTAAATAGGACATTAAATGAAATGTTACTTCACTTATAGGATATTCAAATGTCCTAGTTCACCGAGTAAGTTAACAAAACTTCAATTCTCGACGATTAATTCATTTATATAATTAAATTCATTTGGACTTAAAACAATCCTGAAAATATTGAAAAGATGTTTAAGATTATTCTTAAGCACTTCCTCAATATGATAGGACATTTATAAGAACAATTGGACTTAATTGTTCTTTCGATGAAGAAAATCGTCCTTAAACCAAAACACAAAGAACCTAGACGTCATAAGGAATGACTAGCTATAGGATTAGGAATTTGGTAGAAAACCATAACCCTTCCCTTAGCTTTACCTAGGAACTTGCTTAAATATTCTAATTGTGTTTTAAGTGCAGCTTCGGATGACGGGAAGACCCTCCAGTATCGCTTTTATTTTATTGCAATTTACTTTCGCAATTTACATTATCAGCAATTTATTTAATCGCATTGCACTTACTTTTCTCGCATGATAAGACAATTGTTGCATGAAAACCCACACCTTTAGGATAGCCCCTAAAACCGAAACCAAAACTAAATTAAAAGTCATTGCAAGATAAAATTCACCGCCACAACATTTCAAAATATAAAACAACTCAAAATTTAATCACAAACAGAACACAAAACTACAATTACAACTAAATTAAAACGTCCCGTTGGATGATCGGGAATACCTCGGATGATGTAACCTACGTGTTGCTAACGGGATTTCCTACGGTCTAACCGAAAGTGTGGAACTCATTCAGTTGAGTTTAGCAAATTCATCCGGACTAAGTGAATCCGATAAAAATAATGATGCCGAAGGATGGAACCGCGGATCTTAACCGGTGTCGTTATAATCAACTTTAAGATTTGTTTTAATCAAAACACAAAAAACACTTGGAAAATTAAGACTTCTCTAAACCAAAACACTTTTCTCATCTCCCCGGTTTATGATTTCTAAAACTAAACCTCTCGCAATAATAAGGAGCTCGGAGCATGGTGGGCAGCACGCCATCGTCGTCGAGAAAACTTGAACCTACTTCAAGAATACTTTCCTAGAATTAAATAACCAAGCCATAGGATTTCGAGGTAGTTTGACTTATGCAACATAAATCCTCAACCTTTTGTTAGGCATTTGCCTCGCAAATTAAGCCCTAACCGGATCTTAGGATTCCGAGGTAGTCGTCCGATACGACATAAACCCTCACATCTTCGAGGCTATTTGTATGATTCTATCATATAAATATAAGTCCTAATTAATTAAAATTGACAAAATCAAAACATTTAAATAAACATTAGGATTTTCCTAAATTTAAGCCACACAATAGGATAGTCGAGAAATTACCGAAGTTCACTTTGAATCTGTGGTTTCTCCTACTTTTCTTCCTTTGGATTCACAAAACAAAATGTTCCAAACTTGATCCATTCCCTATTGAAATTCCAAAATTCAATCCCTTGAAAACTTAAACTTTGAAATCCTTGAGAGCAGAATTATTGATTATTATCGAGAGTTTTCTTAGGTGATTCCCGTCACTTAAGATGTAATTAACTATGGGGCTTGCCCTTATAGGAATTTTGAAGAACCTGGGTAATATAAACCCCGTTTAATGTTTTCATATTAAGCAGGGGAATTTTGTCGGCTTATAAAATTGGTTCGCAGTACCAAACGGATGTCACAAATCTTCTAGTTTATTTAATCGAGCCCCATCTGTCATGCGATGTGTCTATCCTTAGGGATGATACACGGTTTGTCTGGTGCGGTGCTCGTTTATATAAACTATTTGGGATGTGAGATCGGTTTAATCTCATATCTTAAAACCTTCAAATTTAAAATTATTTTTAAAATCAAATACTACTTTTCAAATTATTTATTTTAATTAAATTAAAAATTCGCCGACAGATTTCTGTTAGGCGACCCCTCTTCAAAATAAAACACAACCTAAAAATATGCTGACATCCACTATCTTTTTAGATCAGATGCTAGATAAACTAGCTGGGCATAAATACTTTTGTTTTCTGGATGAATATACTAGTTACTACCAAATACAATTGCTCTGAGGATCAATAGAAAACAACGTTTACTAGTCCTTATTGTACATTTGCTTTTAAAAGAATACCCTTTGGTTTATGTAATGCCCCTACTACATTTCAGAGATGTATGATGACAATTTTTTTTTATTTAATTGAGAAAGGGATTGAAGTTTTTATGGATGACTTTTCAATGTTTGGAATTTCATTTCAATCATGTTTAGAACATTTATTAAGAGTTCTGAAACGCTGTGAAGAAACTAATTTAATCCTTAACTAGGAAATATGTCAGTTTGTGGTAGCAGGAGGATTTGTTTTAGGACATCATATATCAGTAAATGGTATGGAGGTAGATCCCGCAAAAATTCAAGTTATCTCTAATTTACCTTTCCCAACAAATGTAAGGGTAATTAAAAGTTTTCTACGACATGCTAGATTCTACAGGTGTTATGTTAAAGACTTTTGAAATATTTCAAAACCTTTATGCCATTACTGAAAAAAGATGTGAATTTTGATTTTGATGATGAATGCCTAAAAGCTTTTGAGACAATAAAAGTAAACTTAATCACTGCACCTATTATAGTTTTACCAAATTGCGAAAAATCTTTTGAATTAATGTGTGATGCAAGTGATTATGCTATTAGTGTTGTTTTAGATCATAGATATGATAAAATTTTCAAAGAGATTTACTATGCTAGTAAAACTCTTAATGAAGCTCAAATTACTTATACCACAAATGAGAAAGAGTTATTAGCTATAGTATCTTCCTTTGATAAATTCAGATCATTTTTAATTGGAACAAAATGTGTGGTGCATACAGATCATTCCACCATTAAATATTTAATGAAGAAGAAGATGCAAAATTGAGATTTATAAGATGGATTCTTCTTTTGAAGAATTTGATTTTGAAATAGTAGATAGGAAGGTTGTTGATAATCAAATTGCTAATCATCTATCCAGGCTTGAAACTGAAAAATCTCTCTGTGATGTTGAAGAAATTAATGAACATTTTCCTAATGAAAAATTATTCACTATTAATGCGTGGCGTATTCCATGGTATTCTGACATTGTAAACTTTAATTTCAGTGATATTATACCCTATAGTTTGACATACCAAGAGAGAAAAAAAAAATTTATTTGAAGCTCAAACTTATTTTTGGGATTATCAATTTTTATATAAACAAGGAAAAGATCTGATCATTCAAAGATGTGTGTCTTTAGAAGAAACTTATGAAATTATTCAAAAATGTCATAATTTTTATTATGGGGGGCATTTTGGTGTTGATAAAACTATATATAAAATCATATAATTTAGATTTTATTGGCCTACAATATTTAAGGATGTTAATGCTTATATTAAAAATTGTGATCCATGTCAAAGTGCAAGTAATATTTTTAGAAGAAATGAGTAAGAAAATTTGAAATATTTGACCATTGGGGATTAAATTTCATGGTATCGTTTATACCATCTTTCGGAAATACATACATTTTAATAGTAGTTAACTATGTATCTAAAGGGATAGAAGCTGTTGCTTACTTCGATATGATGCTCAAAGTGTTGCAAAGTTTTTAAGAAAGAATATATAGAAATGAGTAAGAAAATTTAGTTAAATTTATAGTAATGATGAAAATTTTAAAGTTAAAATTTTCTTAGTAAAGAAATGTTAAATATAGTTAAACTATCTTTAGTAAGAAGTGTTGTATTTTTAGATAAATAGAAGATTTGACATTTATTTTTCAATGCTTAAATTTCTTTTATTGATAAATAATTTTCAACACTATTATTATGATTTTTAAGTGAAGGATACATATCAGACCTTTGTTGTAAATGGAAGGCTGGAATTCAAAATCATTAAAGGCCTATCCAATTACAATAATCCTTATCTTATAAAAAAATAAAAAAGAAAAATAAAAGGAAAAAAAAAGAGAGAAAAATAGTATGTAAAAAGGAAGGAGAAGCTTGAGGATTAATGGCCTAATCAAAAATTTGTTATGTACCTAAAGTTTAAAATATATGTTTTAAGAAAATCTAAAGCTTAAGGTTATAATATAGTAAGTAAAATTATTTCCAAATGAAAATTTTTAAGTAAGGAAAATGAAATGTTTGAATCCTATATTTTGAAGAATCTACAAGTATTTCTGAATTAGATAGGAACTTATATTTTCATTATCCTTTACTTAAGAACTTTCTAAACTTTAAGTTGATCTCATTTACTAAATTTTTTTCTAAATTGGACTATTACTATTGAAGGAATAGCAGAGAAAATTGCGAAGATTGAGGCTGATGAGGCATTAGTTAAGGCAAAGGTAAATGAAAATAATGCACATCTCGCACATAGTGCTTGGAAACTAAAAATGCAATTCAGTCATTCAATTTATAGAGAAAAATTGGACAAAGCAAAGTATCTGAAATACAAATGGATTGAAGATGATTCTATTCGAGTTCTTCATCATCGTTCATTTTAACAAATATTTGAGCGACATGGTTAAGAAGGAACAACTGAAGGTCAAGAATATGTTCTAACAAACGAAGAATGGAATTAAGTTCTTTATTCAGTTTGTTTTATTGTTTGTGTCTGTTTGTCTGTTTTAAGTGTTTAATGTAAGTTTTTCTTGTGTTATGGTGATTTAGAGGTTTATCTCATCCAAAACATTTTTGGAATGAGATTAGACATGTGATGTGTGCGTGTACATATTGAATATATGTTAATGAAAGTGTTGTGTTTGTGTGAAAATTTTTGTATTATTGTGATGGAATCGAAGTTGTGAAATGTTGAAAATTTTTAAGAAAGAAGAGAGGAGAAGGGAAGAAATTTTTGTAATGATTTATCTAAGACCATGTGAGGGTGGTTAACTTGGGCAGTTGTGCATTTGAATCAAATTTTGGAAAAAATCAAAATTTGTGCACTTGCACCTAAGCGCCAAGAACCCACGCTTAAGGACGAGACAACCCAAGATCCCCACATCTATGCGCCGCACTAGTCGGGCTTTTGTTGAGTGGATGCTTAGTCTAAACAACTTAGAAAAGTTCAGACATTATAGTGGTAGACACAGTCTCTACTTATACTTCTGGAAGACACGTCATGAGTTAGTTTTGAATGGAAGATAGTAGTGTACACAATTCTTATTAGAAATATCCATTGGTAGCTTGTTGTAGACACAACCTTCACTTATACCTATAATTGGTTTAAGACAATTTTAAGTGTCCAAAATCACCATTTTTTCCCCATTTTATCACATCTTCTTCTGCAAGCTTTCACATTTTTACTCCAAAGACACCCTTATAAGTGAAGATTTCTTAGTAAATTCAAGCCAAATTTTTTGGATTTCATCTTCTTAAGGTTAGATCTTCTATTTTATGTAAAAAATTATTATATTCACCATAGATTTTTAGTTCATTATGGAAATTTCAAAAAAATTACTATTCTGGATGAAAATTTGATGAAAATTGTTGGATTTTACATGGAAATGTAAGTTTAAGCTTTTAGAAGTTAAATCTAGTGAGTTTGAGTTGATTTTAGAGTTTATTATGAATTTTTTTTACAAATTTTAGAATGGCTCCAAAAATGAAAAGAAGCAAGGGGAAAGGTACATTTGATTTGAACAAAATTATAAGTTCTAAGGCTCAGGATTGTTATGTCGAAGCACTTCAATCAAGGAAGTTGACCCTGAGTGATGTTTTAAAAATCCAGGTGGAGAAGTAGAAGTTCTAATTATTCACCGACAGTGGGATCAATTCTGTTGTTTCTATATTGTTGCGGTAATCTCTATTGTTAGGAAGTTTTATGCAAATCTCCTTGAATCTGAAGACGATCTAGTGATGGTGAGAGGAAAGACAGTAGTATTTACACCTGAAGTAATTAATTCATTTTGGGAACTGCCTACGGATACTTTGTGTTTTTATTACAATCCAACTAAGGAGGATCTAAATGAGATTATATCTTTGTTAACTGCTAGAAGTGGTCTTTGGAAGATTACCAGTGGTAGAAGGGTAAAATTCTCAACATCGAAGATGGATGCCACAACGAAGGCATAACATTATTTTTTTTTTTTGCTTGTTTACTGCCCACTAGTCATCATAGTGAACTAACCAGAGAGAGTGCTACATTGAACTACTGCATTCAGCAGTATAAGACAATCAATATTGGATCTTTCATATATAAGGTTATTACCAGTTCTGTCAGAGCCGCTACTACTTTAGGTTAGGGATTCCCTACCTTAAACTATGATAGTTGAGAGGAGATTCTTCAACCTCTGAAGTCCATTACAAGTGTGAATCTGAAGATGTATTTTGAACTTCAATTTTTAGCTGGAGAGGAGGATTTTCTAGAAGTTCTGGTGCTTTTACATCACATGATTCTACATCTAGAGCTTCCACATCTCGTGGTAGATCCAATCGTGATTCACAATCTAAAATGTTGCAGAGTATGATGGATAACATAGATTACGTTATGGATAAGATATAAATCATGAAAACTATGTTGATCATACTGATTCATATTTAGGAAGGTGTAGTGATTATGAGGAGAAGTACAACACTTCTTTGGAGAGACTTATTAAAGGAGATCAAAGTGTAGGACTTCCACCTTATCTATGGTATACTCAGTTTGACTCTGCTTGTTTTTGGAAGGATGGTGATGATAAAGAAGATGATTATGGAGATAAGGATGAGTAAGGATTGAGTTATGTTGTATTTTATTTGAACTTTTATTTATGCTATTTGTGTTGATGTTTGGACTACTTTATGTATTGTTATTTGTAGTGGTAGTGAACATTTTTGTTATTGTTTGTTGTAATGTGTATCTATGTGATGATTATGTGGTAGTATATATTTGAACTCTTTTATTTTAAATGTGTTTGGTTGGTTTGGTTGAACTTATTCCTGTACATTAGGAAGTTTTCATTTAAAATTTAATGTTTAAATTTCAAATTACTACCATGAATTTTCTGTTGTGGTTGTAATATTATGTTAATTTGTGTGATTTGCTTTTACATTAGCCTCAACTGCATAGAATTCTTTTGAATCTCTTAAATATTAAAATCACAATGAACTGTGATCATTTTTACTCCTATTTTTAAATTTTTGTATCTGCGTAATTAGGACATGAAAATTCCTATTAGTATAAGTGTTAATTTTTCATTCTTGTCTTTATATATATTATGCTAAAATGTTTAATTTTTATTAAAATTTAAGTTTGGCGGGGTGGAATGAAAATTCAATTTTCAAAACTTAAAGTTTATTTGTTCTTAAGTATGCTACGAATAAGTTTTATTTTTAATTTGAAAAATGCTTATGTGTATGAAGTTATAGAAATGTGTAAGAAAATTTAGTTAATACTTTATAGTGATGAAGAAAATTTTCAAGTTAAAATTTTCTTAGTAAAGAGATGTTAAATATGATGTAACTATCTTTAGTAAAAGATATTGTATTTTTGAAAAATATTGAAGGATTAGACTTTTATTTTCAATACTTAAATTTCTTTTATTAAAAGTAGTTTTCAGAACTATTATTATACTTTTAAGTAAAGGATATATCAGACCTTTACTTTAGGAAAGGAAGAGTGAAATTCAAAATCATTAAAGTCCTATCCAGATATAGTAATCCTTTCCAAAAAAAAAAAGATAAATAAAAAGAAAAAAATAGAAAAAAAAGGAACGAAAAAAAAGAAAAGTATAATATGGGAGGAGAAGCTTGAGGATTAGTGTCTAATCAAAAATTGGTTCCACGTCTGATTATTTTAATGCATAAGATTTAAGAAATTGCTAAGCTTAAAGATTTAATATAGTGAGTATAATTATGTTTAATGAAAATTTTTAAGTAGAGAAGATATAATGCCTAAACTCTATATTTGAAAAAATTACAAGTATTTCTGAATTAGATAGGAGCTCATATTTTCATACTTTTTCACTTTAAAAATTTTCTAAACTTTTAATTTGTCTCATTCACTAAATTTTTTTTTAAAAATTAGAATACCAGGTTTCTAGAACAAAGTTTTAGAATCTCCTAAAGAAACTCATTCACATATTTTTTTATGTTGGTTTTGAAAGATTATAGTGTCACTTGAGGACAAGTAACATTTCATGTTTGGGGGCATTTGATATACCTAAAATATATAATATTTTTATGCACATTTTTTTACCTATTTTTGATGATATTGCACTTTAATGGAAGGTATTTTCATGTTTTTATTTTAGGTACACTTAAATGGACCAAAAATGTCAAAAGGAGTGAAAAAGGATCAAATTTAGAGCAACAATGAATGTTAAAATGAATTAGGTGCCTAAGCGCCAGCAGAAAGAGAAGGCCACACCATATGGGCCAGAGTTCTTGCGCTTAAGTGTCATGTACTTACTTTGCAATTTTAAAGAATTTTTTTTAAATTTTGAAGAGGTATTTGAGACATCCTTCGGTACAAATGTTGATAACTAATCAAGGGCGCCAAAAGACATTCAAATTTCACTTGAAAGGATGCATCTCTTGGATAGATTCATTGAAGATGGATACATTTTGAAGAGACACCAAGGCAGCTTTTGAAGAAAATATAAAAGGACATGAAGAGAAGTGTGTATGTATGTAGATTACTTTTAGGGAGAGGAAAATTAAAGTTTGTAGAGAGTAGTTTAAGTAAGAAGTTGTAGTATTCTTACTTAGGGTTTCTCACACTTTCTCCTTCTTAATGAAAGAGAGGGTGAGTAGGGATTCCTAAGTAAAAGTAGAGAATTTAAACCCACTTTGGCTAGGAGAAAAGTCTAAGGGAGGCTTGTAACAGAAAGGAAGAGATTCAAAGGAACTTCAAGAGTTTGGTGGAGAGGAACTTGAGATAAGTTCTATATATTACTACTTAATTTGGTTCTAATTGAGATTTGTTATGTTTTTTACATGGCTTCTACTTTTAAAACTATTTGTTGTTGTGTTTTCTCCATGGATATTGAGTAGTCCTCTTTATCTTTTTCCTTAAAATAAAAAGTAACTAAGTTTTGGATGAAAGTTGTGTAAGTATTTATCTTTAATATTGGAAGAAGTTGTGTTAATTCAAACCTCGTACATCATTTACTCCTTGATTTGGCCAATCATGATGTTAACATTTGTTGAGAGAACATGTAAGATCCTAGTAGTTATTGTCGCAATAAACAATAGGTAGGAAGCACATGGGATTGTATGGATGAGAAAGTAATTCATATAATTTGGTGCAAATAAATAGGGAAATATATTTTGATGGGTGTATAATTAGAGACTTTAGGGTGACAGACTAAAGCCCCTAATTTGGGATTTTGTTTTAGTTTTTGATACAAGAGTTAGCCCTCAGGTGGAGGGAAAGGAGGGAACTCTAGAGTGAGAGCTATTATCTTACCTACCTAACTCATCTTCAAAATTATTCGAAATTTAAACTAGCCAATGTTCTTTATAACCTCTTTAGTAAGGGTAAAGAATAAAATTAATCCTATTTGGCACAATAAATTTTGAAATCTTCCACAACAAAATTCCTTTACTTGCTTCTTATTAATGATAAGGAAAAAGATATTTTCATTTATACTTTTTAAAATCTTACAAAAATCTTGCTATAGTTAGATAATTGTTTACTTTATTTCATAATTTAAGAAAGTACCAAAATGAATCATATTTTAAAGTTTTCTGTTATCTGAAACTGTTTAAGTATCTTTTTCTAAGTCAAATTTGTGATTTAATAACCCTTCGATCTTTTAAATTTTTAAAATTTTTCCTTATGGGATCAATATTTCAGGGCTTAATAAAAAATTCCTATATTACATTATAATGATTTGTATAATTGCATAGAATCTCTATTTTAAAATATCACTGTTATATTCTTATTTACATCAAAAACAATTTTCTGGTGCTATTGTAAGGAGAATATTTTATATCAAAAATATAAGTTTAATTTGATTACCAAAAGCATAAATCTTATCAGTTTTCATCTGGTAGTAAAAAGAATCGAGATCAATCACCACTTTCTTGAGTCTTAGTTTCACTTACAATATATTTTGACATAACCTTAAGTTATGTCAATGAAGAAAAGAAGATATACTCATCATATGAAAATAAAAATTATCTCTTTAAAACTTTTTTTCTCACTCATGCCACTACTTCATATCAAAAGAAAAGAGTAAAGAAAAATGCTCACGAGGCATGGATAAGACACTACAAAATCTTCAGTAAATTAAAACAAATCCACAAGAAATTGTTTACAACAATTATAACATAATGAAGAACACAACAAATTCAGAGAGCACCATATTAAAAAATGCTCTGGGCGCCAACGCCACAAAGAAATGGCACCGACGGTGCCCAGAAACGACACTGACGTTGCCCAATGTCAGTAGAGACTAGATTTAATTCATTTGGATGAATTTTGAAGGGATTCTTGAGGCTTCTCTTAAGGAATTCATCCCAAGGCTATTTCAAAGCAAATTTGGCGCCAGAAAGAGTAGAGTGAGTGGAGAGTGACTGGTGTGTGAGTGTTGTTTGAGTGTTGTGTGAGTGGAGAGACGTAGAGAGGAAGTGAGTAGAGAGTTTAGAGTCTAGAGATTGGTGTGAAATGTGTTAATTTTTAAGGGATTATTCTCTGAGAGTTGTAGGAGGAGAAGAAAAGTTAGAGATTGCTTCTACCTTACTGCTCCAAGAAAGAATTGTATGTCGTTGTGAAGAGGGAAATAGATTCAAAGGAACTTCAAGTATGTTCTTGGGGAAGAAATTGAGGTAAGTTGTATTTACTTCTTATATTTTGTTTGACTTTCCTTTTATATATAAAATCCTTTTTTTGTCTTATCTTCCTCAAGAATTCTAAGTAGATTTTTCCATCTTTCTCTTTACAATGATAAATGATGAAGTGATGATTTAGATTGGATGTGTCATGTGAATGTTAAGAAATTGAGATGATTTTTCACTTCATACTTTATTTATTTTCGATCTGGCTAACTAAATTATTAAAATATGTTGTGAAACATATGATCTAAAAGGATTATGTGTTCTACAACAAAAGTGAAGATTACATTCAATGTCCATGAATAAGTGATGTAGTTCATGGGGGTGGGGTGCAAATAAATAGGGACATATGGTTTATTGGGCGTAGAACTAGAGATTTTAGGGTGACATACTAAATTCCTCATCCTAGTGTTTGGAAACTAAAATGAGAGTTAGCCTTTAGGAGAAGGGAAGTGGGAGCTCTGGAGTGAGAGCCAGAATCCTCCCAGCCTAACCACAGATTTAGAGATTAAACCTAGGATTAGTCAATGTTCTTTATAGCACTCGAAAAAGGGTAAAGAATAGGTGTGCTCCTATTTGGCACAATACAAGATTTTTACTAATCTTTATCATTCACTCATCATAACATCATTGTAAGGGGGAGGACATTTTTTCCAAATTTGAACCATTCAATACAAAACTTAGTGTAGTGGTAGTTATCTTTATTTCAAAGTTTAGAAAGTACTTTAGTGATCTTAGAATATTTAGCATCATTAAACTTTAGCAACTTTAGTATTTACTTTACGTGCATTGTAATTTGAATATTGGATTTATGTGCTACGCTATAGAGATTTGCTTCCTCCTTGTGGTATCGTTAACCAGAACTCTACTAGAGCTTTGTCTTACTTGAGCGATATGTATACTTGAGTATGGATTTGCTGTTTTATTATTGGACTGATTATGCATGTTAATGAACTGAAAATACTTATTAAATACTTATTTAAGATAACCGTGATCAAGTTTTATTGTCGTTGCTAGGGACCAAACAGTAAATTTAGTAGTAATTGAAAACCTTTATTTCATAATTTGTAATTGTGTGTGTTTACTTACTTTTAAGTGTGCGTACTATAATAGTGTATGTGTAGTATTGGATCTAAAGGTTTATACCTAATGATTCTGAGTTAGAATGTATTATTAGAATAGTTTAAAAACAACAAAAAGAATCTAAAAGTTTGAACAAAATGGCGAACAATTTAGATAATCAAAGAAATGAAAATAAACATCAACCTAGAACTTTAAGAGATTACGCTAACCTTAAAGTAGATGTAATTCACTTAACTATTCCAAATTCAGATGTAGCTGCTAATTCATTTGAACTTAAACCTGCTATAATCTGAATGGTACAAAATAGGTAGAACACCGAATGAAGATCCTAACTTACATCTTGCTATTCTTCTAGAATTGTGTGCTACATTTAAATATGATGGAGAGTCAAATGATGTTCCAAGACTTAGACCTTTTCCTTTTTCATTAAGGGATAAAGCTAAGGCGTGGTTAAATCCGTTAGCACCTGGACCTATCAGAACTTGGGGAGAACTATCACAAAGATTTTTTTCAAAATATTTCCCTCCATTGAAAACTGCTAAGCTTAGTAACAAATTACATCTTTCTATCAGTATGAAGGGGAATCAATACATGAAGCTTGGGAAAGATTTAAAGATTTCCTCAGGAAGTATCGACATCAGGCTTTACCAAATTGGTTTCTCGTAGATAGATTATTGATGGTGCTGTTGGTGAATCATTAATGTCAAAACCTTTTGATGAGGCTTTTTCTTTAATAGAGGAGATGGCTACTAATAATTTTCAGTGGCCCTCTGAATGGGTAGATCCAAAGAGCGTAGCTAGTATTCATGATTTTGATGCAATACTATGTTGGCTTCTCAAATTCCTACTATTCCAAAAAAATAGATCAATTCCGAATGAACTATTCTCAAACACCTTTGGTGTTAGAGGAAAATTCATTGGGACAATTAGTGGATTCTCAATCATCTTATGAGATCTTGAATACTATAAAAAATAGACCCAACAATTCTTATTCTAATTATTATAATCCTGGTTGAAAAGATCACCCAAACTTAAACTGGAATAATAACACTACTATTGTTAATCCACGCTAGGGGAACAATTATGTGAACCCATTCGAAAATTCGAACAACCAAGGAAATACTAACTATAGACCTTCTTATCTGTTAGGTGTCAATAGTAACCCACAATTTAAAGTAAAGAAATTGTCTATGGAAGAATTAATATTAAACGTTGGTAATTAATTACAAAGTTAACAGAATCAATTATAGAGTCAAGTTAGTTAATTACAAATTCACGGAGCTACTATTAAAAATATTAAAAATCAATTAGGATATATTACTACTGCACTTAGTAATAGACCTTCAGGAACTCTCCTTAGTAATGTTGAAGTTAACCCAAAGGATCATAGTAAAGAATAAATTAAGGCTATACAATTAAGAAGTAGAAAGCAATTGGAAACAAGAGTGCAAAAAGAAGCTGCAATTGATAATGAGAAGGTGGAAACTGAAAAAGATAATGATGGTATATATTTAAATTTAAAATATCCACTTAAACCGATGAAAATTACTGTAGAAAGAACACTAACTCCATTTCCTCTAATATTAAATCAACAAAAGAGAGATAAACAATATTCAAAATTTTTATAAATCCTTAAAAGATTAACAGTAAACATTCCCTTCATTGAAGCCTTAGAAAAAATGCCTAACTATGTGAAGTTTATGAAGGATATACTATATAAGAAAAGAAAGTTTACAGATAATGAGACGGTTGCACTCAGTGAAGAGTGTTACGCAGTTATTCAGAAAAATCTTCCTAAAAAAACATCAAGATCCTAATATTTTCACTATACTCTGTGTTATTGGTGAAAATTTTTTTTTGAAGAGCATTATTTGATATGGGAGCCAGTATAAATCTCCTGCCTCTAGCAACTTTTAAAAGGTTGGGAATAGAAGAAATTTCCCCTACATCATAAACTCTTCAGTTAGCTAATCATTTTAATTTCTATCCTAAAGGAGCTGTAGAAGACGAATTAGTAAAGGTTGATAAATTTATCTTTGCTGTGGATTTTATTGCTTTACATATTTTGGAAGATAAAGAAATTCCTATCATTTGGGGAATATCATTCCTTGCAACTGAAGGAGCAATGATAGATGTTAAAAAAGGAGAATTAACTATGAGAGTAAATGATCAAGAGGTAACATTTAAAATTTCAAAATCAATGAAATACCCTGTAATAAAAAAAGATGAATGTTTTCTAATGGAAATTTGTGATTATTTAAAAGATGATAATTTTAAGAAAATGTTTGAAGAGAAAAAGGAACAAGAAGATCTGAAATACTAGGACTAAAATGAAATGGAAGATAAATATGATGAGATAGATAATGAAGAACTAGATTATGTTCAAAAAAGATTTGAGATGTTGGATATTACAAAAAATGATAATAAAGTCTAATTTCATATATCATAAAACCTCTTGAACTTGAGATGAAAATACTTCTTAACCATTTAAAGTATATGTTTTTAGGAGAATTATCTACATTATCAGTTATTGTATCCTAAGATCTAAATGATTATCAAGAACATAAATTATTAGATACATTAAAAAGATTCAACAAAGCTTTTGGTTGGACTTTAGCTGATATTAAAGGAATCAATCCTTTGATCTGCATGCATAAAATTTTATTAGATGAACAACATAAACCTAAAGCTGATCCACAAAAGTGATTAAATCTAACGATGAAGGAAGTAATAAAGAAAGAAATTTTAAAATGGTTGGATGCTGAAATTATATATCCTATTTCAGATAGTGCTTGGGTAAGTCCAATTCATTTTTTTCTTAAGAAGGAGGAGTGACAGTTGATACGAATGAAAGAAATGAATTAATAAACAAGAGGTAAATTATTAGTTAGCGAATCTGTATCGATTATAGAAAATTAAATGTTGCCACTAGGAAAGATGACTTTCCTTTACCTTTTCTAGACCAAATGTTGGATAGGCTTGTTGGGCACAAATATTTTTTCTTTTTAGATGGATATACCGACTATCATCAAATACTAATTACTCCTGAGGATTAAAAAAAGATCACATTTACTAGTCCTTATGGAACATTTTTTTTCAAAGAATGCCCTTTTGATTATGTAATGCACCTGCAACATTTCAAAGATGTATGATGTCAATTTTTAGTAATATTATTGATAATGGAATAATAGTTTTTATGACAACTTTTCTGTATCTAGAACTTCATTTGATGTTTGTTTAAGTACTTTAGAAAAGTTTTGGAGTTATGCGAAAAGATAAATTTAGTTCTAAATTAGGAGAAATGTCAATTTATGGTTGTAGGAGGAATTCTACTTAGGCATAAAATTTCTGAATATGGCATGAAAGAAGACCATGCAAAAATTCAAATCATCGCAAAACTACCACCTCCTACTATTGTGAGAGGGGTTAGAAGATTTTTAGGACATGCTTGTTTCAACATGCGATATATTAATGATTTTTCAAAAATTACTAAGCCTCTGTGCCAACTTTTAGAAAAAGATAAGAAATTTAATTTTAATGAAGAATGTTTAAATGTCTTTTTGAAAGAAAAATTAATCACTACTCCTATAATAGTTTCACCTGATTCGGAGAAACCTTTTGAACTAATATGTGATGTCGGTGATTATTCAATTTGAGTTGTTTTAGGGCAATGGTATGATAAAATTTTTAAAGTTATATGTTATGCTAGTAAGACTCTTAATGAGGCTGAAGTTAATTATAATACTATTGAAAGAGATTTATTAGCTATTATATATGCTTTTGAAAATTTTTGGTTGTACTTAATTGGAACTAAATGTATAGTGCATACAGACCATTCTTTTATCAAATATTTAATGCAGAAGAATTCTAAACCAAGATTAATTAGATGTGTACTTTAAATGCAAGAATTTGACTTCATGATAGTGGATAGAAAAGGAACTGACAATTAAATAGCTAATCATTTATCTAGGCTGGAATAACATTAACTATCTGATTTTGAAGATAAAATTAAACTTGTCCTGATGAACAAATTTTTAATATTAAGGAATGGAATTTACCGTGGTATGCTAATATTGTGAATTACATTGTGAGTGATATTTTACCACTTGAATTAACAAAGCAACCATAGAAGAAATTTATGTATGATGCCAAATTTTACTTTTGGTATGACCCATATTTTTATAAACAATGTAAGCATCTAGTTATTAGGAGATGTGTGCCTTATGAAGATATTGAACCAATTATTCAAAGATATCATGATTCTAAATTTGAGGAACATTTTGAAATTGAAAAAACTGTATATAAAGTTTTATAATCTAGATTTTATTGGTCTACTCTTTTTAGGGATGTTAATAGATATATTAAACATGTGATTGATGCCAACGAGTATGTAATATTTCTAGGAGAAATTAAATGCCCCTAAATTTTATATTGGAAGTTGAGATCTTTGATGTTTTAGAATTAGATTTTATGAGACCATTTATTCCTTCATTTAAGAATATAAATATAAATATATTGATTACAGTAGACTATGAATCAAAATGAAAGGAAGTAATAGCTTTACCTAGATGTGAAGCACAAAGTGTTTCAATATTTTTAAGGTAAAATTTTTTTACAAGATATGGAATGCCTAGAGTTATCATTACTGATGGTGAATCTCATTAGAGGAATAATCTAATTTAGAGATTGGTTTAAATATATAATGTTATGCATAAAATCTCAACCGCTTATCATCCCCAGACTAGTGGTTTAGCTAAGTATCTAATCGTGAAATTAAACAAATTTTAGAGAAAACTGTAAATCCCACTAATTAGATTGCTCTACTTGATTAGATACTACATTATGGGCATATATGACTGCTTATACTCCTAAGAATGTTTCCTTATAGACTGATGTTTGTGAAGACTTGTCATTTACCATAAGAATTGGTACATAAAGCATATTGGGGATAAAAAAGTTTAATTTCAATTTAAACGATGTCAGTGAGAAAAGATTATTACAAATTAATGAATTGGAACAAATTAAAAATGAATCTTATGATAATGATAGAATTTATAAGGCGAAACTGAAGATATGGCATGACCGAAAAATTATAAGAAAAAAATTTGAACCTGCACAGGAAGTTTTGTTATATAATGCAAGATTGAGATAATTTCCTGGAAAACTAAAGTCTAGGTGGAAGACATTTCACTGGTATAAAAGCTTATCAATTTGGAGCTGTTGATATTGAAGATCCAAAAATTGGAAGAATATTTAATGTTAATGGGCATAGATTAAAACCATATTTTGAGAGGTCTCGACTAAATTTTAAAGAGGTTTAAACGTTAATTCATTCTGAATAAAACTATGTTGGGCTGACGACGTTAAACCAAGCACTTTATGGGAGGCAACCCATAGCTATCTTCATTATTCAGTTTGTTTGAGTTGGTTATAGTTGATATTGTTATTAGTTAATTTTATATTTTAGTCCTACTCACTCATAAATATCATAAATCATAATAACTATTGGATTGTATTGAAGATTCGGAATTTATTTGGACCAAAATAGAGTTTGGAGCAAAGCTTTGTACTGGCACTGAGGGCACCAGAATGGGAGCTGACGGCAACCTTTTATAGAGAACATTGTTAATTTGCAAAGCATGGGTGTCGATGGCACTGACAGAATGTGTTACAATTTTTGGAGTTTCAAATGGAGGATTTTGGTAGTATTAAGCAGAATTTTCACCCTTATAACTCCCCAAACTCATTTTAAAATCCTTGAACTCTAGAAAAATGAAAAATTAGTTCCAAAATTCACACCCCATTGCTTCTAACTCCTCAGGATCTCCAACAATTAGATTTTCAATAGGAGAAAGTTCATCAATTTCCAGGTGAAACGACTTTGCGACAAAGTTCTTGTGAAGGGGAGGTTAATAAAAGAATGATGCTTTGTCAATCATGATTTGAATGCTCCAAGTACTCTAGTAGAAGAAATTATTATGGAAAGACAGTAGGAAGGTTTTTGCTACACTACTACCATAGTAGTCATTCATGTGGAAAAGGAATTTTATGCAAATCTTCATGAAATCAACCATGGAGTCGTCTCTGTTTGAGGTAGGTGGGTACAATTCACTCCAACAACGACTAATGAACTTTTCATGATAGAAAATGTGTCAATTTTTCATTTCACAAATTTTTCCCCTATGAGAGACAACATAAAAGAAATTTATCGATATTTAATGAATGAAGGAGAAGATTGAGAGATAAGAGACAACGGGTATGTAAATTTCTCTGCTACATTCTTGAATCTTATGTTGAAGCAATGGCATTTCTTTATATCTTCGAAATTACTCCTGACTATGAAAATTAGCTAAGTGACGAAGGAACGTGCAATACTGAATTATTGTATTCAAATGGGAAGGCCTGTTGATATTGGTACAATAATTTTGAAATATGTTTTGGGACATGTTTCCACTATATTTCTTCTCTGCAGCCAGTCACAAGTGTCATATGAAAGCTGGGAAAAGTGCTTCTTCCTTCAAAGCCCATGGACCTAACTAACATTTATGATTGCCAAGCAATTGGGGATGAGAATGATCTGAGCATGATCGTGGACCAACTATCTCAGATTTCATTACCTACTCAACCTCGCGTTCCTAAAAGTTTGCATTTGATTCTAAAGAAGATCAAGAAACAAGAGAAAGAGGTACAAAATCTTATGAAAGCAATTAATAATGTTACTAAATTATTTGATCATCTGGATTGGAGGATGAAGAAAAAATTTGATCATACTTGGTGTATTGAAGAAGGCTTGATACGTTTAATGAAGAAAAAGGCATAGATTGAAGAGGATTCGACTGAAGAATTCCAATATCGACCCATCTACAATTTGTTCGTGCACTACCAATTCATGGGAGATATCAGAGGAGAAGATAACACTAACATTGATGAGGAGTAGTGATTCTCTATATTTTATATAGTATTTAGTGTTTGAACTTTATTATGCTTAGATGTGTTGGCTTTCTTTATTGTGTAATATCAAACTTATTATGCTTGGGATTTGAGTCTTGATATACTTAAAATACATAGTGTTTTTAAATACATTTTTATACCTATTTTTGATGATATTGCACTTTAATGGAAGGTATATTTGTGTTTTTTTTTGCATGTATGATTAAAATGACTGACTATGATGAAAAGAACAAAAGAGGATCAAATTTGGAGCAAAAATTGAAAAGTGTGCAAAATTGGACTCTAGCGCCTATGCATCGGATGGTTGACGCATAGGCACCACAGTTAAAGTGACAAATTTTATTTGATTTTGGAGGAAATTTGAAGGGATTTTTTAAGCATCCTTTGGATTAAACTTCACTAAGCTCCCATCAGTGCCAAAATTCATTTAAAATTTGAACGGATGGATGTATTCTTGGTGGATACATTAAATCTGGACATATTTTGACACCAAGGCACCTTTTGAAAAATTTTAAAAAGAAGACTTGAAGATCAGAAAAAAGGGTTATTTTTGGAGGGTGTGATTAGTGTTAAAAGTAGAGTTTATGTTAGAGAGCTATTGAGAGTACACCATTTCACTTCACCACTTTTATTACCTATTATATCTAATTTTTATTAAGAGTAGAATAGAGATTCAGAGTCAACAGAGTTGGGCGCCAACCTCTATTGTAATTTGTAAAGGGAAAGCAAAGTTTCAAAGGAACTTCAAGAGTCTTGTGGAGAGGATTTTTAGATAAGTGTTTATATTGTTTTACATTTGGTTTTAAAGTAAGACTTGTTGTGTTTTCACTATGATTTCTACTTTCAAATCAAGTTGTGATTGTGTTTTCTTCATGGATTCTAAGTAGTTTTCTTTGTCTTTTTTCCTTTTAAATGATGAAGTAATTAAATTATGGAAGGAAGTTGTGTGAAGTATAGGATTTCAAAGTTCGAAGAAGTTGTGATGATTCACTACTTGCACTTCATTTACCTCTTGATTTGGCCAATTAAGATGTTAACACTTGTTGTGAGAGCTTGTAAGAACTAATACAGTATTGTTTCAATCAACAATAGGAAAGAATCACATGTAATTGTATGGATAAGAATTGTAGTCCATATGGTTGGGTGAAAATAAATAGGAAGATAAGTTTTTAATGGGGACTAAAATTAGAGGACTTTAGAGTAACAGGCTAAAGCCCCCTAATTTGGTTTGATGTTTTAAATTTTGTTATGTGATGTTAGCCCCTAGGTGGAGGGAATCGAGGGAACTCTGGAGTGAGAGCTAGTATTTTCCCTGCCTTACCCATCTACATGATTTCAAAACTTCATATTAACCAATGTTCTTTATAGAACCAAGTAAGGGTAAAGAATATAATTGCTTCTATTTAGCACAACACATTTTAGATACTTCCACAACAAAATTCCATAATTGTTATTGATTCATTGAAAGAGGAAAATGATATTTTATTCTCATTTGCTTTCATACTATTTTATAGTTGTGTTAACTTTAGTTGTTTACTTTATTTTTTATTCAAAAAATACAAAAAACAAATTTGAAAAACTTTTTATCTTAAAACATACTTTACAATATCATTTTAAAAAGTAAAAGGTAATTTTTCTTATTTCTTTAATATTTTAGACATTTCCCTGTGGGTTTAATATCTCGAGGGTTAATCATAAAGTCCTATATTACTTGATAAATGATATGTATACTCGCGTAATATCCCATATTATAAATAATTAAAGTATAATTTCATATCTAAATCGTAAGCATAAATATTCAGCTGAATCAAGTTTTTAGCACCATTGCAAAGAAAGAGATAATATCAATGGAAAGAAAAATAAATTGAAAAACATAAGGATAAATATTTGGGGATAAAGTTTTTGGCATCGTTGTTGGGGAAATTAATGAAAATATCATTTAAAGAAAATTTAATAAAAATTAAGTTTTTACTTTTCTTTGTTTTTGTTCATGTGTTTTATTTTATTTTGTTAATGGTGTATGCGTAGTTCAGGTTCTGAGGGACTTGTGCCTTACGAATCTGAATTGGAGAGAACTATCAGAAAAATCAAAAAAATTAAAAATACAAAAAAAGATAAAAATATTCAAGAAATGGCAAATCAAGACCATCAAAATGTTGAAATCCATCAAGAATTTAGACATTTAAGAGATTATGCTAACCCTACAGTGGATGAACTTCTTGGTAGTATTCAACACCCTATTGTTGCTACTAATTCTTTTGAACCTAAACCTGTTGTTATCCAATAATCAGTTTGGAGGAGCACCAACTAAAGATCCTAATTTACATCTTGCCAATTTTCTAGAATTATGCGCTTCTTTTAAATACGATGGTGTTTCAGACGATGCTATGAGACTTATACTTTTCCTTTTTCACTAAGGGATAAAGCTAAGATTTGGTTAAATTTGTTAGCAACTTGATCTATCAGAACTTGTGGTGATTTAGCACAAAAATTCCTTGCTAAATATTTTCCACCATCAAAGACTGCAAGCTTAGAAATGATATTACATCTTTTTATCAGTTTGAAGGAGAATATATATATGAAGCATGGGAACGTTTTAAAGATCTCTTAAGAAAGTGTCCACATCATTCGATACCAGATTGTTTAATAATTCAGACCTTATACAATGGATTAGTTGGATCTCTTAGATCTATTATTGATGCCACTGGTGGTTCATTAATGTCTAAACAGTTTGCTGATGCTTATGCTTTAATTGAAGAAATGATTACTAATAATTTTCAATGGTCTTATGAAATGTTAAATCCTAGAAAGCAAGCCAACATTCACGAAAATGATGCCTTTGCGATGCTAGCAAATCAAGTTGTTGTAATTTCAGGGAAGATAGATCAATATGGGATGAATTTTTCTCAGCCAACTTCTATGATTAAAGAAAATTCATTAGGCCAAATGGTTGATTCTCAAACTTCATCAGAGACCTTGAATGCCATAAGTATGCCTAATAACCCATATTCCAATTATTATTACCCACGTTGGAAAAACCATCCAAACTTTAACTAGAATACCAATAATCAGGGTGGTAGTAATCAATAATGGGGGAACAACCAAGTAAACCCATTGGGAAACTAGAACAACCAAGGGAATAATAATTATAGACCAACCTATCCTTCAGGTTTTAACAATAATTTACAATTTAAGGAGAAGAAGTTGTCTACTGAAGAAGTTGTGTTACAAAAAGGAAATCATTTACAAAGTCAAGGAGCTACAATCAGAAATATTGAGAATCAATTGGGACAGATTGCCAATTCATTAAGTAATAGATCCTAAGGAACGCTTCTTAGTAATACTGAAGAAAATCTAAGAGACAAGAATAAAGAGTAAGTACAAGTTATTCAGTTGAGAAGTGGAAGAGAGGTGGAAGGTAATGTTCAAAAAGAGACTGAAGTAGAGAAGGAAGAGATTGAAAAACCAAAAGAGGATGCTCCAAAAGGTTTGGAAAGACATATTTCTCCACCTAAGGTTGATTTAGAAAAGCCACCACCTCCATTTTCTCCGGGACTTCGACAAAAAAATTACATAAGAAATTTTTAAAATTCTTTGAGATATTTTAGAAGCTTTTAATCAATATTCCATTTTTTGAAGCTTTAGAATAGATTCCAAGCTATGTGAAATTTATGAAGGATATTCTCAACTGAAAGAGGAAGTTTGAAGATAATGAGACTGTTGCACTTAGTGAAGAGTATAGCACTATAATTCCGAAAAAGCTTCCTGAAAAGCTTAAAGATCCTGGAAGTTTTACAATTTTATGTGCAATCAAAGATAGATTTTTTGGAAAAGATTTATGTGATTTGGGTGCAAGCATTAACCTTATGTTGTTATCAATATTCAAAAGACTAAAATTAGGAGAAATAACCCCAACTACTGTAACTCTGCAATTAGCTGATCGTTCGATCACATATCCTATAGGAGTTATAGAAGATGTTTTGGTGAAAGTGGATCAATTTATTTCTCTTTTTAACTTCTTTGGGTTAGATATGGAGGAAGATAAAGAGATACCTATAACTTTAGGGAGACCTTTCCTAGCTATAGACAGAGCGATGACAGATGTGAAAAAAGTGGAATTGACACGGTGAGTTAATGATCAAATTGTTACATTCAATATTTCAAAGTCAATGAAATATTCTGCAAGAGGTAAAGATGATGAATGTTATAGGACGGATGTTATCAAATATTTGAGTGAATGTCATTTCGATTCAACTTATGAAGATATATCTAAAAGAAAAGAATTGGAACACAAGCAAGAAGAGGAGTTACAAGATTCTAAAGATTTTCAAGAGGAAGATTTAAATTATGTTCATGTAAATTTTGAAATGTTTGACATAACTGAAAAAGATGAATCCTTTGGTCCATCAATTGAAAAACCTCCTGAACTTGATTTAAAGATGCTTCGTAATCATTTAAGGTATGCCTTTTTAGGTGATTCTTTAACTTTGCTAATTATAATTTCCTCTTAATTAACTGAAAGAGATGAAGAGAGTTAGCTTGAAATTTTAAAGAAATAAAAGAAAGCCTTTGGATGGACAATAGCTGACATTAAAGGAATCAGTCCTTCAATTTGTATGCATAGAATCCTTATGGAGAATAACTACAAACCTCAGGCTGATTCTTAAATGAGATTAAATCCTATCATGAAAGAAGTTATTAAGAAAGAAATCTTAAAGTGGTTGGATGCTAGAATTATCTACCCTATTTCAAATAGTGCATGGGTTAATCCTATTCACTGTGTTCCTAAGAAAGGAGGAGTTAATGTGACTGTGAATGAAAAGAATGAAATAATACCAGTAAGACAAGTTACAGGATGGCGAATATGTATTGATTATATAAAATTAAACCTTGCCACCAGGAATAACCATTTTTCACTTCCTTTTCTAGATCAGATGTTGGATAGACTGGCTGGGCATAAATACTTTTATTTTCTAGATGGATATACTGGTTACCACCAAATTCAAATTGCTCCTAAGGATCAAGAGAAAACAATGTTTACCGGTCCTTATGGTACATTTGCTTTTAGAAGAATGCCCTTTGGTTTATGTAATGCCCTGCTACATTTCAGAGATGTATTATGACAATTTTCTATGATTTAATAGAAAAAAGAATTGAAGTTTTTATGGATGAATTTTCAGTGTTTGGAATTTCATTTGAATCATGTTTAGAACATCTATCTAAAGTTCTGAAATGCTGTGAAGAAACTAATTTGGTCCTTAACTAGGAGAAATGTCGATTTATGGTAGCACGAGGAATTATTTTGGGACATCGTATATCAGAAAATGGTATGGAAGTATATCCTGCAAAAATTCAAGTGATCATTTACCTTGCCAAACCAATGTAAGGTGAATTAGAAGTTTTCTGGGACATGTTGGATTTTACAAGCTTTATATTAAAGAATTTTCAAAAAATTTAAAGTATTTATGTCGTTTACTAGAAAAAGATGTGATTTTTAATTTTTATGATGATTGCCTAAAAACTTTTCAAACTTTAAAAGAAAAATTAATCATTGCACTTGTTATAGTTTCACCTAACTGTGAAAAACATTTTGAATTAATGTGTGATGCTAGTGATTATGCTATTGGAGCTATTTTATGTCAGAAATATGATAAGATTTTCAAAGTTATTTACTATGCTAGTAATATTCTTAATGAAGCTTAAATTTATTATACCACTACTGAGTAAAATTTATTAGCTATAGTATTTGCCTTTGATAAATTCAGATCATATTTAATTGAAACTAAATGTGTGGTACATACTGATCATTCTACTATTAAGTATTTAATGAAGAAGAATGATGCAAAACCAAGATTGATTAGATGGATTCTTCTTTTGCAAGAATTTAATTTTGAGATAGTAGATAGGAAGGGTGTTGATAATCAAATTGTCGATCATCTGTCCAGGCTTGAAACTGAAAAATCTCCTTGTGATGCCGATAAAATTAATGAAAATTTTCCTAATGAAAAATTGTTCGTTGTTAATGAGTGGTGTGTTTCGTGGTATGCCTACATTGTAAACTTTATTGTCAGTAATATTTTACCCTATGGTTTAACATCCCAGGAGATGAAGAAATTTCTATCTAAAGCTAAGACTTATATTTGGGATGACCCATTTTTATATAAACAAGCAAAGGATTTGAATATTCGAAGATGTGTGTCTTCAGAAGAAACTTATGAAATTATTCAAAAATGTCATAATTCTAATTATGGGGGACATTTTGGAGTTAATAAAACTACATATAAAATCTTAGAATCTGGATTTTATTGGTCTACAATTTTTAAGGATGCAAATGTTTATATTAAAAATTGTGATCAATGTCAACGTGTAGGCAATATTCCTAGAAGAAATGAGATGCTCCTCAATTATATGTTGGAAGTTAAAATATTTGACGTTTGGGGATTAGATTTCATGGGACCATTTATACCATCTTTCAGAGATACATACATTTTGATAGCAGTAGACTATGTATCTAAATGGATAGAAGTTGTTGCTTTACCTCGATGTGATGCTCAAAGTGTTACAAATTTTTTGAATAATAAAATATTTTTTCGATTTTGAATACCAAGAGTAATCATAACTGATGGGGGAAGTCATTTTAGAAATGCGATTATGAAGAAGTTAACAAAGAAAAATCTTATTAATCATCTCATTGTTACTGCTTATCATTCACAGATAAGTATTTTGGTTGAATTATCCAGTCATGAAATTAATAGAATATTAGAAAAAAAACTCTTAATCCAAATAGAAAGGATTGGTCAATCAAATTGGATTATGCTTTGTGGGCCTATAAGACTGCCTACAAAACTTTTATAGGAATGTCCCCGTATTGACTAATTTTTAGAAAATCTTGTCATTTACCAGTTGAACTTGAGCATAAAGCATATTGGGATATTAAAGAGTTTAATTATAATTTGAAAGATACTGGAGAAAATGATTGTTGTACTTAAATGAGCTTGAAGAGATAAGGAATGAATTTAATGAAAATGCTAACATTTAGAAAGAAAAGATGAAGTTGTGGCATGATCGGAAGATTCTTACTAAAAATCTTTAGCTAAGGTAAAAAGTTTTAATATATAATGCAAGATTGAGATTTTTTGCTGGAAAATTTAAGTCCAAGTGGATGGGCCCTTTTATTGTGATGAAGGTTAATTCATATAGAGTTGAGGATATTAAAGATCCTAAAGGTAGAAAAATATTTAAAGTGAACGGTCATAGACTTAAACCTTACTTTTCAGTTGACCAATCTAAACTTGATGAGAATCTGAGGTTGGATCACTCAGAATAAGCTCTGGGTAAGTTAGGCTGATGACGTTAAACCAAGAGCTTTTGTGGAAAGCAACCCATATTTATCGGTGTACTTTGCTTTATGTTTGCTTTTGTGCTTTTATTTGGTTTGATTTTAAATGACTGGTAGCATTGTGAAGTTTTTTATGTAATAGTGGTGTTTATTTGACCTTATTTAAAGACTTAGAGGAGTCAAAATGAGGATTTCGATGTTTGGCAGAACTGTGTAAAAATGTGCACTGGTGGCTATGCGCCGCTTGTTGGCGCATAGGCGACATAATTATAAAAAATGTGAAAAATGAGGTTCTATAAGCCTAAATCTTGGGTGATTAGTTTTTGGAGTTATAAAGCAGTTTTAACACGTAAATGGTCTATTTTGTGCCTTCCTAAGTCTATAAAAAGGCTCTGAATTTATGAAATACTCGCCCCAGTTCTTATTTTCATTCCTACGTCTTAAAAAAGAGTATGTTCAGTGCAAAATGTCTTCTTGGGAGAGCTAAATTAAGAAGAAAGAGAATGCCAACAAGAAGAAGTTTAATCGTGATAGTGCATAAGAGTTATATAATGGATTTCTGGCTGTGAGTATCCAACGAATAGAAGAAAGGATTACGAAGATCGAGGCTGATGTGGAGTTTATTAATGCAAAGGTAAATGAAATTAATGCAAGTTTTGTGCACATTGGATGACAACTCAAAATGCAATTTAGTCATATAAGTCATGTGGAAGAAGCAAATAGAGCGATGTATCTGATGAACAAATGGATAGAAGAAGAAGATGTAAGAGCTTTTAATCATCGCATGTTTTGTCATATTTACATTCCTGATGGTTCAAATGGAACTAATGGTGGTTCTGGAAATAATCCACCTAAAGGAGATTGGAATTAGATTAAGTGTGGTTATGTGAGTTTAGTGTTTTAGTGTGTGGTTATTTTTTAATTTTTGTGTTTGTTGCACTTTACATATGTTTGTTACATCTAAATGATGTAAAATTGTGTTTAATGACATGTGTTTAAACTTATGTTTTGGGGAATTTCATCCAAACAGTTTGGATAGAAATTTGTAGTTTGTATTAAGTGTGTTTTGATATTTAAGTAATATAAGTTTGTGTTTGTGTGAGATTTGTGTGGAATCATTGGAGATTAAAATGTACTTTTGGAGTATTAGAAGAGTTTATGGGGAGAAATAATTATTTGAAATGGTTCAAGGTGATTAACTTGGATTATTTATGGAATTAACTTAATTATCAAATTTTGGGCACTGGCGGCTAAGTGCCAAACTGAAGGCGCATATGCGCCATATTTCGCAGCTAAGCGCTGTAGGCCTTGCGCATAAGCGCTGGTTCACAAAAATCAATTTTCTGTAATTAAGAACCCAAAATTTGTAAATTTTAACACCCCCATCACCTTCAACCTCTCAGTTTCACGAAATAAGAGCCTAGAACATCATTAAATTGGATCATTTTAGAGTCAATTTCGTCAAAATTTGTTGGATTTGAATTCCTTAAGGTATGATCACTACTCCTAAGTAAAAATTTTTTATTTTCATCGTTTATTTTGAGTACATTATCAAAAAATCCAAAAATCACTATTCATGGTGAAAATTTGAGGAAAAACATGAGAAATTGCATGGATTTAATGGAGTTTACCTTTGCAAGTTGAGTTAACAAGTTTAGTTTAAATTTGAAATTTATGGTGAATTTTTTGTAAATTTTTAGAGATGGCTCCAAAGTCAAAACGCTTAAAAGAAAAAGCAAAATTTGATTCCGAAAAATTTTTCAGTTCTAGAGTAGAGAATCATTATGTCGATGCACTCGAATCAAGAAAATTGATTCCAAAACGAGTTTCTAGCAAGCCAGGAGGAGATATTAAGGAGACGATTCTAGAAGGAATTGGGAAAGATTCTATTGCTTCTCCTCTTCTGCACTTGTTTCTGTGGTGAGAGAGTTCTATGCTAACTTGCCAGCAGTTGAGGAAAATTTGGTGATGGTTAGAGGGCAACAAATGGATTTTTCACCTGCAGTAATTAATATTTTTTACCAATTACCTTCTGCGATGTTTTATTTTTATGCAAATTTTCTTCTTTCTGAGGGAGAGTTATATAAGATTATGTCCTTTTTTACTGATGGCAGAGGTTTTTGGAAGATTACAATTGAAAGCAGAATGAATTTTCAAGCCTCTAAGTTAAATTCCACTTCAAAAGCATGGCATTACTTCATCTCATCTAAGCTTATGCCTTCAAGTTATGTCAGTGAATTTACAAGGGAGAGAACTATTTTGAACCATTGTATTCAGCAGGGAAAGCCTTTAGGTATTGGAGCTATTATTTTTTATTATATTTTGAACTATGTTAGAGCTGCTACTATAGTAGGTATGGGATTTCCTTTATTTATTCACTCGATTTGTGAGCAATTTGGTGTTAAGTCTGAAACATGGGAAGAGGTTCTTCAACCACTTAAACCTATTACTAGTGTAAATGTGAACACTTACACTGTACATTCAGTATTTAGCTGGAAAGGAGGATTTGTGAGAGCTTCTTGTCTTCTGCTTCTGCTTCTTCTACTTCTCGTGCTTCTACTGCACATGCATCATCCTTTATAGATTCACAAACTAGATTATTACAGAAAATTTTGAAGAATGTGAGTCTTACTAGAGAACATATTAGAGATATGGATAGAAAGGTAGAGAATATTGAGAGGTATATTCAGAAATATGATGATTATGAGGAGAACTATCATCAATACATAGATAAAATGATTAGAGGAGATCATACTGCTGGTTACCTCCTCATCCTTATTTTATACCTTATGTGTCCTCCAGAATTTGGAATGAGATAGATGATGATGAAGAAGATGATGAGTAGGATTTGATTTTTTTTATGTGTTGTTGAGTTTGTTATGTCCGTATTTGTGTTGTATGATGTATGGATTTTTATTTGTTGTTGTGTTTTGATATGAACTCTAATATTGTGTAGATTATAGTTAAACTATTTCTTTTATGCACATTCAGATGTTTTATGTTGTAATATGTGATGTGTTTATGGTAGTAAATACTTTATGTGCTTCTAGTGTTGAGTTTTTAGTAGTGTCTAATTTAATTCCCATAATTATTAAAAAATTTTAGAACACTATTAGAAACCCCTATTTATATAGCACGTTTAAACTTTTCAAAATTTGCTACCATTTATTTTCTAGTATCTTGTGATTTGTGTTATGTTAAGTTGGTATGTATTTGCTTTGAAAACCTCCACTATTGTAGAAGTCCTTTTAAATTTTGAAATTTCTATTTTATGAAAAACTAAAAAAATGAATTTGATTTCTTTTTACTCCTTGTTTTTAAATTGTTATACTTGCATATTTAGAATATTAGGATTCCTGCAAGCATGTTATTCTATTTTTTTTTAATTCTTATCGATATATCATTTTTATGCTTAAATGTTTTATCCTAATTAAAAAATAAAGTTTGGGGGAATTTAAAAATAAATTTTCAAAACTAAAACTTTATTAATTCTCAAGAATACTTAAATAAAATTTTATTTTTGATTGAAAATAATTATGTATATGAAGTTATATTAGGGAAGCAAAATTTTGAATATAGAAATGAGTAAGAGAATTTAGATAAATTTATAGTAATGACGAAAGATTTAAATTTAAAATTTTCTTAGTAAAGAAATGATAAATATAGTTAAACTATCTTTAGTAAGAAGTGTTGTATTTTTGGATAAATAGAATATTTGACTTTTATTTTTCAATGCTTAAATTTCTTCTATTGAGAAATAATTTTCAACACTATTATTATGATTTTTAAGTGAAGGATATGTATCAGACCTTTGTTGTAAATGGAAGGGTTGAATTCAAAATTATTAAAAGCCTATATAGATACAGTAATCCTTGCCTTATAAAAAAAAGAAAAATAAAAGAAAATATGAGAAAGAGAGAAAAATAGTATGTAAAAAGGAAGGAGAAGCTTGAGGATTTAAAGGCCTAATCAAAAATTGGTTCCGTACCTAAAGTTTAATATATAAGTTTTGAGAAAATCTAAAGCATAATGTTATAATATAATAAGTAAAATTTTTTTCAAATGAAAATATTTAAGTGAGAAAAATGAAATGTTTGAATTCTATATTTTGAAGAATTTATAAGTATTTCTGAATTAGATAAGAACTTATATTTTCATTATCCTTTACATAAGAACCTTTTAAACTTTAAGTTGATATCATTTCTAATTTTTTTTTCTAAATTGGACTATTTCATTTCTAGAACAATATTTTGAAACCTTCCTAAATAAACTTATTAACATAATTTGCATGTCAAGATTTTCTATGTGATTAAGTGTCACTTGAGGACAAGTAATATTTTAAGTTTGGGGGATTTTGATATTCCTAAAATATATAGTATTTTTAAATAAATTTTTATACCTATTTTTTATGATAATGCACTTTATGGAAGGTATATTTATATTTTTTTGCATGTATGCTTAAAATGACTGACTATGATGAGAAGAGCAAAAGACGATCAAATTTGGAGCAAAATTTAAAATATGTGCAAAATTGGCCTCTGGCGCCTAAGCTCCGATGGCTGGCACATAGGCGCCTGATCCATAAAAAAAATACCTCTTTTTTATGTCTTAATTCTTATCAATTTCTAAGGATATTATGCTTTAATGAAAGTATTTTTGTGTTTTTGAATGTAGGTGATGTAAAAAGGTCCAAAAAAGGAAAAAGGAGCAAAAAGGAGCAAAAAGGAGCAAAAATGGAGCAAAATACAAAAATTATAAAAAAAATATGGCCTGGCGCCTAGGCGCCAGAAGTTGGCGCCTAAACGCTAGACTCGATACAAAACTGTCAAGTTTTTGACAATGTTTGAACTGTTATTTTGATGGAGTGAGTGGTTATTGGAATTCTAGAAGACTGGCAGTTGTTCCTTGATAATAGGACATGTGATACATTGCATTTGGACGCTCCAAAACGGTTTTAATCGAGAAGAGGTGCGAGCCAAAGTGAAGAGGTACGAAGAACTGGACGCGGTGTCCGGCGCCTAGGCGCCAGACAGACCTTCTAGAAGATTCATTGAATGTGGACATGTTTTGAAGAGGTGCCTAAAGACAACCCTTGAAGCCTATAAATAGGAGTGCATTTCTTCAGAAAAACGTGCCCCCCACTGTAACCCCTTTCCCTTATCCACTTTAGGATCTCTCATCCTTAGAGAGATAAATAGAGAGAGAAATTTAAGGCCACTTTTATTTTAGTTTAGAGAGTTTATTTTCAAGTTGTTGCATCTAGAGTTCATTACACTGTGGAGTCAGTAGGAATCAGAAGATCTGTAGAAGGAATATTTGAGATAAGTATTTTATTTTTGATTCAAAGTTTATTTATTATGTTTTGCTGTTTATATTCAATGTGTTCTGAGTAGTTAGTTTACTTTTTTCCTTCAATTATGAAGAGATAAATAAGATAATATAAGATTCGATGGAGAATTGAAATTCAAAATATTTTCAAAACATTGTGATGAAATTAATATATGATCTTACTTTACTTTTTAAATTGGCCATTTAAATTGTTAAAACCTGTTGAAGAGTTTTGAGACCTAGAAGGAGAAGAACTCTTAACTTGTAAATGTCACATGAATCCTTGGGTAGTCGAAGGCCATGTGCGGGCTATTCAAGGTGAAGTGCAAATAAATAGGAAGATAAGATTTAAAGAGCGTAGAATTGATATGTTTTTAGAGTGACAGACTAAATTCTTATATTTTGATTTATAGATTAGGAAAGGGTCACTAGTAGGGCCAAACTTATCCACCCTTAGATATCTAGTAGTGTGAGTCTAGATTAACCCTTGGATAATTAAAATTTGGTACACATCTATATAGCAAGTTATTCCAGGTCAAGTGTTTCACGCCTTTGCCAGAAATTAAATTTTCTAGCAGTGGTAACAAATCCTTGTATTTGGAAATATAAAAATTAGGGTCAAGTTTCTGGTGTCGTTGTCGGGGAAGGAATAAGAATAGTTATAGATTTTTAAATATTATATTTCCAAAAACATATATATATATATATATATATATATTTTATTCCTTGTTTTATTTTTTTTATGCGAAGTTTTGGTTCTGAAGGATTAATACCTTTAGATTCTGAACTAGAAAGAACAATTTTAAAAATTAAAAAGGGAAAACAAATTCAAAAATTTCAAAAAATGTCTACTTTACAAAATCCAATTGAACTTAATGATCAAAATGTTTATAAACCATTAAGGGATTATGCTAACCCTACAGTTGATGAACTTCATAGTAGTATTCAAATACCCACTGTAGATGCTAATTCTTTTGAACTTAAACCGTCTATTATTCAAATGGTGCAAAACAATCAATTTGGTGGAACACCAAATGAGGATCTAAATTTATACCTTGTTAGTTTTTTAGAACTTTGTGTTACCTTTAAATATAACAATGTTTCTGATGATTCTATTAGACTTAGACTCTTTCCTTTTTATTTAAGAGATAAAGCAAAGATGTGGTTAAACTCATTAGCAACTAGTTCTATTAAAACATGGGCTGAAATGGCACAAAAATTCCTTGCTAAATATTTTCCTCCTTCTAAAACTGCTAAATTAAGAAATGATATTACTTCATTTAGTCAATTTGACGGGGAGACAATATATGAAACTTGGGAAAGATTTAAAGAATTATTAAATAAATGTCCTCATCATGCTTTACCTGATTGGTTAACTATTCAAACATTTTATAATGGATTAATTAGATCTTTAAAATCAATTATTGATGCTGCTGCTGGAGGTTCTTTAATGTCTAAATCATTTGAAGAAGCTTACACTTTAATTGAAGAAATGGCTAATAACAATTTTCAATAGCCTTCCGAAAGGATTATTCCTAAAAAGATGGCAAGTATTCACGATAATGAAGCCTTTTCTATTTTAGCTTCACAAGTAGCGGCAATGTCTAAGAAATTAGATAATTTTGTAATTAATATTTCACATAATAACTCTGATAATATTGAAGATTCTCATACCATTGAAACTTTACAAGCTATTGCAAGTAAAAATAATCCTTATTCAAATTATTATAATTCCGAGTGGAAAAATTATCCTAATTTTAACTGGAATAATTCACAACAACAATTAGGTAATAATCAATCTCATCCCACTGGAAATTGGAATAATCAAGTTAATCCAAATTATAAACCTCCTAGATTTAATAATCAACAGAAAAAGTTATCAATAGAAGAATTAATTTTACAAATGAATAATCAATTACAAAATCAAAATACTGCTATTCGTAATATTGAAAATCAAATGAGGCAAATTGTTACTTTAATTAATAACAGACCTGTAGGAATACTTCCTAGTAATGTTGAAATTAATCCAAAGGAAACTGGAAAAGAACATGAACATGTTAAGGCTGTGCAACTTAGAAGTGGAAAGGAATTGAAAGAAAGAATGCAGAATGAAATTGAAAAAGAGATTGAGGTTGAAGAGATTGAAAACCCTAAAGAAACTCTCTCTCCTAGTCAAGATCAGACTATTATACCTGCTAATGTGGAAGTTGAAAAACCACCACCATCTTTTCCTCAAAGACTTAAACAGTAGAAACTTGATCATCAATTTTCTAAGTTCTTTGAAATTTTTAAGAAACTTACTATTAACATACCTTTTGCTAAAGCTTTGGAACAAATGCCAACTTATGCAAAGGTTATGAAGGATATTTTAAGCAAGAAAATAAAAATTTAAAGCTTTTGAAACTGTTTCATTAAGTGAAGAATGCAGTGCAATAATTCAAAATAAATTACCTGAAAAGTTTAAGGATCCTGGAAGTTTCACTATACCCTGTGTTATTGGAGATAAATTTTGTGGAAAAGTTTTATGTGATTTAGGAGCAAGTGTTAATCTCATGCCATTTTCTATCTTTCGAAGATTGGATTTAGGAGATATTACTCCCACCACTGTAACCCTTCAGTTAGCTGATAGATCTATCACTTATCCTAGAGGAGTTATAGAGGATGTCCTTGTTAAAGTGGATAAATTTATCATCCTTGTAGATTTCATCGTACTTGATATGGAAGAAGATAAAGAGAAACCTATTATTTTAGTGAGACCTTTTCTAACTACCGGACGAGCTATGATTGATGTGCAAAAGGGAGAACTAACCATGAGAGTTAATGATCAAGAAATTAAATTCAATGTTCTTAAATCAATGAAGTACCCTAATAAAGAGAAATGTTATCAAATGGATTTAATTGATTATTTAATTGAAAAACATTATCAAGAAAAATGTAAAGTCATTTCAGAAGAAAATTTTGAATTTTTAACTGATGAAAATGAAGAAGTAGAAGAAGAAGAGACTCATTTTATTAAAGATAACTGGGAAACTTTAGACATAACTCAAAATGATATACTTTTACCATCAATTAAAAAAACCCCTGAACTGGAATTAAAAATGTTACCTTCACATTTAAAATATGTGTTTCTTTGAAATTCATTAACTTTACGTGTTATTATTTCTTCTGAACTGAGTAAAGATCAAGAAGAAAAACTATTAGGTGTGTTAAAGAATTATAAGAAAGCTTTTGGTTGGACTATTGCTGATATATAAGGAATAAGCCCTTCAATTTGTATGCATAGAATTTTAATGGAAGAAAATTTTAAACCTACTATTGAATCGCAAAGAAGATTAAATCCTACCATGAAAGAGGTTATTAAAAAAGAAATTATTAAGTGGTTAGATGCTGGTATTATTTATCCTATTTCGGATAGTCAATGGGTAATTCTTATTCATTGTGTTCCAAAGAAAGGAGTCATGAATCGTCATTGTTAATGATAAAAATGAACTAATTCCTACAAGACAAGTTACTGGATGGCAAATTTGTATTGACTATAGGAAATTAATTAAAGCCACTATAAAGGATCATTTTCCTTTACCTTTCTTGGATCAAATGCTCGATAAATTAGCTGGACACCCATATTTATGTTTTCTGGATGGATATTCTGGTTATCATCAGTTACTTATTGCTCCTGAGGACCAAGAAAAAACAACATTTACAAGTCCTTATGGAACATTTGCTCTTAAAAGAATGCCTTTTGGTTTATGTAATGAACCTGCAACTTTTCAAAGATGTATGCTGTCAATATTTTGTGATTTGATTGACAAAGGAATTGAAAAATTAATGGACAATTTTTCAGTCATTGGAACTTCTTTTGAATCTTGTTTGGAAAACATAGCTAAAGTTCTGAAAAGATGTGAAGAAACAAATTTAGTTCTTAAGCGGGAAAAATGTCAATTCATGGTCACAGAAGGCATTGTACTTGGTCACAAAGAGTCACAAAAAGGGATGGAAGTAGATCAAGCAAAATTGAAAATTATTGCTGAATTGCAACCACCTACTACTGTTATTGATGTGAGAAGTTTTCTAGGTCATGCTGGATTTTATAGAAGATACATAAAGGATTTTTCTAAAATTGCTAAACCTCTTTGTCATTTATTGGAAAAAGATGCAAAATTTGAATTTAACAAAGAATGTTGTTGACCTCATTTTTGATGAGGTCTTCCCTTCTTCTTTTTAGTGCTTAGGATCTAGCCTTAGGCTTTTCCTTTGACTATCTTAGAGGACTAGAATTGGGACCCGCCTTTTAGAAATTCAAACCACTTCTAAACTCCCTGCAAACTCCATAAACTTGATCGTAGACCCCTAATCACCTAGAGGGTTGAAATCAAATGTGGAAGTTTAAAGGATGAGTTCCTATATGACTCTTTGGCCTTAGAGCGCCCTGCAGGTGGCTCGGTCCAGTGAAGGGGCTGACTTACACTACACCTACACACTACACTCCCACACACCTCCTAAAACTACACCCATACCCAACTTGACCTCCGACTCATGTAGGTGATTCACATGGATGGTCCTTAACCCCTGAGCCCTCGGCAAGAGGGTTAGGAACAACATAGTGAATGCCTCAAATGAGTCCTCTCATGGCTCATATGGGCTTGATATGGCTTCATGGCTCAACCAAAATGATTTCTTTCCACCTAGATCCACCCAATCTTCAATTTCCCAAATTTTCAATTTTTGACCCCCGAGACCCTACACCTACTAAACCTACCCAAAACTCTTGAAATTACCCAAATTTTTGCAAAATTTCCAAATTATCCAAAATTTTCCAAAATCAATCCCAAACATCTCCACACCACTCAAATTGATCATCCATACCCAAAAATACCAAAGATTCCAAAAATACCCCCCAATACCCTCCAAATACCCAAAATACCCTTCTTGGCCTAAAAATCCAAAAATTCAGAAAATTCCCAGAAAATTCCAGAGAATCCTAAATATTCCCAATTTCATTTTGTCCAACTACACCATGGGCCAATTTTGTCAATTTACCCTACTTTTGTCAAAACCCCCAAATTGACCCATTTTAACCCAAAGTGAACCCAATGTTAAACCAAACCTATCCAATTGACCCAAATTCTGGTCCAATTCAATTTTAAACTTTAATTCAACATCCCCAATACCAATCTAGACCAAATCCAAGTCCAATTTGATTGACATTTGGATCCAATTTCACTTTGGGCCTTAAAGCCCAAATTTGGACCCATGACCCAAACTTAGCCCAAACTAACCCAATTCAACTCCAATTAACCCCAAATCTTTTCTAAACCTTCCTTAACATCCCCATAAACAAAACACTAACATGATTTGCCCAAGATTTTGACCCAAACCCCACTCAAATTCAACCCAAAATCAAAAAGCCCAATTTTGACCTAAACCCAAACCTAACCCAAATAGGCCCAAACCTCAAAATCAAAACCCAACCAAAGCCAAAACCTCTTTGAAACACTCCCATAAACATTTCTCAACATTTATTTTACATCAATTTCAACCCTAGCCCAACATTGGCCCAAGTTAGCCCAATTTGACCTACATTGGCCCATTTACCAAATAAACCCAAATTCAACCCAATTCAAACCCAAACCACCTTAAATCTATTTCAAATTATTCATGAAACATCCCTAAACCAAAACCAACAACTATTTGGCCCAAACTTCTACAAAAATTCCCATCCATGAACACATCCTTAAACTTAAAAGCCACTTCCCTTAAACCTTCTTAAAAGCCCATCTTCATTAAATTTTAAAAGCCCAAATCATCCTAAAGCCCACATGACACTTCCCCTCATCATCCATTCGATCAAAATCACCCCTAAGTTTCAAAATCATCAATTAAACCATTCCAAATCAAGCCACATGTCAAATTACCCCCTAAATGTCAAATATTTCTAAAACCCTTTTCATGAAACAAATCAACCTTTTCCCAAGCCAAATGAAGCCATGAACAAGCCATTCTCAAGCCACATGAAGCCATGAGGGCTTTGACTTGTCATTAGTCCATTTATGGCAAGAAGAGGGGGTTCTTTCTTAAACCTCCTTTAACCCTTTTTTACCTTAATCATGTCACACACTAAACCATGTTTAGCCACCTCATCATGGATGGAGACTTCACCACTCCTTCTAAGCTGACCTAAATGATTCCCTCAGCTCAAAATCGAGTCTTGGAAGGGTGCACCAAGCCCAAATGGTGGGTTGACCCAAACCAAGCCAAAGTGAGCTTTCTCCCATTCCATTTAAATTAAACTCCTTTACACATGTCAAACCTCAATCGATTGCACAAGCCTCCAGACCCGACCCACTCGAGCTCGAGGGTGACCCGACCTCGGCCGGCCGGCCACCCGGTCGCCGGAAAACACCATGCCCGAAACCTCGGGAGGAGCCAAATTTGGAATTCCACCTTGCTGAGCTGCCTCACTCCAAATGGCCATTGCAGTTGTTCTTCTCCTCACCGAAGCAGCTGATCCCAACCATTAAACTCCCCCGGAGAGCCTCCAACCATGCCTATTTAAACCCCTCACCCTCTCGGCCAAAGAAGAGTGCTGAACCAAAAATCTTAAGGAAACTCGCCAAAATCACTCCGGATCACTCTCCACACATAGAGCACTCGATCCCCACTGAATTCCAACCTCAATTCCTCTAGTTGAGCCCAATTTCGAGCTCGAAATTTAGCCCAAAACCGGGACACTTCTTCACAGTGAGCCAATTCCCAAATTGATTGGTCCTACACCTTCACTCGGACCAAGAGGAGAAGTTCCCCACTGAAAGCCCCATCTCCAGGCCACCCAGTTGCTCCAGCCTCCAAGCTTTGTGATCGGCTGTGGTCGAAGTCCAACCTAGACAATTCACCAGACCAGGAGACTTCATCTGGAGCTTACTAGGATCCAATCGAAGGTGTAACAACTCTCAGATCGAAGCTTCACTTCTCTGAGCAAAGGTATGGACTCCCTCTTCTTCCCGAGCTTCCAGAGATTCTCATTTTACTTTGAGTCAATTTAAATGCATGTTTACCGTATGGATGTGTTCGTCTCTTCAAGACGAATCCATAGAGCATAAGAACATGAAAATCCGTTGAGAATCGAGTGAGAAATTAGGGTTAGAAGGTTGACGGTCACGGGTGCACACCAGTCGTAGACGATGACCGGGAGCCGTCGGATCGCACGTGTATCGAGCGGACGGCTCGGATTGCGTCGGACCAGGGAATGTTACATGAACCGCGGGGCCGCGGACGGATGACTCGGATGGCGGCGCCCAATCGCGGCGCGACACGTACCCCTTCGGAGCCGCTGGATGTTTCGGCGGCGCCGCGTGGATAAGTAGATAAATAGGGTATTTAATGTATTTATTAAATATCGTAAACTTTAAAAATCCATATCTTTGTGTAGAAAAATCACAAAAATAAAATAAAAATACCCTCTTGCTTCGGTGAACGAGAGGAGAATAATGTGGAAAAGAAATCATTTAATTTCATCAAGTATTTTATTTTTTATAATTTATTTACTCTCTGCATACATTTAATTCTCCATGCATGTATACAATTCACCATGGCATGAGACCATAGGGCTTTTGAAGCCTCGAACTTGGGAACATTCCCTGAATTTTCCAAGGTCGAGAGGCCATCTCTGTGAAAAGTTATTTATTTTTCAAATGCATGTTGCTGTTTTGAGTATTTTAATTCCAAAAATTAGCATGTTGTGAAATAAATTCTAGAAAAATTTGGTGATGTTCCTTATGACCAGAGAACTCTAGGAAAAATGGGACTTGAGTTAATTCACTCAAAACAACCCTAATTGGCTTAAACACCCAAAATAGCTCTTTAATTAATTAGAGTTAACCAAGCATCAAATTGACTTGAAATCAATTCTCCACTGACCTTTAGGATCAGAGGAATTCACCATAAAAATTTGAGGTCGATTGGACTTGGTTAGCCTCACTAATTGGGTTAATTAAGCCACTTAGCCATTTTAAACTTTAAAAATTCATAACTTTTAAAATACTTTTCAAAAATTCACCAAATTGGTTTTGGAGCCTCTCTGATATTAGGGGAATCTAAGAAAATTAAAATTTCAATTTTTTGAAAAAGTTGATTTTTAATAATATTTTAATATTTTCAATAATTAAAAAATAATAAAAATCACAAAAATAATAAAGTTCACCAAAATGTCACATTTTGAATTTTAATCACTTAGGAACAAATCCCACATTTTTCCTAGGTCTATTTAGTGAGATATTGAATTTTAAAGTTTTAAGGTAATTTTAAAATTAAAAAAATGTATTTTCTAGCATTTTCACTAAAATAATTATAATAAATCATAAAAAAATCAGAAAATTGCAAAATTTGTTTCTCTGGTTTCCTTGATATCAGAGAGATTTTTGAAAAATATAAAATCCATTTTTCAACATTTATTTTATTTTTAAATTAATTAACACTCCAAAACTCAAAATAATTATAATAAAAATAATATAATTCAAAAAATCACCAAAATTGGTCCAAGTGCTTCTCTAGTCATTAGGAATGTCCCCTAATTTTCTTAAGGACAGAAACTTTCCTTTGGTCATGTTGTCAAATTTTCCTTAAAAATCTCTATTTTCACCAAAAATAATTATATAAATAAATTAAATACGGAAAAATCACATTTTCTCCTCTCATGTCTTTATTGACATATGAGTGAAGTCACATAAAAAATTTCAAATTCATTTGTGTTCAATTTAGTGAGTTATGAAATTATTAAGTTTAAGGGGTAAAATGGTAATTAAACTTTTAACCCTTAATTAAAACTTTAGGTTTAATAAAAAATCAACAAGTAAAATATTTGATCTTAATCTGGTTTGGATGATTGAAATTTAAATAATTAAAGGGTAGAAACTCATTAAACAAATTTTAAAATAATTAAACTTTAATTAAATAATAGATTAAATTTGGAAGAATAATAAAATTGGAATTATTAAAAATAAGGGATATTTATTAGGAAGAGATTTATTCTTTAATTTAAAAAATCCCTAAACTAATTATCTCATTAATATTCAACTTTTAATTAAAATGATAATTCAAATTTAAAATATTAAAAGACTTAATTAAATCATTAAAATCTTTTAAAATCTCAAATTAAAATTATAAATTAAATTAAATTAAAATTAAATTAAATTAAAATTAAATTAAAAATTAAACAAAATTAAATTAAATTTAAATTAAATAATTAAATTAAATTAAATTAAACAAATTAAATTAAATTAAACAATTAAATTAAATTAAATTAAATTAAATTAAATTAATTTAAATTAAATCAAATCAAAATTAATTAAACATCAAATCAAATTAAATTAAATTAAGTTAAATTAAAACTCGAATTAAATTAAATTGAATTAAATATAACATCACCTAAGACATAAAAGAAATTAAATATAAAACGACTTGAACACTATTCCAAATTTAAACCCTTTAACTTAAATCAAATCATTTAAATACTAATTTACCCTTGAAAGCTTTGATAACTCCTAAATGAAACATTAAATGAAGTGCTACTTCACTCATAAGATATTCAAATGTCTTAATTCACTGGGCAAGTTAACAAAACCTCGAACGATTGATTCATTTATATAATTAAATTCATTTGGACTTAAAACAATCCTAGAAATAATGAAAAGATGTTTAAGATTCTTCTTAAGCACTTCCTCAATATGATAGGATATTTATAAGAACAATTGGACTTAATTGTTCTTTGATGAAGAAAATCGTCCTCAAACAAAAACACAAAGAACCTAGACGTCATAGGAAATGACTAGCTATAGGATTAGGAATTTGGTAGAAAACCATAACCTTTCCCTTAGCTTTACACTAGGAACTTGTTTAAATATTCTAATTGTGTTTTAAGTGTAGCTTGGGATGACGGGAAGACCCTCCAGGTACGCTTTTATTTTATTGCGATTTACTTTCTTGTAATTTACTTCCTAATTTGCTTTATTGCAGATGCACTTTACTTTTCTTGCATGATAAAACAATCGTTGCATGAAAACCCACACCTTTAGGATAGTCCCTAAAGCTGAAACCAAAACTAAGTTAAAAGTCATTGCAAGATAAAATTCACCGCCACAACATTTCAAAATATAAAACAACTCAAAATTTAATCACAAACGAACACAAAACTACAATTGCAACTAAATTAAAACGTCCTGTTGGATGATCGGGAATACCTCGGATGATGTAACCTACGTGTTGCTAACGGGATTTCCCATGGTCTAAATGAAAGTGTGGAACTCATTCGAGTTGAGTTTAGCAAATTCATCCGGACTAAGTGAATCCGATAAAAATAATGATGCGGAAGGATGGAACCGTGGGATCTTAGCCTAGGTGTCGTTATAATCAACTTTAAGATTTGTTTTAATCAAAATACAAAACACTTGGAAATTAAGACTTCTCTAAACCAAAACACTTTTCTCATCTCCTGATTTATAATTTCTAAAACTAAACCTCTGCAACAACAAGGAGCTTGGAGCATGGTGGGCAGCACGGCCATCGTCGTCAGCAAAACTTGAACCTACTTCGACAAAACCTTCTTAGAATTAAATAACAAAGCCATAGGACTTCGAGGTAGCTTGCTAATGCAACATAAATCCTCAACCTCTTTGTTAGGCATTTGCATTGCAAATTAAGCCCTAACCGGTCTTAGGATTCCGAGGTAGTCGTCCGATACGACAATAAATCCTCACATCTTCTGAAGTTATTTGTTTGATTTTATCATACGAATATAAGTCCTAATTAATTAAAATTGGCAAGATTGAAATACTAAATAAACATTAGGACTTTCCTAAATTCGAAGCGAAACAATAGGATAGTCGGGAAATTACCGAAGTTCACTTCGAATCAGTGATTTCTCCTACCTTTCTTCCTTTGGATTCACAAAACAAAATGTTCCAAATTTGATCTATTCCCTATTGAAATTCCAAAATTCAATCTTTGAAAACCTTAAACTTTGAAATTCTTGAGAGCGAATTATTGGTTATTATCGAGAGTTTTCTTAGGTGATTCCGTCACTTAAGATGTAATTAACTATAGGGGCTTGCCCTTATAGGGAATTTTAAAGAACCCGAGTAATATAAACCCTGTTTAATACTTTCATATTAAGCGGGGAATTTGTCGGCTTATAAAATTGGTTCGCGGACCAAACGGATGTCACAAAACTTCTAGTTTATTTGATCGAGCCCCACCCTCGAGCGGTGTGTGCTATCCTTAGGGATAGATACACGGTTTGTGGTGCGGTGCTCATTTATATAAACTATTTGGGATGTGAGATCGGCTTAATCTCATATCTTAAAACTTTCAAATTTAAAATTATTTTCAAAGTCAAATACTACTTTCTAAATTATATATATATTTAAATCAAATTTAAAATTTAAATTCGCCGACAACTTCTGTTAGGCGACCCCCTTTTAAAACACACAACCTAAAAATATGCCGACAAATGTATTAATGCTTTTAATATTCTAAAAGAAAAATTAATAACTGCACCTATCATTGTTGCACCTAATTGGAATAAATCTTTTGAATTAATGTGTGATGCAAGTGATTTTGCAATTGGAGCTGTATTAGGATAAAAATATGAGAAGATTTTCAAAGTTGTATATTATGCTAGTAAAACTCTCACTGAAACACAAAGAAATTACACTACCAATAAGAAGGAGCTTCTAGCTATAGTATATGCCTTTGATAAATTTAGACCTTATCTTCTTGGTACTAAATGCATAGTTCATACTGATCATTCTGCTATTAAATATCTATTATCTAAGAAGGATTCTAAACCTAGACTTATAAGACTGGTTTTACTTCTACAAGAATTTGATTTTCAAATAGTAGATAGAAGAGGAACTGAAAACTAAATTGCTGATCATTTGTCAAGAATTAAAAATGATATTATTTCGGAAGAAAATATCAACGAGAAATTTTCTGATGAATCTTTATATGTTATTCAAGAATGCAAAACACCTTGGTATGCTGATATTGTTAATTATATAGTTAGCAATATGTTGCCTTTTAAATTGGATAACAAATTTATTAAGAAATTTAAATATGATGCTAAATCTTATATTTGGGAAGAACCTCATTTATTTAAAATTGGTAAAGATTCTATGATTCGAAGATGTGTACCTTATGAGGAAACTTTTTCTATTATTCAAAAATGTCATGATTCCTATTTAGGAGGACACTTATAAAACTGCATTTAAAATTTTAAATTCTGGATTTTATTGGCCTACCTTATTTAAAGATGTGAGATATTATGTGAAAACATGTGATCGATGTCAAAGGATGGGAAATATAGGAAGAATGAAATGCCTTTAAACTATATATTGGAAGTTGAAATTTTTGATATATGGGGTTTACACTTTATGGGACCATTTGTTGCATCATCTGGAAAAATTTATATTTTATTAGCGATTGATTATGTTTCAAAGTGGATTGAAGCATGTTGCTTTACCAAGCTTGTGATTCCAAAAGTGTTTCTAAATTTTTAAAGAATGATATTTTCAAGATTTGGAATGCCTAAGGTAATTATCACCGATGGTGGAAGTCATTTCGGGAATATAAAAATTCGATCATTACTACAAAAATTTGGAATCAATCATAGAATTGCAATCGCTTATCACCCACAAACAAGTGGAATGGTTGAAGTATCAAACAGAGAAATTAAAAGAATTTTAGAGAAGACTATTAATCCTAAAAGAACTGATTGGGTTGATAGACTTGATTCTGCATTATGGGCTTATAGAACAGCTTATAAGACACCAATCGGAATGTCACCTTACTGGTTAATTTATGGTAAACATTGTCACTTACCTGTAGAACTTGAACATAAAGCTTATTGGGCGATAAAGGAGTTTAATTTTAATTTGAATAAAGCACGAGAAAAGCGATTATTGCAATTGAATGAGATGGAAGAAATAAGAAATGAATAATATGAAAATGCAAGGATTTATAAAGAGAAAATGAAGATGTTGCATGATAAGAAAATTTCAAGAAAAATTTTTAAGCCTGGACAAGAAGTATTATTGTTTAACTCTCGTTTAAAACTTTTTCCTGGAAAATTAAGATCTAAATAGATTGGACCCTATATAGTTGAGAAATTATACCATTATGGAGCTGTGGATATTAAAGATCCCAAAATAGGAAAAATTTTTAAAGTAAATGGATTAAGATTGAAGCCTTATTTGGGAGATATTAAAATGATTTATAGAGAGGCTTATGAATTGAGCCAACCTGATTAAAGATTTACTTAAGTCAGGCTGACGATGTTAAACCGCTTTGTGGGAGGCAACCCATAATTATCTTTTGTTATGAGTGTTTTTATGTTTTAATGTAAGGTTATGCCTTGATCTTGACTAATTTTATATTACTTTAAAATTTTTTTGATGCTTATAAGTCTTTGTTGACTTAGGCTGAAGATTATTTTGAAGTATGTAAGATTTAGAAATTGGATCACTCTATTCTGAATATGAGTAAAAAAGAGATCAAGTTAACCTTCATTATGATTGTTTACAATGTAAGTTATTGGGTTAAGATTACTCTTACCAGTATAATTTACCTATCTTGGAGAACGAAATTTTGAAATTTGACAATTAGGCGAAATGGAGTTGAACATAGCTCCGGCACCTAGGAGCCAAGATTCGGCGCCTTAGCGTCAGAGTCAAACTATGTATCAATAGGTCCGGCGTCTAGGCACCTGATTTGGCGCTTAAGCGCCGCGGTTACTGGGTCATGCAAAAATCGAAAATTTTCAGTTTTTCACACAATTTTAACCCTTAAATCAACCTATCTTCTTCCCTAACCATCAAGCAATCAAAGTTACGTCCCTTACACTTCATTCTTGAGAGATTTGAGAAATTTTTGAAGAAATGGAAGGAAGAAATCATGGAGAAGAAGCTAGGGACAAGGTCTCAAAGGATCCACAACCCTACTTCAATGGTTTCATCGCGGTAAGTTTAGAGAAAATTTCTAGTCATTTGGATAAGTTTGAAGCGAAGTTTAAAAGCATTGGAGATCGCCTTCATGAGATGTTTCATCAAATTGAACATCTAGAATGGGAGATGAAACTTCAATTTGATCATTTTGCGGCTTATCAAGATGCTCAAGTTGAAATGTATGCGAAGAACAAGAGGATTGATGAAAAGACGCCTATGGATTTCCCGAGAGCATTAGTGTTCTTTCCAAGTGGAGTACACAATTTCCCTTGTGAAGATTAGAATATTCTGGTAATGAGATAGTTATTATCTGGTTTGTTGAGTCGTTGTATCGATTTAGTGAATCGATTATGTTTGTTTGTGTATTTGCTTTCATGTTCAGTGTGTGTTGTTTTTGCTTAGAAATTATTGTATTTGAGTGTGTATTAGGAACTTGAATCAAGTATAATACTTATCTGGAATGTATTGAGCCAATATTGAAGATTATAAATGGAATTTAGTGAGTTTGATTTAAACTTTATGTTTGATTGGTGGATTTAATATGTTATTTTTAAAATTTTTGAAAAATATTTTGGAAGTTAGAAACTGAAGCCCTACTCTAATATGAGTAATTGGAAGTTGAATTTATAAATTTTGGGGGAAAATTAAATTTTAAAATAATTTTTTGTGAAAGGCGAGTCTGGCGCCTAGATGCCAGAATTCGGCGCCTAAGCGCCGGTTCGGCGTATACCCGAAAATTTCCTTAAATACCCCCAAAAGCCATTTTCGACGCCTAAGCTTCATCTTCTTCCCCATTTTCGCGAAAATACACCTTTTAGATCCATTTTAAGGTCAAAACATCAAGGATTTGAGCGTGAAACCACTCGATTTCTTTGTCTCAAGGTCAGCTCTACACTTTAAATCATTTGTTTTCGATTTTCACGATAGATTTCCCTAGGTTTTGCTAAAACCAAAATTTAAAAAAAAAATTGATTTTTAGTGATTTCTTTAGATTTTCAAACTTATTTTAAGTTTTATAAACTTAAAAAGAGTTTAAATCTTTGATTCCTAAATTTTTTCTTGTTTTCTTTCACGTTTAGATGGCTCCGAAATCTAAACGTGGGAAGACACAAGATAACTTTGATAGCAGCAAATTTTCTTCTGCGACTGCGCATTTTCGATTCCACGAATTTGCGATGTCCAGTAAGTTCATTTCAGAAAGAAGTTTCTATCATCCGAGAGAAATGAATAAAAACACTATCGTTGCGCACAATTAGCAATGATTATGTTATCTCACTGTTGTTGTTATTATCCCTATAGTTCGAGAGTTTTATGCAAATTTTCTGGATGCCGAAGATTATGAAGTTTTTGTCAGAGGTATTGGAGTAGGATTTAATCCTAAAAGAATTAATGTATTTTATTGCCTGCCACCGACTATTGAATGCCACTATTCTGGATTATCACCATCTGAGGGAGATTTGGATATGATAATTGATAATTTGACTGACGATACTGGATCTTGGAAGATCAGGAACGGAAAAAGTGTAAACATCAAATCCTCCAAATTAAATGGTATTTCTAAAGCATGGCACTATTTTATTTCTGCAAGATTGTTACCTTCCAACCACCTAAGTGAAGTGACTAGAGATCGAGCGATCTTAAACTACTGCATTTAGGAAAGGAAGCCTATTGATGTTAGCAGTATTATTTATGATTCTGTGGATTCTACTGCGAGATCCAGCACTTCTGTTGGACTGGGATTCCCATCTCTGATTTATTCATTATGTATTAGTAATGGAGTCACTGCAAATATTTCAGAGGAAAGGTTGAAGACTACTAAGCCGATCTGTCAGGAGAGCATTAGTATTTATGATCATCTTCGAGGGAAGAAATCGACCGCTCCTTCTTCTTCTGTACCTACTCCAGGTAGACCTTCTACTTCTCGACCCTCCACTTCTGCTGAGCCACCATCGAGTTTCTGGGAATCAATGCATGATCGATTTATAGAGCGGCAGCAGGAGTTATTTCAAACTCACTGCAGGATTGATACTATTGATAGGAAACTTGATCATTTATCTGATTATACCCAGAGGAAGAGTAGCTATGATGTTGAGTATGATGAAGCCCTAGTCAGATTTCTGAAGGGTGAACATGATGTTAGTTTCCCTACTTTTCCTAGTTTCACACCATTTGTTGATCCTAAGGATGTAGAATTTTTCTTTGGTGACGATGATGATGATGACGCTACAGCCAGTGACTAGTAGTTTATAGACCTCTATATTGTGCTACTTTGTTAGTTTGTTTTGTTTGGTTTGTTCATTTAGTTTTATGTTTGATGTATGTTGATTTGTTTGAGTATCTGTGTGGATTGATTAGTGTTAAGATTCTGTTGTTAAAATATTCTTAGTATATTGTGTTGAGACTGAAATTAAAGATAATTTATGATATGTTTGTTTTAGTCTACTGTTTAGTAATTAGTAATTTTGTTCTACTTTTTTTTGTTTCAAATTTAGTATAATCATAAAATTTAGCCTGCTTACTTTTTATACATGCTTCAATTTTATCTTAATTATTCATAAAAGCATGAGTAGAAGTTAATTTTTCTTTTTAAGATCATTTCTACATACTTATAAAAAATTCCTTTTTAAAATTATGATTTTCTTTCTCTCATACTTTCAAATTGTCATAGTATACCAAAACTTAAGTTTGCGGGAAGGGAAAATACATTCAAATTTAAATTTTATTTATCGTTAAAGAGCTAATATTTTTATAAATAAAAACTTTTTAACATAACTTAAGGAATGAAGAATTTATTTGAGATCACTTTTATTTTTGAAATTATAAACAATTTAGTTAAATTAACCAAAATTTTAATACCTTTGATTGATTTTAAGAATAGAATTGTTTGACTTAAAGAAAAATAAGATTAAGAAATTTTTCTATTCATGATAGAAATAATAGAATTTTAGAAATATTAAGTAATAAAAAATTATCACTTGAAAAATTAAAGATTGAAAATCTTTTTGAATTCTTATTCATGTTATAACTTTTGAAAATATAAGTTAAGGATAGTGAAGTTCAAAACCATTAACAGGCTATCCAGATATAGTAATCCTCTCTATATATATAAAAAAAAGAAAAATAGAAAAAAACAGAAAAAAAGAGAAAAGAAGAAAAAAAAAAAAAAGAAAAAAAAAGAAGAGAGGAGAAGCTTGAGGAAATGGCTAATCAAAAATTGGCTTAACTTGAATTATCTTATAAGAAGAAAACTAGTTACATATTTTACTTAATTTTTATGCATGAATATTTATTTAGGAAAGATTTTTCAAGAAGATCTTTTTCTTGTACATAATCTATGAGATCTTAATATAATAGACTTCTATTATTTTCAAAATGGATGAAAGGTTTGAAATATTATGATTTGGTAGTTAAATATTCTTTAAATTCTTAAAATTAAACCTAGTTAGTGAAATTGGGTTAATAATTTACTAAAAACTTTATAAAATAAAAAATTATAAGGAATCTTAAATATTTATCTTTTATTCCAAAGGTTATACATTTTATATAGTAGAAAGAGTTACTTGAGGACAAGTAACATTTAAGATTGGGAGATTTTGATCAATTGTATATGTAGTTCTTGAATTTTATGTTAATCTGTGGTGGACTGAAGATGATCATGTGCTTGTTCAAGGAATATTGATAGAATTTACTCCTTACTGAATCAATGCTTTTTACCAATTGAGGGATACTTCATTCTTTGAATATGAATCCTTTGGTATCAACTCCTACTCTTTCTGACATTATGGAGCAATTGATGATACAACAAGATGATATTGAGAGGCTCCATAATAGAATTGGTGGAATAGAAACAAGAAATAATATTAATGATGATTATCAAAAGAGAAGATTTGAGTATGATATAGCTTACCATGATGCTCAGATGAGATTCTTAAGGGGTGAATTTGGTTTGATATTTCCTAATTTCCCATTCTATATTTCATACCAGCCTGAAGTGGAAGAAGAAACAGAAGAAGAAGGAGATGATAACTGGTAGAGTAGTGTTCTTTTAGTTTATTATTGATGTGTAAACTTGTGTGTTTATTATTTTCTTTAATTTGATCAATGTGTCGGGTGATTGTACCTTGTTATATTACTAAGTTGAAATAAAACTTGTGTTTGTTTGTTTATTAGTTGGATTGAAATTGTAATGGTTGTATGTTTGTATTAGATGTTTAAAGTTTATGTTTTTAAATTTTCTTCACCCAGCAAATCTTTAATATATTATGTGTAACAGATCTTCTAATTGTTTTATGCCTGATAGTTTAAATTTTTTATTAATACCTGCATAGCTTCAGAACTATCAAAAGCTCGGCACAAAAAAGTAAGTTTTCTTTTTGTTTTTCTCTCTCCTTTACTAATTTGACAGATACTAAAAAATTTAAGTTTGAGGGAGAAAAGATTAACTACTATATGTTCTCAATTAAAATATATTTTCAAATTAACTTTAACATGACTTCAGTTAGTAAAGCTTAACTTTAGATAACTAAATTTTTTATTTTATTTAGATATCATAGTGAGATTTAAATGAAATTTTTTAGTAGTGAAGGTTAACTTATTGGCTAAATATTTAGTGTAAGAGGATTAGACTATAGCTGATTATTTAAAGTAAGAAAAACTATATTTTTGAAATATTAAGAGACTTAGAATTTTATGTGAGAAAAAAAGATTGGGACTCTATGATGAATCATTTAAAAGCTAATATATATCTATGAAGTAAAAAGATGTTACAAGTTTTACCTTTACGGGGGGAGTGAAGTTCAAAACTATTAAAGGCTATCCAGATATAGTAATCCTCACTTTAAGAAAAAAAGAGAAAAAAATGAGAAAGAAAAAAAGGATTAAAATGTAATCCATATATAGAAATAAAAAAGAGAATATATGTGAGGAAAAACTTGAGGAGATGTCTAATCATAAATTGACTTCACTTGAATCAACATAAAGGAATAGCTTAATTGCAATTTTGAATTTATATTTAAGTGTTAACATCCTTACTAATAGAGTTTTCATAAGCTTCCTTTTCATATGATCCTTCAAAGTACCCTTAATGTGAAAAATTATGGTTATTCTTGAAATGAATAGGAGATTAGAACTCTTAGAATTGATGACTAAATGCTCTTACACTATAGATTTAACCTAAGTTAGTGAAAATCTTTCTAAAAGTCTTCTCAACTAAATCAAAAACCTGGTATTCATTCACTTTTTTATGTAGTAAAAGGATTACTTGAGGACAAATAAAAGTTAAGTTTGTGGGATTTTGATGCACCAAAAATATGTTGAATTTTTCATATATATTTTGTACTCATTTTTGTGATATTACACTTTAAAGGAAGTTATTTTTCATGTTTTGTTACTGGTATGATGTTTTTAGACATTTGGAGCAAAAAGAAGCAAAAATGAATGAATTTGGAGCGAAAAGAAGCAAAATCTGTAAATTTGTATTCTGGCGCTGACGGCGCTAGAATGGTCACTGACAGCACCCAAATCTAGAGAGCACTAGATTAAAAAAAGCTCTGGGTACGGATGATGACCAAAAATGGCACTGATGATGTCTATTGTTGGTGGATGCCAGATTCAATGTATTTGGACGACTTTTAGAGAATTCTTGAGGCATCTGTTGGAGAGTTCATCCCTAGTCTATTTCAAAACAAATTTGGCACCAGAAAGAGTAGTGTGCATGGAGAGTGAGTGGTTTGTGAGTGTTTTTTGAGTGTTGTGAGAGTGGAGAGAAGTAGAGAGGAAGTTAGTAGAGAATTTAGAGTCCAGGGTTTGGTTCGAAAAGTATTATTTTGTAAGGGATTCTTCTCTAAGAGTTGTAGGAGGAGAAGAAAAGTGAGAGATTGCTTCTTTCTTACTGTTCTAAGATGGAATTGTGTTGTTGTGAAGAAGGAAAGAGATTCAAAGGAAATTCAAGGATTTGCTTGGGGAAGAAATTGAGATAAGTTGTATTTACTTCTTATTGTTTTTATGACTTTGCGTTTATATATAAAATCCTTGTTTTATCGTATCTTCCTCATAAATTCTGAGTAGATTTCTTTTTCCTTCTCCTTACAATGATAAATGGTGAAGTGATGATTTGGATTGGATGTGCAATGTGAATGTTAAGAAGTTGTGATGATTTTCACTTTGTACTCCATTTACTTTTTTATCTGGCCAGTTGAATTGTCAAAATATGTTGTGAAACATATGATCCAAAAGGGCTATGTGTTCTACAATAAAAGTGAAGATTACATTCAATGTTCATGAATGAGTGATGTAATTCATGGTGGTTGTGTGTAAATAAATTGGGTAATATAGTTTATTGGGCGTAGAATTAGAGATTTTAGGGTGGAAACTAAAGTGAGAATTAGCCTTCAAGCAAAGGGAAGTGGGAGCTCTGGAGTGAGAGCCAGTATCCTCCCAGCCTAACCACAGATTTAGGGACTAAACTTAGGATTAGTCAATGTTCTTTATAGCACTTGGAAGGAGATAAAGAATGGGCATGCTCCTATTTGGCACAATACAAGATTTTCACTAATCTTTATCATTCACTCATCACAACATTATTGTAAGGGGGGCGTTTTTTTCCAAATTTAAACCTTTCAATAAAAAACTTTGTGTAGTGGTAGTTAATTTTATTTCAGAGTTTTGAATGTAGTTTAGTGATCTTAGAACCTTTAGCATCATTAAACTTTGCAATTTTAGTATTTACTTTCCATGCATTGTAATTTCAATATTATATTTCTATGTCACGCTTTCGAGATTTGCTTCCATCCTATGGGATCAATAACCAGGACTCTACTAGAGTTTTGTATTACTTTAGTGATACGTATACTTGTGTATAGATTGGCTACTTTCTTATTAGACTGATTATACTTTATGTCTGAACTAAAAATACTTATTTAAGATAGCCACTATCAGGAAGTTAAATCAATATGTTGAAGTTGTTCTCAAGGGCCCCGGAAATATTGAAATAAAATTCATTTGGACAATTGATTAAGACTACCTCTTTTAAAATTAGCCATGATGTATACAATCCTTATTTTGATTATTATAACCTAGGTTGGGAAAATTATTCAAACTTAACTGGAACAACAATTTTGGAGGAAAAAACCAATTGTGAGAAAATAATCAATTTAATCAGATATGTGATTGGGATAATTAGGATGACTTTAATGATGGACTTTCCTTTCCTTATAGATTTAATTCCAACCCACAAGATGAGGAGAAGGAATTACTATTAGAAAAGGTTACGAATCAAATGGCGAGTCAATTGGAAAGTCCAGGGGTCGCAATAAGGAATATAGAAAACCAAATGGGCTAGATTATTAATTTAATTAATAGTTACCTACCAGATATTTTACTTAGTGACCATGAGACAATCCTTAAGGAGAAGAATGGTGAACAAGATAAAGATATCCAACTAAATAGTGGAAGAGAATTGAAGAATATGGTTCGAATAAATATTAAGTTGAGAAAAGAGGAAAAGGAGATTGAAAAACCAATCAAAGAAATTCCTAAGGAATTAGAAAAACCTATTTCATCAAATAAGATAAAAATAGAAAGACCACCTCCTCCATTTCCTCAGCCTTAAGGGAAAGAATTGGAAAATAATTTGAAACAAAAGAGCAACCTAGTAGCATTTGATCCTTAATCTGAAAAACCTAGAGAGATTCTGATCCTAAATTTGGGAGATCTTAAATTATCATAAAAAAGATCCATTTCTTATAAATATCAAAGGTGATATTAATATGAAAATTAAGAAAATCAATAGAATAATATTTGATCTAGAAAGTATCATGATGAATTATAATTTGAACTAGTGTGAAAAGAAAAAGCTTTCTGAAAAATAAAAATTTGAGGATTTTGTAGGAATTCCTAGATCTAAAATGATTGTGTTGTTGATCAAGAAGTACATAAATGGAATTTTGATCTAAGAGGAATCATTTGTTTTGGCTTACGATGTTAAAACACGTGATTTATGTGAAGCAACTCATATTTATCGGTGTGTTCTGATTTAGTATACTTGGAAGTCATGATTGTTAGTGGTGTATTGTGTTTGGTTTATTGTGGATTGATCAATTTGATTGAAGCTAGTGGATGGTTGGATTGGTTATGGATTTATATGATCTTTGTGTCATGACGGATGTGATTCCTTAGCTTCTTATTATGGCTAGACTCATTTATGTTCTCTTGTAGTAGTTGGATTAATGAGTCCACTATGACTAGGGTCTCAACCAGACTTAACTTTTTCAGGAGACGACTTGAATTTAAATACTAATAGTTCCATCGCAACTTTATCGCTCCCTTTTATTTCACCTAGTTTTCATTTATAGGAGTCATGAACCTATTTGATTAACAACATGTGGATGATCTTATACTACCCTTAAAATATTTGGAGGTGCTTAATTAAAAGGATAAGGTGATGTCTGAGGATGGTGCAAGAGCTAATATATCAAGGATAATTGTATCCATGGGATTAAACTCCATAAAATCTTTTATAAGTACCCAATTTATTAGTATAGTGATTCCATTAGAAATCATAAGTAAGGTAATGAGACGTGATGAGTTAAAGGAAGAATTGAACTCATTTATCACATGTGTTTGTGTTTGTGTTACAATAATATAGAGATTTGGAGAAAACTTAAATATATATATTTCTATGCCGATACCTGTCATGCTTATTAGACCTTTCTTTAGTTCAATTTTATTATGGCATGTATAGTATAGAATTACTTTCTGATGTAAATTGTTCTATTCTAATGAATACATTTATTGTTTCTGATAGACCTTTGTGGTAGATAGAATTTTTGAACTGTTTTTCTTCCTCGATATATTTTCTTTACTGAATGTTGTACATGTTAAAAATCAAGTTTGGGGCTACGAAGAAAACTAAACTTCGAAGTTAATATACTTCTTTTTAGTTCAATATTATTACAATCATGTTTTAGGCTAGATTTACTTTCTTCTACAGTCATTCTATCCTGATTATGCATGTATATGAATTTGATAGGATGTTGTAGTTGCTGGTAATTTCAACTTTTATTTTTCTTCCTGCTACATTTATGGAATTGATTGAAAAATATTTAAAAATTTAAGTTTGAGGGGAGGAAGAAAAATAAACTTCAAATTTAAACTTTATTTGTCCTCAAAGAAACTATAGATAAATTTTATTTTGATTTCCTATTATGTGGAGTTATTTTAAGATTACTAAAGTTTTAAGTATAGAAATGTAATAGGAAAACTTAGTAAATCGTTTAGTAAAATGGATGAAGCTAAAAAGATGCTTAGTAGAAAATAGTAGGAAAATGATTTTACTATTTATAGTAGGAAAAATTTAACTTTTGAAAAAGTAAGGATTTTTAGAATAATACTCTTTTCTAAGAATTTATACTCTAGTAAAAATTCTTTTTATAATACTACATTTTAAGTTAAGGAAAGAAAATAAGTTTTTAGATTTAAAAAATGGATAGTGAAATTCAAAATCATTAAAGTTCTATCAAGATATAGTAATCCTTGAATGGAAAAAAAAATAAAAGAAAAAGAAAAAGAAAAAGAAAAGAAAAAGAAAAAGAAAAGAAAAAGGAAAGAAAAGTAAAATATGAAAAAGGGGGGAGAATCTTGAGGAATAGGACCTAAGTTAATTTCACTTGAATCTTTCTAAGGAATAAACGTAGGATCAATCCTAAGCTTAATTTCAGTAAGTATTAGTAAAATTATTTTTTCTAGATGTCATAAATTTTGAAATTAATATTTTTCTAAAAATCCAAAGTTTGGAAAATTTTTAACTATTTTTGAATTAAATAGAAAATTCAGATTCCTAAGTTTAATATTAAATATTCTGATACCTTAGATATCATCAAATTTACTGTAAATTTTTCTAATTTGGAATATAATAATTCTAGAACAAAATTTTAGTACATCTTAAAGAAACCCACCAACACAAATCAATGTATTTTTAATGTTGTAATATTACTTAAGAACAAGTAGCATTTAAGTTTGTGAAAATTGATCCACCTAAAAATTATTTATTTTTAGTGTACAGTTCATGCTCATTTTATGAACATTTTTATTGATATTACACTTTAAAGGAAGTTACTTTGCATATTTTTGTCTTCAGTTTCAAGAAATGGACTTTTTTTGAAAAAAAAGTAAAAACGGTGCAATTTGAAGCCAAATTAAGTAAAGAAGAAAATTCTGATCTGGTGCATTTTGATATGACTTTCTATACTTAATTTCATCTACATTTATCGCATGTTATAGAATAAAATTATATTTTAAAGAAAGGTTATTTTCAGGTCTATCATGTAGTTATACCAATATGGAGTGCAACAGAGTTGAAATAGGGCTAAACAGAGTTGAAACAGGGTGAAACAGTAGAACTGTGTGTAGGGTGGCACCATGGCACCTAGAGTGACGCTATAGCATCATTTACAAGTGTTATATCACTGATTTTGACACTAATAGGACCTGAGATGTTCTTTCGAAGGGTTTTGGGTGATTTTGGGCCACTCTAGAATGTTTTGGAAGCTTCTAGACAATTTGCACACCCAATGGGCTGATCCAATGAATCTAGACACTTGGAAAAAAATTTTATGAAGAGATGTGTGTCTTGGAGTGAAAGGGTGTGTCTCTTGGAAAAAGGAGGTGTTTGGCTCCTCTTTAAATAGAGGGGCTTGGCGCCTCTCATAGTAAGTAATTAGTGGAGTAATTAGTGTGTGTTTAGGAAAATTTTTTTGTAGATTTTTAGCTTGAGTATGGCATGAGTATGGAGATGTAGATTTCTCCATTTTATGGAGAGATTGGTAGAAAGATTTTCTTCTTTCTTGATGGAAAAAGCTAAGTAATGTGTTCTTCATTTTCTAGTTATTGTAACACTTTCTAGTAGATTTCATTTTATTTATACGAAGTTTTCTGTTGTGTTTTATCCATGCTTCTTAAGTGATTTTCCTTACTCTTTTCTTTTAATATGAAGTAGTGGCATGTGTAGGAAAATTATTTTTATGATAGAATTTTTTTTTTATCTTCATTTGATGAGTAATATCTCTTTTGCTTCATTAACATAACTTAGGTGGCAATATGTTATGTTAAAATCTATTGTAAGTGAAACTAAGACTCAAGAGAGTGGTGATCTTGCAACTTGAGTGCACTCACATTGTTTGGTTGACTAGAAAAAGGGTTGGGTGGCAATGCAACTTTGAAGGAAATATAATTTAATGATATGTTTCTATTAGATGCTTCTAGGTGATAGATAGTTGAATAAAGCTAATAGAAAACTAAACATACCTATATGATCGAAAGAGAGTAGGTAGACATATGTTTCTTTTTTACACATAACTTATTACTTAGTTCTATCAATTCTTTTTGCTGTTGATGTCATTATCTTCATTTTACATTTATTTTATAATGAAATAAATGCATGTTTAGGAATTTATATTTGCTTATAAATTCTCTTATTTTATTAATGTGATGTTATTTTAACTGGCTCTTAATTGACTTTGCAAACTGATCACTTATGGCGTTAAAATCTATTGAGAAACATAATAACCCGGGAGGGCTATGATTTCACCGAAATAATGAATACCACACTTCATTTTGAGCAGAGCCATGGCTATCACCTAAGGGGGAGTGCAAATAAATAGTGAGATAGTTTTTGAAGTGCGTAGAATTGGTTAGCTCTAGAGTGATAGGCTAGACTCTTTTAAATTTGGCTTAAGGTTTAGTACCCCGACACTGAAATTCATTCAATATAATGGCATAGGCTGAGGGACATCTAGAGGTGAGAGCCTAGATAGTTCTAAAGCAGAATCGAGATGTTAAAGAATTGGTCATTGATCCACCTAAAATATGTAGTATTTTATGCACTTTTTTATACTTATTTTTTATGATATTGCACTTTAATGGAAGGTATTTTTGTGTTTTTCTTGTAGGTATGATTAAAATGACTGATTATGGTGAAAGGAGCAAACAAAGGACCAAATTTGGAGCAAATAATATGAAGTGTGCAAAATTGTCCTCTAGCGCCTAAGCGTCGATGGCTGGCGCATAGGCGCCACAGTTAAAGTGAGGAATTTAAATCAATTTTTAAGCACCCTTTGGTTTAAACTTTGTTAACTTCTCATTAGCGCTAAAATTCATTTAAAATTAGAACGGATGGATGCATCTCTTGGCAGATTCATTGAATCTGGACATAATTTGAAGAGACGCCAAAGCACCTTTTGGAGAATTATTAAAATGAAGACTTAAAGATCAGAAAAGAAAAGAGTTTTAAAAGAAAATTTTAGTGGGAGAAGTTGGAGAAAAGCTTGAAGTGGTTGAAGGGAAAGAAGAATAAAGAGAGCCATCTTCTAGCCATATTTTCTTTACTTTTCCACTTTACTTTATCATAGTTTGTATAGAATTGAGGAGAGTCAATCCTTAGAGTTGAGCGCCGACCTCTAAGGAGTTATCTAGTGGAAAGCAAAGTTTCAGAGGAACTTCAAGAGTCTTATGGAGAGGATTTTCAGATAAGTTTCTATCTTTGTTTTTATATTTGGTTTTTAAGTAAGACTTGTTGTGTTTTCATTATGATTTCTACTTTAAAATCAAGTTGTGCTTGTGTTTTCTCCATGAGTTGTGAGTAGTTTTCTTTATCTTTTTCCTTTTAAATGAAGAAGTAATTAAATTATGGAAGGAAGTTATGTGAAGTATAGGTGCTTAATGTTGGAAGAGGTTGTGATGATTCACTACCTTACACTTCTTTTACTTCTTGATTTGGCCAATTGAGATGTTAATATTTGTTGTGAGAACATGTAAAAACCAATGCAGTATTGTCTCAATCAACAATTGGAGAGAATCACATGAACTTTTATGGGTGAGAATTGTAGTCCATATGGTTCAGTGCAAATGAATAAGGAGATATGATTTTTAATGGGGAGTAAAATTAGCGGAATTTAAAGTAACAGGCTAAAGCCCCAAATTTGGTTTAATGTTTTAAATTTTGTTATGAGATTTTAGCCCCTAGGTGGAGGGATAAGAGGGAACTCTAGAGTGAGAGCTAGTATCTTCCCTACCTAATCCATCTACAAGATTTCAAAACTTCAAATTAACCATTGTTCTTTATAGAACTAAGTAAGGGTAAAGAATATAATTGCTCCTATTTGGCACAACACATTTAGGTACTTGCACAACGAAATTCCATAATTATTACTGATTCATTGAAAGAGGAAAAATATATTTTATTCTCATTTACATTAATATAGTTTTATAGCCATGTTAATTTTAGTTGCTTGCTTTACTTTTTCTTAAAAGAAAATATTAAAAATAAATTTAAAATTTTCTATCTTAAAACATACTTTACAATATCATTTCAAAAAGTAAAAGGTTGTTTTTTTATCTCTTTAAAATTTTAAGCATTTCCCTGTATGTTTGATATCTCGAGGCTTAATAAGAAAGTTCTATATTACTTGATAAACGAAACGTATACTTGCATAAAATCCTATAATATAAAATAATTAAAATTAATTTCTTATTTGCTTCGAAATCAAGTTTTTTTAGTGTCATTGTAAAGAAAGACATAATATCCTTGAGAAGAAATATAAAGTATAAAACATAAGCATAAATATTCGGGGATCAAGTTTTTGGCATAATTGTCGAAGAAATTAATTAAAAATATCATTTAAAGAAAATTTAAGAAAAATCAAAATTTTTATCTTCCCTTATTTTTGTTAGTGTTTTTATTTTTTTTATTTCATTGTTGTGTATGCGTAATTCAGGTTCTGGGGACTTGTACCTTATGATTCTGAATTAAATAGAACTTTCAGAGAAATAAAAAAAATTAAAAATATAAAAAATGACAAAAATATTCAAAAAATGGCGAATCAAGAAAATCAAAATGTTGAAATCCATCAAGAATTTAGACCCTTATGTGATTATGCTAACTCTACAGTGGATCAAATTCATGGTAGTATTCAACACCCTGCTGCAGTTGTTAATTCCTTTGAACCTAAACCTGCTATTATTCAAATTGTATCTAATAGTTAGTTAAGAGGAGCACCAACTGAAGATCCTAAATTACATCTTACCAATTTTCTAGAGTTGTGTGCTACATTTAAATATGACAGTGTTTCGGACGATGCTATTAGGCTTAGACTTTTTCCTTTCTCACTAAGGGATAATAAGGCTAAGATATGGTTAAATTTGTTAGCACTTGGATCTATCAGAACTTGGGGTGATTTAGAGAAAAATTCCTTGCTAAATAATTTCCACCATCAAAAATTGCGAAGCTTAGAAATGATATTACATCTTTTTGTCAGTTTGAAGGTGAATCTATATATTAAGCATGGGAGTGATTTAAAGATCTCCTAAGAAAGTGTTCACACATTCGATACCAGATTATTTAATAACATAGACTTTTTTATAATGGATTAGTTGGATCTCTTATATCTATTATCGGTGCCGCTGCTGGTGGTTCATTGATGTCTAAATAGTTTGCTGATGCTTATGTTTTAATAGAAGAAAGGGCTACTAATATTTTTTAATGGCCTTCTGAAAGGATAAATTTTAAAAAGGTAGCCAACCTGCATTAAATTGATGCTTTTGTGATGTTAGCAAATCGAGTTGTTGTAATTTTCAAGGAAGATAGACCAATTTGGAATGAATTTTTCTCAGCCAATTTCCATGATTGAAGAAAATTCATTATACCAAATGGTTTATTCTCAAACTTCATCAGAAACTTTGAATGTCATAAGTAAGCCTAATAACCCATATTTTAATTATTATAACCCAGGTTGGAAAAACCATCCAAACTTTAACGGGAATACCAATAATCAGGATGGTAGCAATCAACAATGGGGGAAAAACCAAGCAAACCCATTTGGAACAACCAAGGGAATAATAATAATATACCAACCTATCCTCCAGCTTTTAACAATACTTCACAATTTAAGGAGAAGAAGTTGTTTGTTGAAGAAGTGGTGTTACAAATGGGAAATCAATTGCAAAGTCAAGAAGCTACAATAAGAAATATTGAGAATCAATTGGGACAAATTATCAATTCATTAAATAATAGATCCCAAGGAACACTTCCTAGTAATACAGAAGTAAATCCAAGAGACAAGAATAAATAGCAAGTAAAAACAGTTCAACTGAGAAGTGGAAGAGAGTTGGAAGGTAGAGTTCAAAAAGATATTGAAGCAAAAAAGAAGAAATTGAAGAACCAAAAGAGGACGCTTTAAAAGGTTTGGAAAGACCTATTTCTCCACCAAAGTTTGATTTAGAAAAGCCACAACCTTCATTTATTTAGAGACTACCACAATAAAAGTTGGATAAGCAATTTTTAAAGTTCTTGGAAATATTTAAGAAGCTTACAATTAACATTCCATTTGTTGAAGCCTTAGAATAAATGCCAAGCTATGTGAAATTTAGAAGGATATTCTCAATAGAAAAATGAAGTTTGAAGATAATGAAACTGTTGCACTTAATGAGGAGTGTAGTGCAATAATTTAGAAAAAGCTTCCTGAAAAGCTTAAAGATCCTGGTATTTTCACAATTCCATGTGTGATCGGAGATAGATTTTATGGAAAAGTTTTATGTGATTTGGGTGCAAGCATTAACCTTATGTCATTATCTATATTCAAAAGACTAGGAATAGGAGAAATTATCCCAACTACTATAACTCTGCAATTAGCGGATCATTAGATCACCTATCCTAAAGGAGTTATAGAAGATGTTTTGGTGAAAGTGGATCAATTTATCTTTCCTGTTGATTTCATTGTGTTGGATATGGAGGAAGATAAAGAGATACCCATATATTTATGGAGACCTTTCCTAGCCAAAATTAGCAAAGCGATGATAAATGTACAAAAAGGGGAATTAACGATGCAAGTCAATGATCAAATTGTTACATTTAATATTTCAAAATCAATGAAATATCCTGCAGGAGGTAAAGATGATGAATGTTATTAGATATTTGAGTGAATGCCATTTCAAGTCAACTTATGAAGAGAAATCTGAAAGTGAAGAATTGAAACACGAGCAGAAGAGGAATTACAATATTCTGATGATTTTCATGAGAAAGATTTAAATTATGTTCATGAAAATTTTGAATTATTGGACATTGCTGAAAAAGATGAATCTTTTAGTCCATCAATTGAAAAACTTCCTGAACTTGATTTAAAGTTGCTTCCTACCCATTTAAAGTATGCCTTTCAGGTGTATCCTTAACTTTGTAGATTATAATTTCCTCTCAATTGACTCAAAAGGAAGAAGAGAGTTTGCTTGAAATTTTAAATAAATATGAGAAAGCCTTTGGATGGACAATAGCTGATATTAAAGGAATCAGTCATTCATTTTGTATTTATAGAATCCTTATGAATGATAATTGCAAACCTGGGGCTGATCCTCAAGGGATAATAAATCATACCATGAAAGAAGTCATTAAGAAAAAAATTTTAAAAGTGGTTGGATGCTAGAATTATCTACCCTATTTCAGATAGTGCATGGGTTAGTCATATTCACTGTGTTCCTAAAAAAGGAGGAGTTACTGTATCTGTTAATGAAAAGAATGAAATAATACCAACAATAAAAGTTACAGGGTGGTGAATATGCATTTTTTATAAAAAACTAAACCTTGCTACAAGGAAACACAATTTTCCACTACCCTTTGTAGATTAGATGTTGGATAAACTGGCTGGGTATAAATACTTTTTGTTTTCTGGATGGATATACTGGTTACCACCAAATACAATTTATTTCTAAGAATCAAGAGAAAACAATGTTTACCAGTCCCTATGGTACATTTGCTTTTAGAAGAATGCCCTTTGGTTTATGTAATGTCCCTGCTACATTTCATAGATGTATGATGGCAATTTTCTATGATTTAATTGAAAAAGGAATTGAAGTTTTTATGGAAGAGTTTTCAGTGTTTTCAAAATTCATTTGAATCATGTTTAGAACATTTATCAAGAGTTCTGAAACGCTGTGAAGAAACTAAATTAGTCCTTAACTGGGAAAAATGCTAATTTACGGTAGCAGGAGGAATTATTTTGGGACATCATATATCAAAAAATAGTATGTAGGTAGATCCTGCAAAAATTCAAGTCATCTTTAACTTATTTGCCCAATAAATGTAAGGAAAATTAGAAGTTTTCTAGGACAGGTTGGATTCTATAGGTATTATATTAAAGACTTTTCAAAAATTTCAAAGCCTTTATGTCGTTACTAAAAGATGTGATTTTTTATTTTAATGATGAATGCCTAAAATCTTTTGAAACATTAAATAAAAAAACTAATCACTGCACCTGTTATAATTGCACCAAACTGGGAAAAACCTTTTGAATTAATGTGTCATGCTAGTGATTATGCTATTGGAGTTGTTTTAAGTTAGAGATATGATAAAATTTTTAAAGTGATTTATTATGCTAGTAAAACTCTTAATGAAGCTCAAATTAATTATACCACAACTAAGAAAGTGTTATTAGTTATAGTATTTGCCTTTGATAAATTTAGATCATATTTAATTGGAAGAAAATGTGTGGTGCATACTGATCATTCTACTATTAAATATTTAATAAAGAATAAGGAGGCAAAACTGAGACTTATAAGATGAATTCTTCTTTTGCAAGAATTTAATTTTTGAAATAGTAGATAGTAAGGGTGCTGATAATTAAATTGCTTATCATATTTCCAGGCTTGAAACTGAAAAAATCTCTCTGTGATAATGAAGAAATCAATGAACATTTTCTTGATGAAAGATTGTTCAGTATTAATGAGTGGCGCGTTCCATGGTATGCCGACATGGTAAACTTTTTTGTAAGTGATATTATACCCTATGGTTTGACATACCAAGAGAGAAAGGAATTTTTATCTGAAACTAAGACTTATTTTTGGGATGACCCGTTCTATATAACAAGGAAAGGGTCTAATCATTTGAAGAAGTGTTCCTTTATAAAAAAACTTATGAAATTATTTAAAAATGTCATAATTCTAATTATGGGGGACATTTTGGTGTTGATAAAACTGCATATAAAATCTTACAGTTTGGATTTTATTGGCCTACAATTTTTAAGGATGTTAATGCTTATATTAAAAATTGTGATCGATGTTAGCGTGTAAGAAATATTTATAAAAAAAATGAGATGCCTCACAATTAAATGTTGGAAGTTGAAATATTTGACGTTTGGGGATTAGATTTCATGAGACCGTTTATACCATCTTTCGGAAATAAATACATTTTGATAGCAGTAGACTATGTATCTAAATGGATAAAAGTTATTGCTTTACCTCAATGTGATGCTCAAAGTGTTGCAAAGTTTTTAAGAAAGAATATATTTTACAGATTTGGAATACCAAGAGTGATCATAACTGATGGGGGAAGTTATTTTAGAAATACGATTATTGAAAAGCTAGCAAAGAAAAAACATATTAACCATCTCATTGCTACTGCTTATCATCCATAGACAAGTGGTTTGGTTGAATTATCCAATCATAAAATTAAAAGAATTTTGGAAAAAACTGTTAATCCAAATAGATAGGATTGGTCAATTAAACTGGATTATGCTTTGTGGGCCTATAGGACGACTACATAACTCCTATAGGAATGTCCCCATTTAGGCTAATTTTTTGAAAAACTTGTCATATACCAATTGAAATTGAGCATAAAACATATTGGGTTATTAAAGAGTTCAATTATAATTTGAAATATGCTGGTGAAAAGAGATTTTTGAAATTAAATGAGCTTGAAGAAATAAGGAAGGAATTTTATGAAAATGCTAAGATTTATAAAGAAAAAATGAGTTATGGCATGATCGGAAGATTCTTACTAAAAATCTTGAGCCAGGACAACAAGTACTATTATATAATGGTATATGAAAAATATTTCCTGGAAAACTTAAGTCCAGGTGGATGGATCCATTTATTGTAATGAAAGTTTATTCCTATGGAGCTGTGGAAATAAAAGATCCTAAGACTGGAAAAATATTTAAAGTTAATGGTCATAGACTTACAATTTATTTTTCAGTCGATAAAGCTAAGCCTGATGAGAATCTGATGTTGAGTCACTCAGACTAAGCTCTGGGTATGTCAGGCTGAAGACGTTAAACCAAGCATTTTGTGGGAAGCAACCCATAGTTATCGGCGTGCTTTGCTTTATGTTTTCTTTGTGTGTTTTGTTTGATTTGATTTGACATTATATGGTATCATTTTAGAGTTTTTATGTTATAGTGATGTTTATTTGACCTAGTTTGTTGACTTAGAGGAGTCAGAATGAAGATTTGGAAGTTTAGCAGACCTGCGCTAAAATGAGCACTGGCGGCTTTGAGCCGCAAGTTGGCGTTTATGCGTTGGAGTTAAAAAAAACATAAAACATTGAGGTTCTAGAAACCTAAATCATGCGTAAATAGTTTTGGAAGTTATTTGAGATGTTTTAACATGTATAGGGTCAGTTTTAAGACTTTTCAAGTCTACAAAAAGACCCAGAATTAAAGAGATACTTGCCCTAGTTCTTATTTTTCATTCCTAAGTCTTGAAAAGAGTATTTTGAGTACAAAAAAATCTTCTTAGGAGAACAAAGTTAAGAATAAAGAGGAAGCCAACAATAAGAAGTTCATTAGTGATAGTGCTCAAGATTTATTCAATGGATTTCTGGCTGTTAGTATTCAAAGAGTTGCATAAAAGATTGCGAAGATTGAGGCTGACGTGGCTTCAATCGAAGCAAAGGTAAATAAAACTAACACACATTTAGCGCACATGGATGACAACTCAAAATGTAATTCAAGCATACAATTCATGTGGAAGAAGTGAATAAATCGATGTTTCTGAAGAACAAATGTAAAGAAGAAGAAGAAGATGTGAGAGTTTTTAACCATCGCCTGTTTTATCAGATTTACATTCCAGATGGTTCAAATGGCACTAATGGTGATTCTGGATATATTCTGCCTACAGAAGATTAACATTAAATTAAGTGTGGTCTTGTTTAGTTATTTGTGTTTAGTGTTTTGTGTTTCTGATTATTATAATGTTTATGATTTGTTGCATTTTAATTTGTATTTATTGCATCTTAATGATGTAAATTTGTGTCTAAGATATGTTTTATGAACCTATGTATTGGAAAATTTCATCCAATGTGTTTGGATAGAAATTTATAGTTTTTGTTAAGTGTGTTTTGTTATTAATGAAATATAAGTTTGTGTTTGTGTGAAATTTGTGTTGAATCGATGGAAATTATCGTGTAATGTTGGAGTATTAGAAGTGTTATGGGGGAGAATTAATTATCTGAAGTGATTAAGGGAGATTAACTAGGTGTTTTAGTGCGATTAACATAAAGTGTCAAAATCTGGACATTGGCAGCTAAGCGCTAGACCTTTGGCGCTTTAGTGCCAGATTTCGCGACTATGCGCTGTTGCTTTGCGCATAGGCGTAAGCTTACAAAAACCGGGTTTCATACCTTAAAAACCTGAAATTTGCTATTTTTAACCCCATCATCAACTTCCACCTCTCAAATTAGTGAAAATAGAGCTTAGGGCATCACTGATTTGGATTATTTTAAAGCCGATTTCGACAAAATTTGTTGGATTTGAACTCCTTAAGGTATAAGCACTTCACTTAAGCAAAAAGTTTTGTTTTTCACTATGTATTTTGAGTACATTATTGAGAAATCTAAAAATCACTATTCATGGTGAAAATTTGAGGAAAAGCATGAGAAATTGCTTGGAATTAGTGGATTTTTCCTTTAGAATTTAAGTTAGCAAGTTTAGTTTGATTTTGGAATTTATGGTGAATTTTTTATGAATTTTAGAAATGAATCCAAAGTCAAAGCACTCAAAAAAGAAAGCGAGATTTAAATAGACAAATTTATTAGTTCTAGAGTAGAGAATCATTACGCCGATGCACTATCATCACGTAAATTGATTCCAGAATGCGTTTTTAGTAAACCAAGAGGAGATATTGAAGAGATGATTACTCAAAGGAATTGGGAAAAGTATTGTTGCTTCTCCACTGTTGCTATTGTTTCTGTTGTAAGAGAGTTTTATGCAAACTTGCCAACAACAGAGAAAAATATAGTGATGGTTCAGGGACATCAAGTCGACTTTTCTTCTGTGGTAATCAATATCTTTTATCGATTACCTCTTGATTTTTTTTTTTTGCTGATTATCATCCTATAGAAGGAGAGTTAGATGATATTATGTCTTCTCTTACTGATGAAAGAGGTTTATGGAAAATTATGAATGAGAGAAGAGTAAATTTTCTAGCCTCTAAGTTGAATGCCACTTCAAAGGCATGGCATTACTTCATCTCATCTAAGCTATTGCCTTCAAGTCATGTCAGTGAAGTTGCAAGGGAGAGAGTATTTTGAATTATTGTATTTAGCACGGAAAGTTGATTGACATAGGAGATATTATTTTTTATTATATTTTAAACTATGCTAGAGCTGCCAATAGAGCAGTTATGGGATTTCCTTCCCTGATCAATTCAATTTGTGAATAGTTTGTGGTAAATTTTGAAACTTGGCAAGAGGTTCTTCAGCCACTTAGACCTATCAGATGTGTAAATGTGACACTTACACTGTGCATTCAGAATTTGGCTAGAAAGGAGGATCTGTTAAACTTTCTGGTGCTTCTGCTTCTACTGCTTCTACTTCCAGTGCTTCTACTTCACAGGAAGTATCATCTAAAGATTCACAGACTGGATTATTAAGGAAGATTTTAAAGAACGTGAGTCTGATAAGAGAGCGTGTTAGAGATATGGATGGAAAGGTAGAAAATTTTGAGAGGTAAATACAGAAACATGATGAGTATGAGGAGAGTTATTGTCGGCAATATTTTAGGTTGTGTGTTTTATTTTGAAAAGTGGTCGCCTAACAGAAGTTGTGCGGCGAATTTTTATTTTAAATTTAATTTAAATATATATAATTTAGAAAGTAGTATTTGATTTTGAAAATAATTTTTAAATTTGAAAGTTTTAAGATATGAGATTAAGCCGATCTCACATCCCCAAATAGTTTATATAAACGAGCACCGCACCACAAACCGTATATCTATCCCTAAGGATAGACACACTTGCTTGATGGTGGGGCTCGATCAAATAAACTAGAAGTTTTGTGACATCCGTTTGGTCCGTGAACCAATTTTATAAGCCGACAAATTCCCACGCTTAATATGAAAGTATCAAACGGGGTTTATATTACTCAGGTTCTTTAAAATTCCCTATAAGGGCAAGCCCCTATAGTTAATTACATCTTAAGTGACGGGAATCACCTAAGAAAACTCTCGATAATAACCAATAATTCCGCTCTCAAGAATTTCAAAGTTTAAGGTTTTCGAAGATTGAATTTTGGAATTTTAATAGGGAATGGATCAAATTTTGGAACATTTTGTTTTGTGAATCCAAAGGAAGAGAGGTAGGAGAAATTACCGATTCGAAGTGAACTTCGGTAATTTCCCGACTATCCTATTGTTTGGCTTGAATTTAGGAAAGTCCTAATGTTTATTTAGTATTTCAATCTTGCCAATTTTAATTAATTAGGGCTTATATTTGTATGATAAAATCAAACAAATAGCTCTAGAAGATGTGAGGGTTTATTGTCGTATCGGACGACTACCTCGGAATCCTAAGACCGGTTAGGGCTTAATTTGCAATGCGAAGCCTAACGAAGAGTTGAGGATTTATGTTGCACTAGTGCAAGCTACCTCGAAGTCCTATGGCTTGGTTATTTAATTCTAGAAAAGTTTTGTTGAAGTAGGTTCGAGTTTCTTGACGACGACGATAGTCGTGTCGCCACCATGCTCAGAGCTCCTTGTTGTTGCGAGAGGTTTAGTTTTAGAAATCATAAATCGGGAGTTGAGAAAAGTGTTTTGGTTTAGAGAAAATCTTAATTTCCAGGTGTTTTTTATGTTTTATTTAAAACAAATCTTAAAGTTGATTATAACGACACTGGTTAAGATCCCGCGGTTCCATCCTTCGGCATCATTATTTTTATCGGATTCACTTAGTCCAGATGAATTTGCTAAACTCAACTGAATGAGTTCCACACTTTCATTTAGACCGTGGGAAATCCCGTTAGCAACACGTAGGTTACATCATCCGAGGTATTCCCGATCATCCAATAGGACGTTTTAATTTAGTTGCAATTGTAGTTTTGTGTTCGTTTGTGATTAAATTTTGAGTTGTTTTATATTTTGAAATGTTGTGGCGGTGAATTTTATCTTGCAATGACTTTTAACTTAGTTTTGGTTTCGGTTTTAGGGTCTATCCTAAAGGTGTGGGTTTTCATGCAACAGTTGTTTATCATGCGAGAAAAATAAATGCATTTGCAATAAAGTAAATTGCAAGAAAGTAAATTGCAATAAAATAAAATAAAAGCGTACCTGGAGGGTCTTCCCGTCATTCCAAGCTGCACTTAAAACACAATTAGCATATTTAAGCAAGTTCCTAGGTAAGGCTAAGGGAAAGGTTATGGTTTTCTACCAAATTCCTAATCCTATAGCTAGTCATTTCCTATGACGTCTAGGTTCTTTGTGTTTTTGTTTGAGGACGATTTTCTTCATCAAAGGACAATTAAGTCCAATTGTTCTTATAAATATCCTATCATATTGAGGAAGTGCTTAAGAAGAATCTTAAACATCTTTTCAATATTTTCAGGATTGTTTTAAGTCCAAATGAATTTAATTATATAAATGAATCAATCGTCCGAGGTTTTCAAGTTTTGTTAACTTGCCCAGTGAATTAAGACATTTGAATGTCTTATGAGTGAAGTAGCACTTCATTTGACGTTCCATTTAGGAGTTATAATAACTAAAGCTTTCAAGGGTAAATTAGTATTCAAATGATTTGATTTAAGTTAAAGGGTTTAAATTTGGAATAGTGTTCAAGTTGTTTTAAATTTATTTTGAATTCTTTATGTCTTAGGTGATGTTATATTTAATTTAACTTAATTTAATTGAGTTTTAATTTAGTTTAACATAGTTCAATTTAATTTGATTTGGTGTTTAATTAATTTGATTTGATTTAATTTAATTTAATTATTTAATTTAATTTAATTTAATTTAATTGTTTAATTTAATTTAATTTAATTTAAATTTAATTTAATTTAATTTAATTTAATTTAATTGATTTAATTTAATTTTAATTTAATTTAATTTAATTTAATTTGTTTTAATTTGATTTAATTTAATTATTTAATTTAATTTTAATTTAATTTTTAATTAAGTTTTATCTTTAATTTTAATTGAAATTTTTGAAAGAGTTTAATAATTTAATTTTAGTTTAATGATTAAGTCTTTTAATATTTTGAATTTGAGTTATCATTTTAATTAAGGATTGAATATTAATGAGATAATTAATTTAGGGATTTTTAAATTAAAGAATAAATCTCTTCCTAATAATATCCCTATTTTAATAATTCCAATTTTATTATTCTTCCAAATTTAATCAATTATTTAATTAAGGTTTAATTATTTTAAAATTGCTTAATGGGTTTCTACCCTTTAATCATTTAAATTTCAATCATCCAAATCAGATTAGGATCAAATATTTTACTTGTTAAATTTTTATTAAACCTAAAGTTTTAATTAAGGATTAAAATTTAATTACCATTTTACCCTTTAAGCTTAATAATTTCATAACTCACTAAATTGAATTCAAATGAACTTGAAATTTTTATGTGACTTCACTCATATGTCAATAAAGACATGAGAGGAGAAAATGTGATTTTTCTGTATTTAATTTATTTATATAATTATTTTTGGTAGAAAATAGAGATTTTCAAGGGAAATTTGATAACATGACCAAGGGAAAGTTTCTGTCCTTAAGAAAATTAGGGGACATTTCTAATGACCAGAGGACCACTTGGACTAATTTTGGTGATTTTTTGAATTATATTATTTTTATTATAATTATTTTAAGTTTTGGAGTGTTAATTAATTTAAAAATAAAATAAATGTTGAAAAAAGGATTTTATATTTTTCAAAAATCTCTCTGATATCAAGGAAACCATAGAAGCAAATTTTGCAATTTTCTGATTTTTCTATGATTTATTGTAATTATTTTAGTGAAAATGCTAGAAAATACATTTTTTTAATTTTAAAATTACCCTAGGGCTTTAAAATTCAATATTTCACTAAATAGACCTAGGAAAAATATGGGGTTTGTTCCTAAGTGATTAAAATTCAAAATGTGACATTTTGGTGAATTTTATTATTTTTGTGATTTTTATTATTTTTTAATTATTAAAATATTAAAATATTATTAAAAATCAACTTTTTCAGAAAATTGAAATTTTAATTTTCTTAGGTTCCCCTGATATCAGAGAGGCTCCAAAACCAATTTAGTGAATTTTTGAAAAGTATTTTAAAAGTTATGAATTTTTAAAGTTTAAAATGGCTAAGTGACTTAATCAACCCAATTAGTGGGGTTAACCAAGTCCAATTGACCTCAAATTTTTATGGTGGATTCCTCTGATCCTAAAGGTCAGTGGAGAATTGATTTCAAGTCAATTTGATGCCTGGTTAATTCTAGTTAATTAAAGACCTATTTTGGGTGTTTAAGCCAATTAGGGTTGTTTTAAATGAACTAAGTCAAAACCTATTTTTCCTAAGGTTCTCTGGTCATAAGGAACATCACCAAATTTTCCTAGAATTTATTTCACAACATGCTATTTACTGGAATTAAAATACTCAAAACAGTGACACGAACTTGAAAAATCAAGAACTCTTCATAGGGATGGCCTCGACTTTGGAAAATTCAGGGAATGTTCCCAAATTCGGAGGCTTCAAAAGCCCTATGGTCTCATGCCATGGTGAATTGTATGCATGCATGGAGAATTAAAATAATGCAGAGAGTAAATAAATTATAAAAAATAAAATATTTGATGAAATTAAGTGATTTCTTTTCCACATTATTCTCCTCTCTTCATCTGAGCAAGAGGGTATTTTTATTTTATTTTTGTGATTTTCCTACACGAGAGATATGAATTTTTGAAGTTTAGGGAATTAAATAAATAAGAAAATACCCTATTTATCTATTTATCCACGCGGCGCCGCGTCAACCTCGGCGACTCCGAACGCACACGCGTCGCGCTCCCATTCGACGCCGCCACCCGAGTCGGCGGCCCGGGCCCCGCGGTTCTCGTACGCGTCTCTCGGTCCGACGCAATCCTGGCCGTCCGTGCGCGCGTGTATCGAATGGACGGCATCCGTTCATCGTCCCCAAGTGTTCTCACCTGAGAGCCGTCCACACTAAATCCCTAAGATCTCACTCGATTCTCAATGGATTTTTACGTTCTTATACTCTATGGATTCGTCTTGAAGAGACGAACACATCTATACGGCTAACATGCATTGAAACTAAGGCATTTGAAATGGAGAATCTCCAGAAGCTCGGGATGGAGAGTTAACTCATACCTTAGCTCAGAGAAGTGTGGCTTCAATCTGAGAGTTGTTGCACCTTCGATTGGGTCCCGCAAGCTCCGGATGAAGTCTCCGGTGCAGGGAATTGTCCGGATATGATTTCGACCAAGCCCGATCACAAAGCTTGGAGGTCTGGAGCAACCGGGTGGCTCGGAGATGGGGCTTTTGATGGTGGACACCTTCCCTCGGTACGGTGAAGGTGTAGAGCCAATCAATTTGGGAATTGGCTCACCTGTGGAGAAGTGTCCTGGTTTTGGGTGGAATTTCAACTCGAAATTGAGCTTACGGAGGAGAAATGGCGGGGGATCTCACTTGGGGATCAAGTGCTCTAAGAGTGGAGAAGGGTGCGGAACAATTTTGGCGAGTTTTGGCAAGGTTTGTGCTTCTCTCCTTATGGCCGAGAGGGGTGGAGTTTAAATAGAAGCTGGGTCGGGAGGCCTCCTGGGGGAGTTAGGGCTTGGGATCGAGCTTGCTACGGTGAGGAGAAGAACGGCCATGGTGGCCATTGGGCATGGGGCGGCTCGACGAGGTGGAATTCCAAAGTTGGCTCACATGTGAGCTCTCGGATGTGGTGTTTTCCGGCGATCCGGGCGGTGCGGCCGAGCGGCATGGGTCACCATCTTGACCGGGGAGGTCGGGGCTTGGCAATGGTGAAGTCGATTGGGTTTGGACATGTGTAAAGTGTTTGAATTAAAATGGAATGGGGAGGGGTCATTTTGGCTTGAAATTGGTCAACCCATTGGTTTGGGTTGGGTTCACCTCCCCATGGCTGGTCTTGGGTCGAGAAGATCGGCTAGGCTAGCTGGTCGAGAGGTGGTGATGTCCTTATCCAAGAATATTTGGATTAAATCTTGGTTAAGGGGAGACATGCTTAAGGTTAATGACTTTTAGGAGATGGTTAAAGGACCTCCTCCTTTTGCCATTAATGGCATGGTCACATGCCAAACTTTCATGGCTTCATATGGCTTGTGAATGGCTCATCCTTGGCTCCATTTGGCTTGGGAAAAGCTTGGGTCAATTTCATGAAAATGGGTTTTAAGAATTTTGGATGTTTTGATGGAAATTTGTATGAAACTTGATTTGGAATAATTTGATGGTGATTTTAGGACTTAGGTAATGGATTTAATTAAATGGATGACAAATGGAGATGTCATGTGGGCTTTAGGGTAGATTTGGGCTTTTGAATTTTGAAGGAAATGGGCTTTTAGAAAGGTTTAAGGGAAGTGGGCTTTTAAGTTTATGAATGTGTTCATGGATGAAAATTTTTGTAAAGGGTTGGGCCAAATAATTGTTGGTTTAGCTCATGGATGTGTCATGAGTAACTTGAAGCAAATTTGGGGTAGTTTGGGCTTGAATTGGGTTGGATTTGGATTCTTTTGGTGAATGGGCCAATATAGGTCCAAATGGGCCAAGTTAGGCCAATGTTGGGCTAGGGTTGAACTTGATGTAGAATTATTGTTGAGAAGTGTTTATGGGAGTGTTTCAAAGAGGTTTTGACTTTGGTTGGGCTTTGATTTTTGGGGTTTGGGTTCATTTGGGTTAGGTTTGGGCTTAGGTCGAAAAATGGGCCTTAAGGTCAAAAGTGGAATTGGATCCAAATGTCAATCAAATTGGACTTGGATTTGGTCTAGATTGGTATTGGGGATGTTGAATTGAAGTTTAGAATTGAATTGGACCAAAATTGGGGTCAATTGGGTAGGTTTGGTTTGACATTGGGTTCACTTTGGATTAAAATGGGTCGAATTGGGGGTTTTGACAAAAGTAGGGTAAATTGACAAAATTGGCCCATGGTGTAGTTGGACAAAATGAAATTGGGAATATTTGGGATTTTCTGGAATTTTCTGGGAATTTTCTGAATTTTTGGATTTTTAGGCCAAGAAGGGTATTTTGGGTTATTTGGAGGGTATTGGGGGGTATTTTTGGAATCTTTGGTATTTTTGGGTATGGATGATCAATTTGAGTGATGTGGAGATGTTTGGGATTGATTTTGGAAAATTTTAGGTAATTTGGAAATTTTGCGAAAATTTGGGTAATTTCGAGGTTTTGGGTAGGTTTAGTAGGTGTAGGGTCCGGGAGGTCAAAAATTGAAAATTTGGGAAATTGAAGATTGGGTGGATGTAAGTGGAAAGAAGTCATTTTGGTTGAGCCATGAAGTCATTTCAAGCCCATATGAGCCATGAGAGGACTCATTTGAGGCATTCATCTATGTTGTTCACTAACCCTCTTAGCCGAGGGCTTAGGGGTTAAGGACCATCCATGTGAATCACCTACATGAGTCGGGAGGTCAAGTTGGGTATGGGTGTGGTTTTAGGAAGTGTGTGGAAATGTAGTGTGTAAGTGTAGTGTATAAGTGTAGTGTGTGTAAGTCGGCCCCTCATCGGACCAGAGCCACCGGGGTAGTCCTAGGCCAAAGAGCCCTATAGGAACTCATCCTTTAAACTTCCACATTTGATTTCAACCCTCTAGGTGATTAGGGGTCTATGGTCAAATTTGTGGAGTTTGCGGGGAGTTTAGAAGTGTTTGGAATTTCTAAAAGGTGGGTCCCGATTCTACTCCTCTAAGATAGTCAAAGGAAAAGCCTAAGGCTAGATCCTAAGCACTAAAAGAAGAAGGAAGACCTCATCGAAAATGAGGTCAACAAATGGACCCCCAATAGGTGTGGTGGTGACGGAGCACACCGCGCGTATGGTGTTGACCGAAGCGATCAACAAAACCAACACGGATGTCCAAATGACGAACTTAGGATGAAGTAGAAGAGTTTCCGTCGGGGAGTGTCAAGTATATCTCTGGAACCGGAGATTCTTGAACTCTCGCTGGGGAAAGGAAGAGGAGGTAAATCCCAAATCACATGACCTGGGGAATTTTGATTTAGACTTTATTTTGTTTCAATTTATGTTTTGATGTGTGAGTTTAAATTTTAGTTTGGAGTTTCAATTTAGATTGAAGTTTTGTCAAAATTAATTTGAGGGATTTGATTTGAAATGAAAATTAGGATTTTGAGGTTTTAGATGTAACATCTCCAACCTCGAAAGAAAATTGAATTGATTAGATTGAATCGTTGCAATGAGAAGAGATCTCAGAGCAAAGTGGTGTTGGATATAAAATCCTTAACCTCAAGAATTTGAATTTGATGTATTTCATTGCGATAGGGAAATGATCCTAAAGCAATGCAGTCTCGGATGTAAAATCCTTAACCCCGGGAATTCGATTTGATGTATTTCGAGTGCAATAGGAAAGAATCCTAAAGCAGTGCAGTCTTGGATGTAAAATCCTTTACCCAAAAGTTTGAATTTGATGTATTTCAGTGCAATAGGAAAAGAATCCTAAAGCAGTGCAGTCTTGGATGTAAAATCCTCGACCCAAAAGGTTTGAATTTGATGTATTTCAGTGCAATAGGGAAAGAATCCTAAAGCAGTGCAGTCTTGGATGTAAAATCCTCGACCCAAAAGGTTTGAATTGATGTATTTCAGTGCAATAGGGAAAGAATCCTAAAGCAGTGCAGTCTTGGATGTAAAATCCTCGACCCAAAAGAGTTTGATTTGATGTATTTCAGTGCAATAGGAAAAGGATCCTAAAGCGATGCGAGTCTTGGATGTATAATCCTCGACCCAAAAGAGTTTGATTTGATGTATTTCGAGTGCGATAGGAAAAGGATCCTAAAGCGAGTGCGGTCTTGGATGTAAAATCCTCGACCCAAAAGAGTTTGATTTGATGTATTTCGGTGCGATAGGAAAAGGATCCTAAAGCGGTGCGGTCTTGGATGTAAAATCCTCGACCCAAAAGTTTGAATTGATGTATTTTAGTGCGATAGGAAAAGGATCCTAGCAGTGGCGATCTTGGATGTAAAATCCTCGACCCAAAAGTTTGAATTGATGTATTTCGGTGCGATAGGAAAAGGATCCTAAAGCGGTGCGGTCTTGGATGTAAAATCCTCGACCCAAAAGGTTTGAATTGATGTATTTCGGTGCAGTAGGGAAAGAATCCTAAAGCGAGTGCGGTCTTGGATGTAAAATCCTCGACCCAAAAGAGTTTGATTTGATGTATTTCGGTGCGATAGGAAAAGGATCCTAAAGCGGTGCGATCTTGGATGTAAAATCCTCGACCCAAAAGAGTTTGATTTGATGTATTTCGGTACGATAGGAAAAGGATCCTAAAGCGGTGCGGTCTTGGATGTAAAATCCTCGACCCAAAAGTTTGAATTGATGTATTTCGGTGCAATAGGAAAAGGATCCTAAAGCGATGCGAGTCTTGGATGTAAAATCCTCGACCCAAAAGTTTGAATTTTGATGTATTTCGGTGCGATAGGAAGAGAATCCTAAAGCGATGCGGTCTTGGATGTAAAATCCTCGACCCAAAAGTTTTGAATTTTGATGTGAGATCTAGAAGATCGGATTTGAGATTTGATAGAGATTGAATTTGAATTTGATTGAGACTTGAAGCCTGGAAAGATTGAATTCGGAATTTTGGAAATTTGGAAGGATGAGTTTGAACTCGATTGAAATTTGATTTAAGATTTGATTTGAAATTTGAAAGATCAAGTTTGAAACTTGATCGAGATTGGATTTGGATTTTGATTGAGAATTTGATTTGAAATTTGTAAAGATGAAATTTGATTTTGAAGTTTGGAAGGATGGAATTTGAGATTTGATTGAGAATTTGCTTAGTGATTTGATTTACCATTCATGTTGATTTCGTTTGTCTTTTAATGGTTCAAATTTTATTTTGTTGTTTATTTAATGTTCATGTGAACTTGGTATTTGTCATTTTTCAGATTTTTTTTAGAAAGTTTTCTTTTATTCTCTTTTTTTCTTTTATTCGTTCTTTGTTCGAAGTTCATTTAACTTTAATGGCGTTTCCTAATCAATTTGCACAAAAGAGGTGAAGGCCAAAAACGTGACATGGTCACTTTCATTCCAATCATGTTGAAAATACGTCATACAACTCGATCTGGAATACATTTCATACAATCCATGTAGACTCGAAACGGATTTGTGTTTGATCTTTGTTGATTCATCCAAAGAAGCATCCGTCAAAAATCCATGTACGAATAGTGAGGTACATGGTCAATAACATCACCTTCCAAGCCATCCTTGGCGAGGATGCTGAGCTGGATGTACGTTGGAGGTGTGATATTTCCCATGTAACTCACGGCTCGTAAGGCGGAGGTTCTCTAGCTACGGGTCCGGTTGGAAATGGTAAGGTATTTTGCTTGTCGTCCATCCTCCCGAAAGTAGCGAGATTCGCTCCATCGGCACCCACGGTATGCAATGCTTTGCGATATCTGCTCCGTTACCTTGCGGTATCATGACGGAACCCACCGGTAAAGATATCTTTCTCGGCCCTCGGAACTCACCGGGCTCGTTATCCGGAGGTCGGATCCGAACATGATGTTGCACTCATTCAAGAAAGAGACCGGTGCGAAAGGTCGACGAAGTCGTGGTGATCGATATGTGGGGGTATGCGGTCACCTGTTTGTAGATGTTGATGATGCGGCTATTGGGTATGCGATCGCTGGCGGTACCCTCCATGTTATCGATCTTTTTACCATTCTCTTGATAACTAATGGCATCGGATCCACTTGCCCATGACGGAGTATCCCGGTGGGTTTCCCTTTCTGTCTTCGGCGAAGTTGTAGCGACATCCGCATTGTATTGTGATTCTTCCTTTCCACGGCATCCATCTCCGGGGTTCCGAGTATGTGTTTTCCCTCGGGCGGCTCTGCTCGGCCCATTCTCTTCAAATCTCGGATACAATCCACGATTTCTTGTTGTTCATATTCGAGAATACGTCGGTGTGTAGCTCGAGGCCTTCTAGTATGTTGATTCTTCTTCCTTTAATTCTCTCGAAGTATTCGAAAGTTTTCTTTTCAACATTCTGCATCCTCTCCGGCTCGTATTCCGGAATGATCTGCGGATGGCGAGGCCTTGTGACATATTGTGGGATATATGGTTCAATCCCTTCACGTTCCCCTGCATACCTCGGCTCCTCGGGGATGATGCACGTCGGTACATCCCGGGGTTGCTACGCAACAAGGTCATGCACTGCTGGTGGTTCTATCCGGTGGCGTGGTAGCCTTCTTTCTTCGATCTTACGGAGATTTCCACGGTTCTTTCTGTTATTCTAGGAGCTGGCCTCCTTTCTTCGAGTTCCGGTGAACCGGTGTCCTTGAAATGTGAGTGCTGGCATTAGCGAATTGTCTCGTCGTGCTGGTCGCAGCTAGTTTTGTTAACATTTTACGGATACGGCGATTCTTATTTCTTCGTTGCGTGGGCGTGAGAGTAGCCCTCCGAACTTCTTGAATCTCTGCGGGCGCGGCGCGACAAGCACTGCCCTCCGTCTGTAGTGACTACGGACTTCATTTTCTTGTCTTCTTCGGTGTTTGCTTTTCTTTTCTTGTTGTTGGATTGGTGGCTTGGGCCACCCACTTTCATCACTTGTCTGCCGGGTAGTTCTTCTCGGTTAGCGGGACCCGGTCACTTTCCTCGTCTTGTAGGCTGCTGGTGCGAAATGCGAGTCAATCTCGATTATCGCTCCATCTTTCACCCTCTTTTCATCGAGTGCGAGGCTTACGCCATTCTTAAAGTTCAAGACCAACCGCCGTTCGACATTTCCTCGCGAAAAGACAAGGAAAAGGATCAGGGGTTGTACTAAGAACAAGAACATTAAGAAAATGTTTATTAAAGATACATTTTTTTATTATTCTTATATTTTGAAATTTAACAGGAATGAAGTAGGATAAAATGAGGGAAGAGATTTTGATTTGAAAAAGGAAACAAGGAAAACTTAATTATCATGATTTTATTTATTTTAGCACATTTTATTATTTTGAGTTCGGACCCAATCATAAGTAATTACTTCACCCGTGTTTCTTAGGGATGAAGAATTCATTCCTTCGAAACATCAGGTAGCGTAATATTTTTTCAAGTATCGTCCGTTGATCGGAAGCATATGTCGTTCTCCCCGGCAATTCACTAGGCGGTAGGAACCTCCCGAGTATACTGCTTCAACCACGAAACGGTCCTTCCCGAGTGGGTTCAAATTTTCCTCCTATCTTGCGGTGTGCGAGAATAGGTCTCTTGAGAACGAGAACTAAATCACCAACTTTGAAGGTTCTTGGGCGGACCGGTTTGTCATGGGCTTGAACCATCTTAGCTTGATATAGTTCTAAATTCGTTGCGGCTGCAAGTCTTTTCCCTTCCAAGCTTTCTAATTCTTCGAGTCGTAATCGGCGTTTTCTTCGTCGTGATCTTGTTTGCAAGCTGCAATTCGAGTGAAGGAAGGCCGAACCTCTAAAGGTAACATCGCCTCGGACCCATACACCGGAGCGTAAGGTGTAGCTTGAGTAGGAGTTCGAAGGTTGTCCGGTAGGCCCATAAGGCTTCTAACAATTTCTCGTGCCAATTTCTCTTATTATCGTCCGGGGTTTTCTTTAAGATTTGAACGAGAGTTTTATTAAAAGCCTCGGCGAGGCCGTTCGCTCTTGGGTAGTAAATTGTTGAGTATCGCCGGTCGATTCCGTGTCTCCGACAAAATTGTTGATTTGTGTGCTTCGAATGCGGCCCATTATACGAGATAATCTGCGCGGCACTCCGAAACGGTAGACAACTTGGTTCTTGAAAAGCGTAGCACGTGGTGTGCTTTCACTTCTCCGAGTGGAGCCGCCTCTGCCCACTTGGAAAAGTAATCTGTAGCTGCAAGAATGAAGCGATGTCCTTTTGAAGATGGTGGTTCTATTGGACCCACTATATCCGTGCCCCGACATTCGAATGGCCGCGACGCAATTGTCGGGTGCAGCACATTTGGAGGTTGGTGTAGAACCACTCCGTGCACTTGGCATTGATGACGGCTCTTGGAGATTTTCATGCGGTCGGTCATCATCGAGGGCCGGTAGTACCCTAGTCTTTTAATTTTCATCTTCATTTTTGGACCCGATGGTGAGCGCCACGGAGTCCTGAATGCACCTCTTTAACGATTTCACGGGCCTCGGACCCGCTTAAGCACCTTAGCCACATTTGATCAAAAGACCTTACGTACAATGTGTTGTTTATTAATGCGTAGGACGAGTTCTTTTCTTGATCCGATGGGCCGCGACCTATCGTCCGGTAGCTTTCCTGTTTGCGGGTGATGTCATCGATGGTTGTCGCCGATCTTCTGTGTTTTACGTCACTTGCTGTAGCTGATTCTTTTTCTTCTTCGATTTGTGTATCATGCTCATGTCGAAATTGCGATAGGACTCGACGTCCGTGAACGACACTTCACCGATTCATCTTGCAAACGAGGCAAATTCTTTTGCGAGACGGGCTAAAGCATCTGCTAAAGCATTCTCTTTTCTAGGAATTTTGTAGATTGTCACATTTGGAATGCTGTTCAACAATTTGTATGGCATCTTTGGAAGTATTGTTCGAGTCTTGGCTTAAAAATTCTGTATTGTCCGACGATCTGTTGAATGATTAGCTGTGAATCCCCGTAGATGTTGATGTCCGTTATCCCCATTTGAATGGTTAATTCCGGTCCGTTATGAGGGCTTCGTATTCTGCTTCGTTGTTTGTACACGGTTCTGTCGAGTGGTAGGAGTATCTTAACATCCCCCGCTCCGGTGTTATAAAGATTAGCCCGATTCCTGCCTTACCGGGCACTATCACTTGCGATTCTTCGTCTTTGTGTGCTGAAGATGCTCCGTCGAAATATAATTCCCAACGTCGATCGTCAAGGTCTTCTAGGCTCATTATTTGTTCATCACGCGGATCGTCATTGAGAGGAGATTCGGCCGGCGAAGGGTGTCTTTGCGAGGAAGTCCGCTAAGACTTGTCCCTTTACGGCACGCGGAGGCACGAAAGTTATATCGAATTGCAATAATATCATTGACCATCCGGCAAGTCTACGGGAAAGTGTTGGACGAGTCATCGAGTATTGCAATGGATTAAACTTCGAAATCAAGTTGACCTTATGAGAAAGCATGTAGTGCACGAGCTTTTGAGCGGCGAAGATCGGGGCCAAACAATGCTTTTCAATTGCGGGATACCTTACCTCCGTCGGAAGTAAACGACGGCTTAAGTAGTAAAGAGCATTTTCTTTACCCTCATCATTGACTACAGGCTAACGAGGCTCCGAGGAGTCGTCTAGAGCCGCGGTGTAAAGTATCGACGGTCTACACGAGGCTAGGGGCTGCTAAGACGGGAGGTGTCATTAAATATTGTTTAATGTCTTCGAAGGCCTTCGGCATTTCTCTTCCCGAATAAATTTGGCGTCCTTTTTAACTAGTGCCGAGAAAGGTGACACCTACCGACGGGTTTGAGATAAAGCGTCGAAGATATGCCGACTTCCCTTGAAAAGATCGTAGTTGTTTTAAGGTTTTGGGAGGCGGCATTTCTAAGATGGCTTTAATCTTCTCGGGTCGATTTCAATTCCACGATGTCGGACGGCGAATCCTAAGAATTTCCGGAGGTGACGCCGAAGGCGCATTTTAAGGATTCATCTTAAGGTTAAATTGTCTTAATCGTTCGAAAACAATTCTCAAATCATACGAGTGGTTTTCCTTTACTTTGCTTTTGATGACGACATCGTCCACGTAGCATTCGACTTGATTGTGGATGAGATCATCAAAAATTCTTGTCATTGCTCTTTGGTAAGTTGCTCCTGCGTTCTTCGGTCCGAATGGCATCACCGTGTGTAGCAAAATACTCCGATCGGCGTTACGAATGTCGTAAGCTTTTCATCTTACTGGAGCCATTTTTATCCGGTTGTATCTCGAAGATCCATCCATGAATGAGAATATTTCATGTGTCGAAGCAATATCGATCATCGATTCTGGAATCGGTAGAGGGAATTCATCTTTTGGACATGCCTTGTTTAAATCTACGAAGTCCACACAAATTCGATCCGACCATTCTTCTTTACGGTCGACACTACGTTGGCTAGCCAAGTCGGGTATTGTTCTTCACGGACAAATTTAGCGTCTATTAGCTTTTTAACTTCGGTATGACTTGTTGTTCGATTTCTAGACGCATTCTTACGGGACCTTGTCGGCCGGGACGAAGTAGGATCTACTCTAGCTTATGGATGCGACCTCGGAGCTAATCCCGGCATTTCATCGTAGCTCCAAGCAAAACGGTCTTTAAATTCCATTAATAACTTGATTATTTCTTCGGAGTCTTCTTTATTGAGTAAGGAGCTGACAAAGGTAAGTCTAGGCTCTTCGCTAGTACCCAAGTTAACTTCCGTTAACTCATCTATTGTAGATTTGATTTCTTCTTCGAATTCGGTGGAGCGTCTCCAATTTGTAAATCTTCGAGTTCGTTTGTAGTTTCCATGCGGTTTTCATTGGATTTGCGAAGTGACAACCAAGCAAAATTCGAGTATCGTCGGTCGACCCTACTTGTGCCGAATCCGAGTCCATACTTTGAATTGGGAGGACGACCGGAGTTATTCCATAACTTTTCAAAATGTTGTGATTGGCATTTTGTCCATTGTCGAGGTAAGAAACCACGTTGAATTAAATTTTGAACACGGGGAGAGTACCACTCAAAAGGTAATTCCATTAATTCGATGAAGTGACATCTTCGAATTGTACATTATTTTCGGTTTTGGAGGAAGAAGCACCACGGTAGAATTTGATCGGCTTTGCACCGTCACTACGTACCTCTTTGACCTCCATACCCTCGATCTTATTAGAATGGATCGGAGTTAGGGTCATAGTATGTACGTAGTGGTTAATCTTCTCGTACATTGATTTGTATTCTTCGTTCTTTTCATCTTCGAGGGAGATCTTGTATTGCGGCTTCTTTCGACTTATTGTTCTTGCTTCTTGCTTGATTTCTTTTTCCTCTTCGGAACTATCTTCCCAATCAACATTGATGGCTGGTTTCTTACGTCCGATTGTCACTAGTGTCTACCACGGCCTCGTCCCCGGCCTCGACCTCGGATGCGAGTTGTGGAGAAACCTTCACCATCTCGCCGGAAGGGAGTGGTGAGTGACTGTTGGACTAGAACTTCAGATCCTTCGTTGTCTCGAACTTTCTTTGGTTCATTTGTTATGGTATCTCTGGAGAAGATTGTTTTCTTTGGCGGTGCATAATAAGCCGCATCTTCATGGATTCCAATTTCATGTACGGAGAATGGTTGCAAGTCACCTTTGATGCACTGTTCCCCTCCATCGTAGTACTTGATGCACTGATGCAGAGATGATGGTACCATCCTGTTTTCATGTATCCATGGTCGGCCCAATAGAGCATTGAACGACGTTTCGAATCGATTATATGAAATTTTGCGGTTGTCTTTGCTAAATCACCGGTCTTCATCGGTAGCGTTATTGACCCGAGGGCTCTTTCTCCTTTACGGTTGAATCCTCTTAATAACATTTTGTCGGCCTCGAGCTCGCGAGCATCAATTTCCAAGTATGCTAGTGTTCGAAGACTCATTATATTGATTGATGCTCCTGGATCCACCAAAACTGCGGAGAGCGTAAACTTCCCGATTGTAGCCGAAATATACAACGGTCGGTTGTGATCCGCGTCCCGAGTAGTAGGTCATTGTCCGTGAAGGTAACACCTCGTTGTTCCTTTAACGAGCAAACCTCATCTAAGGAATCTCCGGCCATTTGAGCTAAGCGAATTTCCGGATCGAGTAAGGCCTTGATCGAGCTTCTCTCATCTCCTTTGATAAGATGAGAGCATCGTAGATGCTCGGTTTGGCGGTAGTTTCCTAAGATGGGCTAGCACGTTGTAGTCCACTTTGTTCTCCTGCGTCTCGGCTTCTTCTCGAACGAGTATGTCTTCCGTCGGGGTTGGTTCTTCTTGAACAACCACTGCTTTCCTTTGTCTTTTGGACCCGTTCTTGGAGGTAGAACTTTTCCACTTCTTAGGTTGACTTCGTAATTTCTTCGAATCTAGTGTTGAGTTTGTCGGTGTCTCCTCCCGAATCGGAATGATCGGCTCTTCTGGATTATCTTCGAGTACGAAGGCTCTAACTCTATCGTAACGCGGAGCTCCTCGAAACTCGCGGATAGATCCGTTGCTTGTTGAACTCTCGTAGCCTCCTTGATGGATGCCTTCTTTGTCATTGTGATCGTCGAGATCATGTATGATTTGAGAATTGTTGTTGGTATCGAAATCGAAGCTCGGATTGTCGCTAGTTACGTAATCGTTAGAAACGATCAAACGTAGCCAACGCCATCACCCTTATCATTATATGATCCCACCGAAGTGAGCGAGATAATCATACAAAATCGGAGGTTCGAGGGATTTCTCCCCGAATCGGAAACAACTATCCTAGGATAAGCGGCCCCTGAGTCCAGCCTTAGGAGTCTCGGTCCCTCTTCTTCGTCGATTTTCTTCTTCTCTTCGATTTTCTCTCGTCGAGGTGGCTCTTCTATCGCGAGTGATAGTACCGGCTTAACGGGTCTCGAACTCGAATTGAAGCTCGCACCAAAGCGGTTCGGATGTTGTCTAAAATCTTCTTCGAAGATCTCGTCCGAGGCGGTAGTCCATCCATCGTCGATTGCATAGGGATCTATCGGAATGACGGGATCGGTTGAGATAACATTGACGGAACCTCCTTTACGGGGTTCCTTCATGTACTCCTTCGGGATTGTTATATTTCCTTTCCGAAGGTTGTCATTGAGCCAACTTTTGAAGGTAATGCGGTCTTCTATCTTGTGCCCAAGCATCCGATGGTAGGGGCGAAAGTTGGGATCACCTTTCTTGTTGACTTCCTGCGGTCTTTTGGGCTGCTGGCAGTGGAAATCTGGAGTTTTCATTAAGCTACGGAACATCTTTAGTACTTGCTTCATTTTTGAACGGATATTCTCCGCTCGAAGCTCCCTCGATGTACGTTGCGGACGAGACGGTTGTTCATCTTGCGGAGACGATCGATAGCTGGACCGGGGTTGTTGGTAATTTTGTTGTGGTTCTTCGCGGCCGTTACGGTGGTATTTGCATCGGTTGTTTGCCTTTGTCAGCTAGCTGCAACGACCCGGATTTCTTTTCGAAAGTCTTCACGCAGCTTCGCTTGTCCGTCTTGTCGGCGAAACTTAATTGCTTCGCCTCTTCTTGCAAGCTTCCGGCCTTGCTTAACAACTTCTCGAAAGTCTTAATAGTGAATCCCTTGAGGAGAAGTGCTTATCGGGCCGTGAATGCTTTTAAGCGAGATGCTGATCGCATGTTGTTCTTGCGGTTGTGGTTCACACTTCATACTTAAATTTCTCCATCGAAGTATGTAATCCACTAGAGTTTCATTCGGTCTTTGTTTCTCTACCACTAAATCACCTATAGTGATGTGGTGCTGAGCTCCGGCAAATCGCTTAATGAAGAGGCTCTCTAGCTCTGAGAATGTCTTTACGGATCCGTTGGGTAATTCCGCATACCGGTCGAAGGCGATTCCGACGGATGGCTAACGAGCTGTCGGAAGAGTAGCGCATCGCTCCCGCCGGCATTGCAACAAGCCGGCACGAAAGTGTGCAACATGCTTGTCGGGGGTTCCCGGTCCGTCGAAGGTCTTAAACGAGAGGTGGTACGAAGCCGCTCGGGTATTGGACGGCGTCGAATTCTTCGGGTAAGGTCTACCCGTCCGAATAGATGTCCCGTTCTTCGATTGTGCTAGGGCTTCTCGCACTCGTTGTTCTACCAAGTTCTTGATATCCTTTTCGGGGATCATACTTTGTGTTGTATCCTTTTCGATTTGGTCATCCCCATTGACGGATGTAATTTCCTTCCCTCAGTCTACGATGTGAATGACTTCGGGGTGTCTCTACATGTGGTTGTACTTGACTTTGGAGAGTGGCTAGAGCTATGGCCATCTCTTCCATCCTCTTCGCCATTTGAGCGATCGTGTCGTCCTTTTCCTGAAGCTATCTCTTCATCAGTTCCGGATCCTCTCTTTCTGCGGCTGTAGGAGCACCTTGAGAAGCTGATGAAGCTCGTGTCTCAACCATGTTGATTTCTGCATATTCGTTGTCCATGAATTCCGATGAGTCGATCTCATCTTCGAACTTTTCTTCTCTTTCTTTTGCCAACTGTCGGATGTCGGTTCTCGACTTTTCCATGGCATCTTCTAGCGGAGCTTTACGTATCTTTGTGGTTGTCATGCGATGGTTGCCGGGTCCTTTTTCACGAGTCCCCTTCATCGCGGTAGCACTTTCTTCGGATTCCGGCCTCTGGCGAGACTTTCTCTCTCGAGCCGCTTGTTTCGGTCTCAGTCGCCCCGTAGTGGGACGCCACACCATCCTTCTAGCGGCAGAAGGTCTATGACCGGATGGTCGCATCGGCCGAAATCTCTGGAAGGTGGTATCCTCCCTGTCCGTAACCACGATACTACAACGGGCGGGCTAGCCTTCATTCTCTTGCTTGGCTTTTCTATCATGACGGCGGGTTCTACTCGGGGCCCAAGACGGGATTTGGCCGGCACCCGTCCTATCCTTCGTAGAATTTCCGACACGGGGCGGTTTTCCTTCCTTGCTAGCTTTTCTACCAAAGTTTGCGGTCGAGCAACACGGCGTAGTTCGATTCTTTTCTTGCGGCTATCTTTGTAGTATGCGGGTCGTAGTAATGTGGCGACAATCTTTCGAACATTCTCCTCATCCTCTGCGGCGGAGAGGGGATGGAACCTGCTTCCTCCCAAAAGTGGTATGTAGTCGGGCGGTGGTGTATATTACGGTAACGGTGTATATTACGGCAACTACGGAATTTCCTCCGGGAAGGCGACCTCGGCGGCTACGGCTTCCCTGGCGATCCTTCTATTTCTATTTCTTCTTTGGGTCTTTGTCGGCGAAGGAATCTTCGAGCTGGACCCGATTTCGAAGACGAAGGTCTTACGGGAAGATCCGTACCCTCCGCGGTAACGGAGTTTATCATAGTTACGGATTCCTTTCCCCTTTGATTTGGCGGAAGTCGGGGTAGGTGCGAAACAACTAGACCGGTGGGGGTAGTGAGAACGGTCCTCCTGCGGACGGCGGTACTCCTCTAGTCGGGACCCTTTGCGGGGGAGGAAACTCTTGGGTCGACCTAAGGTTGAACTCGAGCGGTGGTTCCTCGGCTTCGGATACCTTGTTTGTCGGTGCAAAGAGGGAGACGTCGGTGACTTTGACGTTCGTGTTTTCAAATCCTCGTCCGAATCGGATGACCCCATTGTCGGGCGGTTCATCCTTATAGACGGCGAAGTCCGAGTCCGTTGGTGAAGGAGAAAATCGGTTTCGGGGCTTCCATTTCGCGAGGTAGATTCGGTTGTCGGTCCCGAGTTATGCTTCTTTTCTTCGGGACGAAAAGAAAGGAATTGAAAAGAGTCCGAACTCATTCTTTGTTCATGTATTTATTATTTGTTAAAAGAATCACTTATTAGAGGGTTTGTTTATTTAGAACGGAATGTTCAAAGGTGTAGAGAAGGTAAGGAATCCGATTCAGAAAGGAAAAGAAAGTCTTAAGCAAGACTTCCCGACTCGAAGGATCACTCCTAAACTAACACCTATTGGGGGTCCACCCCACCTCGGAAATGAGGTAAAAGGATCTCGGAACCTCTCTGTTTAGGGGTGTCTAAACGGTGGCTCCTAAATCCGAGAGAATGTTGGCTATACTTGTTCGAGATAGAAATGAACATAGTATTCCAACGGAAAGAAGGGTAGTTTGATCCATTAGGGACATGGATACACTACCGATTTTTGAAAACAGAATTATTTGATTATAATGGAGAGAGGAATATTCCCCAGCGGAGTCGCCAGAAATTGTCGGCAATATTTTTAGGTTGTGTGTTTTATTTTGAAAAGTGGTCGCCTAACAGAAGTTGTGCGGCGAATTTTTATTTTAAATTTAATTTAAATATATATAATTTAGAAAGTAGTATTTGATTTTGAAAATAATTTTTAAATTTGAAAGTTTTAAGATATGAGATTAAACCGATCTCACATCCACAAATAGTTTATATAAACGAGCACCGCACCATGAACCGTATATCTATCCCTAAGGATAGACACAACTGCTTGATGGTGGGGCTCGATCAAATAAACTAGAAGTTTTGTGACATCCGTTTGGTACTGCGAACCAATTTTATAAGCTAAACAAATTCCCTGCTTAATATGAAAGTATCGAAACGGGGTTTATATTACACAGGTTCTTTAAAATTCCTATAAGGGCGAGCCCCTATAGTTAATTACATCTTAAGTGACGGGAATCACCTAAGAAAACTCTTGATAATAACTGATAATTCGCTCTCAAGAATTTGAAAGTTTAAGGTTTTCAAAGATTGAATTTTGGAATTTTAATAGGGAATGGATCGAATTTTGGAACATTTTGTTTTGTGAATCCAAAGGAAGAGAGGTAGGAGAAATTGCGATTCGAAGTGAACTTCGGTAATTTCCGACTATCTATTGTTTGGCTTGAATTTAGGAAAGTCCTAATGTTTATTTAGTATTTCAATCTTGTCGATTTTAATTAATTAGGGCTTATATTTGTATGATAAAATCAAACAAATAGCACTAGAAGATGTGAGGGTTTATTGTCGTATCGGACGACTACCTCGGAATCCTAAGACCGGTTAGGGCTTAATTTGCAATGCGGATGCCTAACGAAGAGTTGAGGATTTATGTTGCACTAGGCGAGCTACCTCGAAGTCCTATGGCTTGGTTATTTAATTCTAGAAAAGTTTTCTTGAAGTAGGTTCGAGTTTCTTGCGACGACGATGGTCGTGCTTGCCCACCATGCTCCGAGCTCCTTGTTGTTGCAGAGGTTTAGTTTTAGAAATCATAAATCGGGAGTTGAGAAAAGTGTTTTGGTTTAGAGAAAATCTTAATTTCCGGGTGTTTTTTATGTTTTATTTAAAACAAATCTTAAAGTTGATTATAACGACACGGTTAAGATCCCACGGTTCCATCCTTCAGGCATCATTATTTTTATCGGATTCACTTAGTCCGGATGAATTTGCTAAACTCAGTCGAATGAGTTCCACACTTTCATTTAGACCGGTGGGAAATCCCGTTAGCAACACGTAGGTTACATCATCAGAGGTATTCCCGATCATCCGATAGGACGTTTTAATTTAGTTGCAATTGTAGTTTTGTGTTACGTTTGCGATTAAATTTTGAGTTGTTTTATATTTTGAAATGTTGTGGCGGTGAATTTTATCTTGCAATGACTTTTAACTTAGTTTTGGTTTCGGTTTTAGGATTACATCCTAAAGGTGTGGGTTTTCATGCAACGAGTTGTTTATCATACGAGAAAAATAAATGCATTTGCGATAAAGTAAATTGCAAGAAAGTAAATTGCGATAAAATAAAATAAAAGCGTACACTGGAGGGTCTTCCCGTCATTCAAGCTGCACTTAAAACACAATTAGCATATTTAAGCGAGTTCCTAGGTAAAGGTTAAGGGAAAGGTTATGGTTTTCTACCAAATTCCTAATCCTATAGCTAGTCATTTCCTATGGCGTCTAGGTTCTTTGTGTTTTTGTTTGAGGACGATTTTCTTCATCGAAGGACAATTAAGTCCAATTGTTCTTATAAATATCCTATCATATTGAGGAAGTGCTTAAGAAGAATCTTAAACATCTTTTCAATATTTTCGGGATTGTTTTAAGTCCAAATGAATTTAATTATATAAATGAATCAATCGTCCGAGGTTTTCAAGTTTTGTTAACTTGCTCAGGTGAATTAAGACATTTGAATGTCTTATGAGTGAAGTAGCACTTCATTTGACGTTCCATTTAGGAGTTATAATAACTAAAGCTTTCGAGGGTAAATTAGTATTGAAATGATTTGATTTAAGTTAAAGGGTTTAAATTTGGAATAGTGTTGAAGTTGTTTTAAATTTATTTTGAATTCTTTATGTCTTAGGTGATGTTATATTTAATTTAACTTAATTTAATTGAGTTTTAATTTAGTTTAACATAGTTCAATTTAATTTGATTTGGTGTTTAATTAATTTGATTTGATTTAATTTAATTTAATTATTTAATTTAATTTAATTTAATTTAATTGTTTAATTTAATTTAATTTAATTTAAATTTAATTTAATTTAATTTAATTTAATTTAATTGATTTAATTTAATTTTAATTTAATTTAATTTAATTTAATTTGTTTTAATTTGATTTAATTTAATTATTTAATTTAATTTTAATTTAATTTTTAATTAAGTTTTATCTTTAATTTTAATTGAAATTTTTGAAAGAGTTTAATAATTTAATTTTAGTTTAATGATTAAGTCTTTTAATATTTTGAATTTGAGTTATCATTTTAATTAAGGATTGAATATTAATGAGATAATTAATTTAGGGATTTTTAAATTAAAGAATAAATCTCTTCCTAATAATATCCCTATTTTAATAATTCCAATTTTATTATTCTTCCAAATTTAATCAATTATTTAATTAAGGTTTAATTATTTTAAAATTGCTTAATGGGTTTCTACCCTTTAATCATTTAAATTTCAATCATCAAAATCAGATTAGGATCAAATATTTTACTTGTTAAATTTTTATTAAACCTAAAGTTTTAATTAAGGATTAAAATTTAATTACCATTTTACCCTTTAAGCTTAATAATTTCATAACTCACTAAATTGAATTCAAATGAACTTGAAATTTTTATGTGACTTCACTCATATGTCAATAAAGACATGAGAGGAGAAAATGTGATTTTTCTGTATTTAATTTATTTATATAATTATTTTTGGTAGAAAATAGAGATTTTCAAGGAAATTTGATAACATGACCAAGGGAAAGTTTCTGTCCTTAAGAAAATTAGGGGACATTTCTAATGACCAGAGGACCACTTGGACTAATTTTGGTGATTTTTTGAATTATATTATTTTTATTATAATTATTTTAAGTTTTGGAGTGTTAATTAATTTAAAAATAAAATAAATGTTGAAAAAAGGATTTTATATTTTTCAAAAATCTCTCTGATATCAAGGAAACCAGAGAAGCAAATTTTTCAATTTTCTGATTTTTCTATGATTTATTGTAATTATTTTAGTGAAAATGCTAGAAAATACATTTTTTTAATTTTAAAATTACCCTAGGGCTTTAAAATTCAATATTTCACTAAATAGACCTAGGAAAAATATGGGGTTTGTTCCTAAGTGATTAAAATTCAAAATGTGACATTTTGGTGAATTTTATTATTTTTGTGATTTTTATTATTTTTTAATTATTAAAATATTAAAATATTATTAAAAATCAACTTTTTCAGAAAATTGAAATTTTAATTTTCTTAGGTTCCCCTGATATCAGAGAGGCTCCAAAACCAATTTAGTGAATTTTTGAAAAGTATTTTAAAAGTTATGAATTTTTAAAGTTTAAAATGGCTAAGTGACTTAATCAACCCGATTAGTGGGGTTAACTCAAGTCCAATTGACCTCAAATTTTTATGGTGGATTCCTCTGATCCTAAAGGTCAGTGGAGAATTGATTTCAAGTCAATTTGATGCCTGGTTAATTCTAGTTAATTAAAGACCTATTTTGGGTGTTTAAGCCAATTAGGGTTGTTTTAAATGAACTAAGTCAAAACCTATTTTTCCTAAGGTTCTTTGGTCATAAGGAACATCACCAAATTTTCCTAGAATTTATTTCACAACATGCTATTTACTTGGAATTAAAATACTCAAAACGATGACTCGAACTTGAAAAATCAAGAACTCTTCATAGGGATGGCCTCGACTTTGGAAAATTCGGGGAATGTTCCCAAATTCGAAGGCTTCAAAGCCCTATGGTCTCATGCCATGAGTGAATTGTATGCATGCATGGAGAATTAAAATAATGCAGAGAGTAAATAAATTATAAAAAATAAAATATTTGATGAAATTAAGTGATTTCTTTTCCACATTATTCTCCTCTCTTCACCGAGCAAGAGGTATTTTTATTTTATTTTTGTGATTTTCCTACACGGAGATATGAATTTTTGAAGTTTAGTGGAATTAAATAAATAAGAAAATACCCTATTTATCTATTTATCCACGCGGCGCCGCGTCGACCTCGGCGGCTCCGAACGCACACGCGTCGCGCTCCCATTCGACGCCGCCACCCGAGTCGGCGGCCGGGCCCCGCGGTTCTCGTACCGTCTCCCGGTCCGACGCAATCCTCGGCCGTCCGTGCGCGCGTGTATCGAATGGACGGCATCCGTTCATCGTCCCCAAGTGTTCTCGCCCGAGAGCCGTCCACACTAAATCCCTAAGATCTCACTCGATTCTCAATGGATTTTTACGTTCTTATACTCTATGGATTCGTCTTGAAGAGACGAACACATCTATACGGCTAACATGCATTGAAACTAAGGCATTTGAAATGGAGAATCTCCGAAGCTCGGGATGGAGAGTTAACTCATACCTTAGCTCGAGAGAGTGTGGCTTCAATCCGAGAGTTGTTGCACCTTCGATTGGGTCCCGACGAAGCTCCAGGATGAAGTCTCCTGGTCTCGGGGAATTGTCCGGATATGATTTCGACCAAGCCCGATCACAAAGCTTGGAGAGCTTGGAGCAATCTGGGTGGCCTGGAGATGGGGCTTTTGATGGTGGACACCTTCCCTTGGTCTGGTGAAGGTGTAGAGCCAATCGATTTGGGAATTGGCTCACTGTGGAGAAGTGTCCCGGTTTTGGGTGGAATTTCGACTCGAAATTGAGCTTACAGAGGAGAAATGGCAGGGGGATCTCACTTGGGGATCAAGTGCTCTAAGAGTGGAGAAGGGTGCCGGAACAATTTTGCGCGAGTTTTGGCGAGGTTTGTGCTTCTCTCCTTATGGCCGAGAGGGGTGGAGTTTAAATAGAGGCTGGTCGGGAGGCCTCCCGGGGGAGTTAGGGCTTGGGATCGAGCTGCTCTGGTGAGGAGAAGAACGACCATGGTGGCCATTGGGCATGGGGCGGCTCGAGCAAGGTGGAATTCCAAAGTTGGCTCACATGTGAGCTCTCGGATGTGGTGTTTTCCGGCGATCCAGGCGGTGGCCAGCTGAGCATGGGTCACCATCTTGACCGGGGAGGTCGGGGCTTGGCAATGGTGAAGTCGATGGGTTTGGACATGTGTAAAGTGTTTGAATTAAAATGGAATGGGGAGGGGGTCATTTTGGCTTGAAATTGGTCAACCCATTGGTTTGGGTTGGGTTCACCTCCCCATGGTCGGTCTTGGGTCGAGAAGATCGGCTAGGCTAGCCGGTCGAAGGTGGTGATGTCCTTATCCAAGAATATTTGGATTAAATCTTGGTTAAGGGGAGACATGCTTAAGGTTAATGACTTTTAGGAGATGGTTAAAGGACCTCCTCCTTTTGCCATTAATGGCATGGTCACATGCCAAACTTTCATGGCTTCATATGGCTTGTGAATGGCTCATCCTTGGCTCCATTTGGCTTGGGAAAAGCTTGGGTCAATTTCATGAAAATGGGTTTTAAGAATTTTGGATGTTTTGATGGAAATTTGTATGAAACTTGATTTGGAATAATTTGATGGTGATTTTAGGACTTAGGTAATTGATTTAATTAAATGGATGACAAATGGAGATGTCATGTGGGCTTTAGGGTAGATTTGGGCTTTTGAATTTTGAAGGAAATGGGCTTTTAGAAAGGTTTAAGGGAAGTGGGCTTTTAAGTTTATGAATGTGTTCATGGATGAAAATTTTTGTAAAGGGTTGGGCCAAATAATTGTTGGTTTAGCTCATGGATGTGTCATGAGTAACTTGAAGCAAATTTGGGGTAGTTTGGGCTTGAATTGGGTTGGATTTGGATTCTTTTGGTGAATGGGCCAATATAGGTCCAAATGGGCCAAGTTGGGCCAATGTTGGGCTAGGGTTGAACTTGATGTAGAATTATTGTTGAGAAGTGTTTATGGGAGTGTTTCAAAGAGGTTTTGACTTTGGTTGGGCTTTGATTTTTGGGGTTTGGGTTCATTTGGGTTAGGTTTGGGCTTAGGTCGAAAAATGGGCCTTAAGGTCAAAAGTGGAATTGGATCCAAATGTCAATCAAATTGGACTTGGATTTGGTCTAGATTGGTATTGGGGATGTTGAATTGAAGTTTAGAATTGAATTGGACCAAAATTGGGGTCAATTGGGTAGGTTTGGTTTGACATTGGGTTCACTTTGGATTAAAATGGGTCGAATTGGGGGTTTTGACAAAAGTAGGGTAAATTGACAAAATTGGCCCATGGTGTAGTTGGACAAAATGAAATTGGGAATATTTGGGATTTTCTGGAATTTTCTGGGAATTTTCTGAATTTTTGGATTTTTAGGCCAAGAAGGATATTTTGGGTTATTTGGAGGGTATTGGGGGGTATTTTTGGAATCTTTGGTATTTTTGGGTATGGATGATCAATTTGAGTGATGTGGAGATGTTTGGGATTGATTTTGGAAAATTTTAGGTAATTTGGAAATTTTGCAAAAATTTGGGTAATTTGAGGTTTTGGGTAGGTTTAGTAGGTGTAGGGTCCGGGGGTCAAAAATTGAAAATTTGGGAAATTGAAGATTGGGTGGATGTAAGTGGAAATAAGTCATTTTGGTTGAGCCATGAAGTCATTTCAAGCCCATATGAGCCATGAGAGGACTCATTTGAGGCATTCACTATGTTGTTCCTAACCCTCTTAGCGAGGGCTTAGGGGTTAAGGACCATCCATGTGAATCACCTACATGAGTCGGGAGGTCGAGTTGGGTATGGGTGTGGTTTTAGGAAGTGTGTGGAAATGTAGTGTGTAAGTGTAGTGTATAAGTGTAGTGTGTGTAAGTCGGCCACGCTCATCGAGACCGAGGCACGCTGGGGTAGTCTGAGGCCAAAGAGCCTATAGGAACTCATCCTTTAAACTTCCACATTTGATTTCAACCCTCTAGGTGATTAGGGGTCTATGGTCAAATTTGTGGAGTTTACGGGGAGTTTAGAAGTGTTTGGAATTTCTAAAGGTGGGTCCCAATTCTACTCCTCTAAGATAGTCAAAGGAAAAGCCTAAGGCTAGATCCTAAGCACTAAAAAGAAGAAGGGAAGACCTCATCAAAAATGAGGTCAACAGTTATCAGTAGAATATGGATAGACTGATTAGAGGAGATCACAGTGTTGGGATGCCTCCTCATCCTTATTTTATACCTTATGTGCCATCTAGAGATTAGATTTAGGGAGATGATGATGATGATGATGATGATGATTAGGATTGATATTTTTATTTATGTTTTGTGATGTTTAAACTTCTTATTGTTTGATGTATTTTATAGTTGGATTATTTTTGTTATGCACATTTAGATATATCTGTGTTGGATTTATGTTTTGTGATAGTTATAATATTTGTGATGTAATGTTGTGATGTATTTGTCGTAGTAAATGTTTTAAAGAGTATTGTGATTTTAGTAGTGTACAATTTAATTCCAAAAACTGATAGGAAAATTTAGAACAAAATTAGAAATCACTGTTTAACTTACATGTTTAAACTTTTCAAAATTTGCTGCCATATCTTTTATAGTATTGTTATGATTTTAGTTATGTTAAGTTGGTGTGTATTTGCTTTGAAAACCTCCACTATTGTAGAAATCCTTTGAAATTTTTATTTTATAAAAACTAAAAAAATTGAATTTGATATATTTTTACTCCTGTTTTTAAACTGTTATAATTGCATATTTAGGATATGAAAATTCCTGCAAGCATGTTATTCTAGTTTGTAATTCTTACCCATGTATCATTTCTTATGCTTAAATGTTTTATCCTAATTAAAATTTTAATGTTTGGGGGGATTTAGAAACAAATTTTTAAAAACTAAAATTTTATTTGTTCTCAAGAATACTTAAAATAAATTTTATTTTTGATTGAAATTAATTATGTATATGAAGTTATATCAGAGAAGCAAAATTTTGAATATAAAAATTTATAAGAGAATTTAGTTAAACTATATAGTAATAATGAAAATTTTAAACTTAATATTTTCTTAGTAAAGAAATGTTGTATTTTTGTAAAAATAAAAGATTTGACTTTTGTTTTTCAAAGCTTAAATTTCTTTTATTAAAAAATAATTTTTAACACTCGTTATTATGATTTTAAGTGAAAGATATATATCAAACCTCTATTTTAAATGGACAGGTGGAATTCAAAATCATTAAAGGCCTATCCAAATACATTAATCTTTGCCTTATAAAAAAAAGAAAGAAAAGAAAAAATAAATAAAAGTGAAAAATAGTATGTGAAAAGGAAGGAGAAGCTTGAGGATTTAAGGGTCTAATCAAAAATTAGTTTCATACCTAAAGTTTAAAATACAAGTTTAAGAAAATCTAAAGCTTAAGATTATAATATAGTAAATAAAATTATTTTTAAATAAAAATATTTAAGTAAGAAAAATAAAATGTTTAAATCCTATATTTTGAAAAATCTACAAGTTTTTCTGAATAAGATAGGAACTCATATTTTTCATTATCCTTTACTTATGAACTTTCTAAACTTTAAGTTGGTCTTATTTACTAAAATTTTTTCTAAATCAGACTATTTCATTTTTAGAATAAAATTTTAAAACCTTCCTAAGGTAACTCATTTACATAAGTTGCATGTTAAAATTTTCTATGTGATTAAGTGTAACTTGAGGACAAGTAACATTTTATGTTTGGGGAATTTTGAAACACAAAATATATAACATTTTTATGCACATTTGTGATTATATTGCACTTTAATGGAAAGTATTTTTGTGTTTTTCTTGCAAGTATGATTAAAATGACAGATTATGATGAAAGGAGCAAAAAAGGGATCAAATTTGGAGTAAAAATATGAAGTGTGCAAAATTGGCCTCTGGCGCCTAAGCGTCGATGGCTGGCGCATAGGCACCACAGTTAAAGTGAAGAATTTAAATCAATTTTAGCACAAATTGGAAGGGATTTTTGAAGCACCCTTTGGTTTAAACTTCCTTAATATCTCATTGGCGCCAAAATTCATTTAAAATTTGAATGGATGGATGCATCTATTGGTAGATTTATTGAATCTGGACATAATTTGAAGAGACCCCAAAGCACTTTTTGGAAAATTATTAAAATGAAGACTTAAAGATCAGAAAAGAGAAGATTTTTGAAAGGAATATTTGGTAGGAGAAGTTGGAGAAAAGCTTAAAGTGGTTGAAGGGAAAGAGGAAGAAAGATAGTCTTCTTCTCGTTATATTTTCTTTACTTTTCACTTTACTTTATCATAGTTTGTATTAGAATTTAGGAGAGTCAAACCTTAGAGTTGGGCTCCAACCTCTAAGGAGTTATCTAGTGGAAAGCAAAGTTTCAGAGGAACTTCAAGAGTCTTGTGGAGAGTATTTTCAGATAAATTTTTATCTTTGTTTTTATATATGGTTTTTAAGTAAGACTTGTTGTGTTTTCACTATGATTTCTACTTTCAAATCAAATTGTGCTTTTGTTTTCTCCATAAGTTCTGAGTAGTTTTCTTTATCTTTTTCTTTTAAATGAAGAAGTGATTAAATTATGGAAGCAAGTTGTGTATAGTAAAGGTGTTTAATGTTGGAAGAAGTTGTGATGATTCACTACCTTGCACTGCATTTACTTCTTGATTTGGCCAATTAAGATGTTAAAATTTGTTGTGAGAACATGCAAAAACAAATGTGGTATTGTTTCAATCAACAATTGGAGAGAATCACATGAAATTGTTTGGGTGAGAAATGTAGCCCATATGGTTGAGTGCAAATAAATAAGGAGATATACTTTTTAATGGGGAGTAAAATTAGAGGACTTTAGAGTGACAGGCTAAAGCCCTCAATTTGGTTTGATGTTTTAAATTTTGTTATGAGATGTTAGACCGCAGATGGAGGGAGAAGAGGGAACTCTAGAGTGAGAGCTAGTATCTTCCCTGCCAAACCTATCTACAAGATTTCAAAACTTTAAATTAACCAATGTTCTTTATAGAAACATGTAAGGGTAAATAATATAATTTCTCATATTTAGCACAACACATTTAGATACTTCCACAATAAAATTTCATAATTATTACGGATTCATTGTAAGAGGAAAAGATATTTTATTCTCATTTGCTTAGATACAGTTGTATAGTCTTATTAATTTTAGTTGCTTGTTTTACTTTTTCTTAAAAGAAAATATTAGAAACAAATTTAAAATTTTCTATCTTAAAACATACTTGACAATATCATTTCAAAAAGTAAAAAGTTTTTTTTCTGACTTTTTTAAAATTTTAGACATTTCCCTATGGGTTTGATATCTTAAGGCTTAATCAGAAAGTCCTATATTAATTAATAAACGATATGTATACTTGTGGAAGCAAGTTTTTTGGTATCGTTGTAAAGAAAGAGATAATATCATTGAGAAGAAATATAAAGTATAGAACGTAAGCATAAATATTCGGGGATCAGCATTAAGTTAGCCAATGTTATTTGTTAGCACCTAGAGGGCATAAAGAATAGATATGCTCCTATTTGTCACTGACTACATTAAATTCTAAGCTTTTCATTCCTCACATTGTCTATGTAACTGCACAAGAAGGGTAGTCTTTAACATCTCAAAATTCTCCAATATAATTTATTCAGGTAAGATATCTTTATATTTAATATTTTTTTAACAGATAGTTTTTAGAAAAATCACTTTAATAGACATTCCAAACTAAGTCCTGATAGTAGCAAACAAGAATTAGCATAAGGGATTTTTTACCTCACTTCTTTGTGGGATTAATACTTGGGTCTTAAAATAAAACCCTAGATTACTTGAAATGATATGTATACTTGTGTAGTACCCCTAGTGTGTAAAATATTTTCTAAATTTTATAGCATTTCGATTTTGCACACTAGCCGCTAATATAAATTGGGTTAAGTTTTTTGTCATCTTTTGGAAGCTAAATTACTGTGTAATTTTGGTTTTGATCAGTAGATTATAAAGAGATAATATGCAAGTCAATTTCATAATAGTTACTTATCTCATCTCTTCCAAATTGGTAGTATCATGTTGTCCATCATCACCAAACCTATGTAAGACATCATTAATTCTAGAAATTAATTTCTCATTGTTACCCATTCTTTAGAATTGATTCCTTTTTTATTCTATTCCTTTCAACACCAATTCCTATTCAATAGTGTTCCTTTCTTCCCATATTTTTGTTATTTTTTTAGTATCCTTGTGTAGAAGTAATTTTGAATTCATAGTAAAACAATTTTCCACATTGTGACCAGATATTTGACATTTAGAACTACATTTTGATTTATATTCAATCTCAGTCTTTTGTCAATAACTGATGTCTTATGTCATAAGCCACACTTCCTTCAGTATAGGAAGGGTAATATCACATTCAACCATAATTCTCATGGTGAAAGGTCTTCTAATATTATACGTAGCCAAATCCAACTTCAATGGTTTCCTAAATATAGCCCTAAGTGAATACAAAACTTGTTGATTATAATAATGTAATCTTAAGCTAAGAAAAGTAATCCAAATGGGAATGATAGGTAATTCAGTAGTTGGATCAAGATTTTTGGTCCATTTAAAACTTTCATTTGTGCGTCTTCAACAAATCAGTTCTTGCAAAGCAGCCTTGCATAATTCTCTTTCTTACTTAAATTAATACAAATAGTTCACACTTGCCACTCATATCAATTTTAAATTTTTAAGGACTTTTATAATGATACCCATCTTAGGATGATTGTACATAAAACTCCCAATCAAAATAAATTTCTATGGTTCAGTTAAACGCATTGTTGCCTCATCCGAGAAGAAAAAGGTTGGCTTACCATTCTTCCTATTTGCTTTTTTTATGAAAACCAAATTCACTGCCCTCCTCAAAATCAACATGGAGGGATAGTGGAAACATTAGAGAAGAAACATCCACTGCTTTACTGCCTCTGAAGACGTTGAAAAAAGAGGGGGCCGCCATACCAACTCAAAACCACCACCACCCCAACATGAAAGGTGAAAAGACCAGCAAAGTATAAAAAAATCACAAAACAGAAAGAGATATAAGGAGAATTTCAGAAATCTAATTGAAAAATACAAGGAAAATTAAAAGGAACAAACTATTTCACCAAGAATCAAACCTTTATATGTGAGAAGCCTGAATTACCATAGGTATGTGTGTGTGTGTGTGTGTGTATGCATGTTGAATCCAAGATTGTTTGTGAATCACAACCAAGGAATAGAGCTTAAATGACATGAGAGATAGAGAGAGAGAGAGAGAGATGAACAATAATGAATAATGCTCAATAGTGTCCTCTCTTCATAAATGTTTCCCCTATTTATAAAAAAGATAGTACAATGATGATATTATATTTTTAACTCTATTTGGAAGAAGTCTGTAATAGAGTTTTATTGGTATTATAAAAGTGTAGGTTCATAGTATGGCCACCCTCTAGCTCGATCAATTAAGTTATTAGCTTTGGGTCAACATGTTTAGTAGCTATCAATTGATTGATTTGGCCTGGTTGACCATCTTTGATCCCTTTGAGGAGACTTTGTGGTCAGGAAGGTCAGAGATACTTTGCAAAAATGGATGTTTCTTTAGATAATTTCTATTGTGGGATAGACTACCAAGTTGAGTTGGCTTTCTTACAGTGGATGGTTTGGTAACTTTCTTATCTCAATTTTGGTCGAATGCCTCGTACCTAAATCACATGTCATCTTCTAGTTCACCTTATTTCTTAGACATATTAGGCATAGTTGGCTTGTATGGCATGGCATTGCTCCTTTGGTTATATGGGCCTCATGATCTCTTAACAGTGGACTAGCCTCCATCGTACTCTTCTCTTATGAATCGTTAACTCTCTTTATGATCAATGTAGACATCTTTTTGATGTACAATATATATAATTTAATAATATTAATATGCATAAAAATTCAAGATAATAAAAGTATATCACAATTATTTTGATTTATGTTTCATGGACAATCAAAGTAATACAAGCTGAAATTAGGGACATGATTTTTATGTTCAAAATTAAGAAAAATCTAGGGTTTTCATAGGTAAAACTTACTTAACTTGTAGATACTTGTCAGTCATTAAAAATTTTAGTTCGAATTTAATTGATGTAAATATATATATATATATATATATATATTAGGAAAATATTATTTTTAATTTAAAAATATGATATCAAACCGATCTCATATATGTGATAGTTTAAATAATCGAGCACTTGCACCACGAAGCCTTGTATACATCACGAAGAATGAATACATTGCTTGGTGGTGAGGCTTGACCAAATAAGCTAAAGACTTATGACATCCGTTTGGTCTGCGAACCATTTATGTTGAACGACAACTTCCTCTATCTAATATGATGTAATAAGATAGGGTTTATATTAATTTAGGGTCTTTAAGTTTCCTATAAGGGCAAGCCCCTATAACTAATTAAATCCTAGATAACCGAAGTCATCAAAAAAACTCTTGATTTAGATCAGAAAATATTATTTTCATAACTTCCAAAAGATAGGCTCATCAAACTAATGTGGTAATGGGAAGTCTAATGGGTGAATGACTTAAGTTTGGAACAATTATTATAGGAATCCAAAGGAAAAGAAGGTTAGGGAAAAACACAGCTCCAAGAAGAATCTTGGTGATTTCCCAAACTATCCTTTTATGTGGCTTAAATTTAAGATAATTATTTAGTGTTTCACCTGCCAATTTTATTATTTAGGGCTTACATTCACTTAATGTCAATCATGTGCTAGCCTGGAAGATAAGAGGATTTATGTCATACCTGATGACAATCTCAAAACCTAAGACGAGTTAGGGCTTATATTGCACGGAGTGCAGAGGCTTAAAGGGATAAAGTGAGGATTTGTGCTGCACCAGGCAAACTACCTTGAAGTCTTTTGGCTTGTTGCTTATTTCTAAGGAGTTTTGCTATTGAAGATGGTTGTGTTACCCATTATGCATGCTCCAAACTCCTCATTGTAACAGGTTTAGTTTTAGAAATGTCAAATTAAAGAGATTGAGAGAACTAACATCTTTTGAAAATGTTTAAACTGAGATGTCTTTTTATTTAGGGAATATTTAAGTTGATTATAGCAACACCAGTTAGGATCTCATGGTTCTCTCATTCTGGTGCCACTATTTTCTTCAGATCCTACTCAAGATGAATTTACCAAATTCAACTAAATGAATTCATTTTTTTCATTCAGACCATGGGAAATCTCTTTAGCAGTCATTGGTTGCCTCCTGAGGTATTCCCAATAATCCAATAGAGACATTTTAATTTAGTTACAATTGTGATTTTTTTTTGATTAAATTTTGAGTTATCTTATATTTGACCTGTTGTGGCAGTGAATTTTATCTTTGATTTGTTTTAATTTTAATTTTGGTTTTATTTTTGCGGCTATCCTAAAAGTTTTGATTTTGAAATGCAGGGTGACATTATTGTTTAACATACAAGCTTATAAGCAAGAAATGTACAGAAAAGAAAGTGCAGGAAAAGAAGGTATTGTAAACTATAAAAGCGTACCTGTCGAGTCTTCTCGTTCCTCCACCTGAAACTTTAGTATTTAGACATTTATAATTTATAGGAAAGTAAAGCCTATAGATAGGTTCATCATGGGCCTACTAAGTCCTATATTATAACTTGGTGGGATTCATAGATGATTTCTCAAGCAATGCATAATAAGTTTGATTGTCCTTCAAGATATCCAAAAGAGTATGAGAAGGGTCTAGAGGCCGGGCCCGGACCTCTCACGATCTCTTAGAAAGTCTCGAGTTCATTCAAACTTATTATGTTGCTTAATGAATCATCCTTATCATACTCTTATGCTTAATGAACATTGATGTTTTGATCATCCCAAAAAGTAGGGTAATTATCACTTGATATTTTATTTATAAATTATGTGAGTAAAGGCCCTTAGAGGCAAATTGATTTATTAAGAATTTTAGTTAATTTAATTTTAAAACTGGGCTTCTAATGCTTCAAACATGTTCAGAATTATTTTTATTATCTTTCCTAATTCATATTAGTCAAATTTGATTAAGCTTGACACACTACAAATCCTTTAAGACTTAATGGGTATATTTGCAGTTTTGGGAAAAGTTGACATATGAGTGTGATTCTTATCAAAGTATTAAATTACCATTTGAACACCACTTAGAGGTATTGAAATAGTGGATATTGACTTCCAAAGTCAACGCCTAACCTTAAGGATCATTTAATTTTGATTATCTTCCCAATTAAAATGATTAAAGCGATTGTTAATTTATCTTTTTTTCTTGTGACAATGGTGAAATTGGTTTCTACCACTAATCCCTTATATTTCAATCATCAAAATATTCCAATTATGATCATTCATTACCCATTTCTCACTTTAATTAAACCTAAATATTGATTAAACGCTAAATCTTCAAAATTACAATTTTGCCTCTAAGGATCTAACACTTCATAATTTTGTTAAATATAACTCAAATGACTTTGAAACTTTTATGGTACCCTACTTATGGGTCAATTAAAGCATCATAGAAGAAAATTTTATTTTTCCTATTTTAATTTAATTTATACAATTATTTTTAATGTAAAAATAGGGATTTTGAAAGATAATTTTATAACTCAATCAAAACAGAATATTTTTTTAAGAAAATTACTAGAGGATTACCTAGACTAGTGTAGCGCTAGGACCAATTTTCATGATTTTTTTTAATTTTTTTTTAATTATTACAATTATTTTAACTTCTGGGATATTAATTAAACATAAAATATTATTTAATTTGAAAATTAAATTTTATACTTTTCATAAATCTCTCTGAGGTCAGGGAACCCAGTAGAATAAATTTTCATATTTTTATGATTTATATTTTAATTATTACAATTACTTTAGTGAGAAATTAGGAAAATCCATTTTTAGCCTTTAAAAATTAAAATCATTATTTAGAAAATTAGGAAAATTATTTTAATGGTTCCAAAATGATCACGAGACCAAACATGACATTTTAGAGAATTTTAATAGTTTAGTGATTTTTATTTTCTTAATGAATTTTAATAATTTTTAATTAATTTAAAATTATTAAATAGGCTTAAAAATAAAGTGTTTGTTTAATTACCATTTTATTTTTATAAAATTCCTTTAATCATAAGGAACTCTCAAAACCAATTTCATAATTTTTCAACTCAAATTTTTTATTATGATTATTTTAATACCAAAAATGTTATTTAACTTAGAAAATCAAGTCCAGTGATTAAATTAACTCAAAATGATTTCAAATTTTTTTATGAGTGTTCCTCTGACCCTAAGCCACAGTGGGGAACAAAAATCAAGTCATTTCAATTTATATTTAATCAAATTTAATTTTCTTTAGGTTTAGTGAGTTGATTTAAATTAAGGTGAGTTTTAATGAGTTAAACTAAATTTGTATTTTTTCTATGGTCCTCTGGTCACAGGTAATCTACCAAAATAATCTCATATTTTTGTGATGGATATTTTAATTTTTATATTTTTTAAATCAAAATAGACACAATAAACTTGAAAAATAGAGATCTCCTTATTGAGATCTCTGACCCGACCGCAAGTAACACAGTAATTTATACTTACAAAAGATGGTCATAGCATGACCCAATTTATAATAAGTGGCTAATGTATAAATCAAAATATTGTAAATTTTAGAAATTACTTTACACATTAGGGGTACTACGCAAGTATACGTATCGTTTCAAGTAATATAGGGTTTTATTATAACTCTAAGTATCGATCCACGGGGAAAAATTATAGAAATAAATTTTCTAAATATTATATTTTAAAAATATCTTTTTATCCTTTAAATTAACTATAAATTACTATTAATTTACTAGATGCAATTAAAGAAAACAATACGAAGAGAATGGTTTATGAAAACTATATAAAATAACAACTTTCTTTCCTTCAATTAATCCAAGATTTTTAAGATAATTTAATATTCGTTGGAGAATTTGTTTTATGGTATTGTGCCAAATAGAAATATTCATATTCTTTACCCTTTGATCCGGGCGCAAAGAACATTGGCTAACTTACGGATCGAGTCCAGGATGTATTGTTAGTAGTAATGGGTTAATCTAGACTCTCACTACTAGATGTCGAGGGTGGCTATGGTCGCCCTACTAATGACCCTTTCCGATCTATAAATCAAATTATAAGAATTTAGTCCGTCACTCTAAAAACTTATCAATTCTACGCCCTTTAAATCTTATCTTCCTATTTATTTGCACTTCACCTTGAATAGCCGGCACATGGCCTTCGACTACATAAGGATTCATGTGACATTTACGAGTTAAGAGTTCTTCTCCTTCCTGTTTTTGAAAATGTTTTGAATTTTAATTCTCCATTGAATCTTTATATTATCTTATCTATCTCTTCATGATTGAAGGAAGAAAGTAAACTAACTACTCAGAACAAATGGAAAATAAATAGCAAAACATAATAAATAAACTTTGAATCACATATAAAAATACTTATCTCAAATATTCCTTCTACAGATCTTCTGACTCCTGACTCCACAGTGTAATGAACTCCAGATGCTACAACTTGAAAGTAAACTCACAAAACCAAACAAAAGTAGCCTTAAATTTCTCTCTCTAATTCTCTAGTCTCTCTCTCTCTCTAATGAGATTTCTCTCTCTAAGGAGGCTAGAGGGGTGGGGCAAATGGGGGCGATTTTCTCTGAAGGAAAGGACTCCTATTTATAGGATCCAAGGGTTTCCATGAGGCACCTCTTCAAAACATGTCCAAATTCAATGAATCATCTAGAAGGTCGGTCTGGCTCCTAAGCGCCGGAATCTGGCGCCTAGGCGCCGGACACGGCGTTCAGTTCTTCGCACCTCTTCGCGTTTAAAACCGTTTTGGAGCTTCCAAATGCAATGTATCACATGTCCTATTATCAAGGAACAATTTCCAGTATTCTAGAATGTCCAATAACTGCTCACTCCATCAAAATAACTGTCTAAAAGTCGTCAAAAACTTGACAGTTTTTGTATCGAGTCTGGCGCCTAGGTGCCAAGCCATATTTTTTTCTTCTTTTTGTATTTTTCTCCATTTTTGCTCCTTTTTGCTCCTTTTCCTTTTCTAGATCTTTTTACATCACCTACATCCAAAAACACAAAAATACCTTTCATTAAAGCATAATATTCTTAGAAATTGATAAAAATCAAGGCATAAAAATATGTATTTTTCTTCATGGATCAAAATCCCCCAAACTTAAATGTTACTTGTCCTCGAAGTAACTCTTTTTACTATATAAAATATAACCTTTGGAATAAAAAATAAATATTTAAGATTCCTTATAATTTTTGATTTTATAAAGTCTTTAGTAAATTATTAACCTAATTTCACTAACTAGGTTTAATTTTAAGAATTTAAAGAATATTCAACTACTAAATCATAAGATTTCAAATTTTTCATTCATTTTGAAAATAATAGAAGCTTATTATATTAAGATCTCATAGATTATTTACAAGAAAAAGATTTTCTTGAAAAATCGTTTTTAAATGAATATTCATGTATAAAAATTAAGTAAGATATGTAACTAGTTTTCTTCCTATAAGATAATTTAAGTGAAGCCAATTTTTTATTAGGCATTTCCTCGAAGCTTCTCCTCTCTTTTCCTTTATATTTATATATATATATATATATATATATATATATATATATATATATATATATATAGAGGATTACTATATCTGGATAACTTTATTAATGGTTTTGAACTTCACTATCCTTAACTTATATTTTTAAAATTTATGCATTTTCACTTAATTATTATAACATAAATAAGAATTCAAAAAGATTTCTAATCTTTTCTTTTTCAAGTGATAATTTTTTATTACTTAATATTTCTAAATTCTATCATTTCTATCATGAATAGAAAAATTCTTTAATCTTATTCTTCCTTAAGTTAAATAATTCAATTCTTAAAATCAATCAAAGTTAGTAAAACTTTAGTTAATTTCACTAAATTGTTTATAATTTCAAAAATAAAAGTGGTCTCAAATAAATTCTTTATTCCTTAAGTTATGTAAAAAAGTTTTTATTTTTAAGAAAATAGTAGCTCTTTAAGGACAAATAAAATTTAAATTTGAATGTATTTCCCATCCCCCAAACTTAAGTTTTGGTACACTATGAAAATTTTGAAAGTATGAGAGAAAGAAAATCATGAGAATTTTTATAAGTATGTAAAAACAATCTTAAAAAGAAAAATTAACTTTCTAAACATGCTTTTATGAATAATTAAGATAAAATTGAAGCATGTATAAAAAAGTAAACAGGCTAATTTTTTATTATACTAAACTTGAAACAAAATTAAAGCAGAGCAAAATTACTAAGTTCTAAACAGAAGACTAAAACAAACATATAAATTAACTGTAACATCAGTCTCAACACAATATACTAAAAATTTTTTAACCACAGAATCCATCCACACAAGTACATAAACTAAACAAATACATCAAGCATAAAACTATCAAACAATCCAAACAAACAAACTTACAACAGAGTAGCACTACATAAAGATCTCTCTACTACTAATCACTAGTTGTTGCCTCATCATCATCATCATCACCAAAGGAAAACTCAACGTCCTTAGGATCAATAAATGGTGCAAAGCTAGGAAAAGTAGGGAAACTCACATCATGTTCACCATTCAGAAATCTCACTAGGGCTTCATCGTACTCTGCATCGTAACTACTCTTCCTCTGGGTATAGTCAGAAAGATGATCCAGTTTCTTGTCAATAGTATCTATCCTGCACGGTGAGTATGAAACAACTCCTGCTCGTCGCTCTAAAACTGATCATGCATGGACTCCCAGAAACTAGATGGTGGCTCAGATAAAGTAGAGGGGCGAGAAGTAGAAGGTATATCTGGAGTATATGCAGAAGTAGAAGGAGTGGTTGATCTCTTCCCTCGAAGATGATCATAGATACTAACACTCTCCTGCCCAATTGGCTTGGTAGTCTTTAACTTCTCCTCAGAAATATCAGCACTGACCCCATCATTAACACATAACGAATAAATCAAAGAAGGAAATCCCAATCCAACGAAGTGTCTGGATCTCTCGATAGAATCCACGGATTCATAAATAATACGCTCAACGTCTATAAGCTTCCTCTCCTGAATGCAGTAATTCAAGATCGCTCGATCTTTAATTACTTCACTCAGATTATTGGAAGGTAACAATCTCGCAGAAATGAAATAGTTCCATGCTTTTGAAATACCATTTAGCTTGGAAGATTTGAAATTTACCCTTTTGTCGTTCCTGATCTTCCAAGATCCAGTGCCGTTAGTCAAATAGGCAATAATAATATCAAAATCACCCTCAGATGGTGATAATCCAGAATAATAGCACTCAATTGTCGATGACAGACCATAGAATATGTTGATTCTTTCTGGAGTAAATCCTACTCTGATTCCTCTAACAAAGACTTTAGAATCTTCAGCATCCAGAAAATTTGCATAAAATTCTCGAACAACCGGGATAACAGTAATAGCAGTGAAGTAACAAAATTGTTGCCAGTTGTGCGCAACGATAGTGTTTTCGATCATCTCCCTAGGATGATAAAAACTTCATTCCGAGATGAACTTTCTCAACGACGCAAGTTCGTGGAAACAAAAATGAGCAGCCGCAGTTGGAAATTTGCTGCTATCAAAATTTTCTCGTCCCTTTCCGCGCTTAGATTTTGGTGCCATCTAAACGTGAAAGAAAACAAGAACAAATTTAGGAATCAAAGATTTAAACTCTTTTTAAGTTTATTAAACTTAAAATAAGTTTAAAAATCCAAAGAAATCACTAAAAATCAAAATTTATTCAAAATTTTGGTTCTTAGCAAAAACTAGGAAAATCTATGGTGAAAATAAAAAATAAATGGTTTAAAGTGTATATCTGACCTTGAGACGATGAAATCGAGTGGTTTCGCGCTCAAATCCTTAATGTATTGACCTCAAAATGGATCCAAAGGGTGAAAATGGGGAAGAAGATGAAGCTTAGGCGTCAAAAATGGCTTTTGGGGGTTTAAATGGTAATTTTCGGGTAGCAGGCCGAACTGGCGCTTAGGCGCCAAATTCTGGCGCCTAGGCGCCAGACTCGCCTTTCACCAAAAATTATTTTTAAATTTAATCTTCCACCAAAATTCATAAATTCAACTTCCGATTACTCATATTAGAGTAGGGCTTCGGTTCTAACTTCCAAAACATTTTCCAAAAATTTTAAAAATTAAATATTAAATCCACCAATCAAACACTAAGTTTACATCAAACTCACTAAATTCCATTCATAATCTTCAATGTTGACTCAATACATTCCAGATAAGTATTATACTTGATTCAAGTTCCTAATACACACTCAAACACATCAATTTCTAAGCAAAAACAACACACATTGAACATGAAAGCAAATACACAAACAAACACAATAGATTCTCTAAATCGATACAACGACTCAACAAACCATATAATAACTAACCCATTACCAGAATATTCAATCTTCACAAGGGAAATTGTGAATTCTACTTGGAAAGAACACTAACGCTCTCGGGAAATCCGTAGCTGTCTTTTCGTCAATCCACTTGTTCTTCGCATACATTTCAACTTGAGCTTCTTGATAATCCGCAAAATGATCAAATTGAAGTTTCATCTGTCATTCCAGATGTTCAATCTGATGAAACATCTTATGAAGGCGATCTCCAATTCTTTTAAAAAACACTTCAAACTTATCCAAACGACTAGAGATTTTTTCTAAACTTACAGCGATGAAACCATTGAAGTAGGGTTGAGGATCCTTAGAAACCTTGTCTCTAACTTCTTCTCCATGATTTCTTCCTTCCATTTCTTCAAAATTCTCTCAAATTTCTCAAGAATGAAGTGCAAGGGACGTAATTCTAATTGGCTAATGGTTAGGGAAGAGAATAGGTTGATTTATAAGGGAAAATAGTGTGAAAAACTAAAAATTTCGGTTTTTGCACGTCCCAGTAACTGTGGCGCTTAGGCACCGAATCTGGCGCCTAGGTGCCGGACCTATTGATACATAGTTGATTCTGGTACCTAGGCGCCGGAACTATGTTCAACTCTGTTTCGCTTAATCGTCAAATTTCAAAATTTCGTTCTCCAAGATAGGTATACTATACTGGTAAGAGTAATTTAGACTCAACAACTCACATCGTAAGCAATCATAATGAAGGTTAACTTGATCTCCTTTTTACTCATATTCAAAATAGAGTGATCCAATTTTTAAATTTACATAATTTAAAATAATTTTCAGCCTAAGTCAACAAAGACTTATAAGCATCAAATTTTTCTAAAGTAATATAAAGTTAATCAAGATCGAGGCATAACCTTACATTAAAACACAAAAATACTCAAAACAAAAGAAAAATATGGGTTGCCTCGCACAAAGCGCTTGGTTTAACGTCATCAGCCCGACTTAAGTAAATCTTTAATCGAGTTGACTCAATTTATAAGCCTCTTTATAAATCTTTTTAATGTCTCCCAAAAAGGCTTCGATCTTAATCCATTTACTTTAAAAATATTTCCTGTTTTGGGATCTTTAATATCCACGACTCCATAATGGTATACTTTCTCAACTATATAGGGTCCAATCCATTTAGATCTTAATTTTCCAGGAAAAAGTTTTAAACGAGAATTAAACAGTAATACTTCTTGTCCAGGTTCAAAAACTTTTCTTGAAATTTTCTTGACATGTAACATCTTCATTTTCTCTTTATAAATCCTCGCATTTTCATATGCTTCATTTCTTATTTCTTCCATCTCATTTAATTACAACAATCGATTTTCTCTTGCTTTATTCAAATTAAAATTAAACTCCTTTATCGCCCAATAAGCTTTATGCTCAAGTTCTACGAGTAAGTGACAATGTTTACCATAAATTAAGCGAGTAAGGTGACATTCGATTGGTGTCTTATAAGTCATTCTATAAGCTCTATAATATAGAATCGAGTTTATCGACCCGATCGGTTCTTTTAGGATTAACGAGTCTTTTCTAGAATTCTTTTAATTTCTCCGTTTGATACTTGACCATTCCACTTGTTTGTGGGTGATAATCGATTGCTTATTCTATGTTTGATTCCATATTTTTGTAGTAATGATTGAATTCTTATATTCCTAAAAGACTTCCACCATCCGTGATAATTACCTTAGGCATTCCAAATCTTGAAAATATCATTTTCTTTAAAAATTTAGAAACACTTTTGGAATCACGGTTTGGTAAAGCAACAGCTTCAATCCACTCTGAAACATAATCAACTGCTAATAAAATATAAATTTTTTCAAATGATGGAACAAATGGTCCCATAAAGTCTAAACCCCATATATCAAAAATTTCAACTTCCAGTATATAGTTTAAAGGAATTTCATTCTTCCTAGATATATTTCACATCCTTTGACATCGATCACATGTTTTCACATAATGTCTCACATCATTAAATAAGGTAGGCCAATAAAATCCAGAATTTAAAATTTTAAATGCGGTTTTATCATGCCGAAGTGTCCTCCAAAATCGGAATCATGACATTTTTGAATAATAGCAAAAGTTTCTTCATAAGGTACACATCTTCAAATCATAGAATCTTTTCCAATTTTAAATAAATGAGGTTCTTCCCAGATATAAGATTTAGCATCATATTTAAATTTCTTAATAAATTTGTTATCCAAGTCATAAGGCAAAATATTGCTAACTAAATAATTAACAATATCGAGCATACCAAGGTGTTTTATATTCTTGAATAGCATATAAAGATTCATCGGAAATTTCTCATTTATATTTTCTTCCGAAATAATATCATTTTTAATTCTAGACAAATGATCGACAATTTGGTTTTCGGTTCCTTTTCTATCTACTATTTGAAAATCAAATTCTTGTAGAAGTAAAACCCATCTTATCGATCTAGGTTTAGAATCCTTCTTAGATAATAAATATTTAATAGTAGAATGATTAATATGAACTATGCATTTAGTACCAGAAGATAAGGTCTAAATTTATCGAAGGCATATACTTATAGCAGAAGCTCTTTCTCGGTGGTAGTGTAATTTCTTTGTGTTTCGGTGAAAGTTTTACTTAGCATAATAAACAACTTTGAAAATTTTCTCATATTTTTGTCTTAATACGGCTCAATTGCAAAATCACTTGCGTCACACATTAATTCAATAGATTTCTCCCAATTAGGTGCAACAATGATAGGTGCATATATTAATTTTTCTTTAAGAATATTAAAAGCATTAATACATTCTTTATTAAATTCAAATTTTACATCTTTTTCTAATAAATGACAAAGAGGTTTAGCAATTTTAGAAAAATCCTTTATGTATCTTCTATAAAATCCAGCATGACCTAGAAAACTTCTCGCATCGATAACGATAGTACGTGGTTGCAATTCGACAAAAATTTTTACTTTTGCTTGATCAACTTCCATCCCTTTTGTGATACTTTGTGACCAAGTACAATGCCTTCTGTGACCATGAATTGACATTTTTCCCAGTTAAGAACTAAATTTTTTTATTCACATCTTTTCAGAACTTTGGAAATGTTTTCCAAACAAGATTCAAAAGAAGTTCCAAAGACAGAAAAATCATCCATGAATATTTCGATTCCTTTGTCAATCAAATCACAAAATATTGACATCATACATCTTTGAAAAGTTGCGAGTGCATTACATAAACCAAAAGACATTCTTCTAAAAGCAAATGTTCCATAAGGACTTGTAAATGTTGTCTTTTCTTGGTCCTCGGGAGCAATAAGTAATTGATGATAACTGAATATCGATCCAGGAAACGAAATACGAGTGTCCAACTAGTTTATCGAGCATTTGATCCAAGAAAGGTGAAGGAAAATGATCCTTTCTAGTGGCTTTATTTAATTTCCTATAGTCAATACAAATTCGCCATCCAGTAACTGTTGACCTCATTTTTGAGGTCATTCTTTTCTCTCTTTAGAGCCTAGGATCTAGCCTTAGGATTTTCCTATTTTAGACTCTCTTAGAGGACAAGTCTGGGACCCATCATATTTAGAAATTTGAGCCATTTCCTTACTCCTTGAAGTTTCATATTTGCAGCTCTAAATCCACGACACCTAGTTGAGTCAATTAAAAGCCGATGTATTGAAACTCTTGTTGAGCTCCTATAGGGATTTGAAAGCCATAGGTGCACCGCACTGCGTGCGACGTTTGACTTATTGGCGCGAGCAATATATTTGGCTATGGTTCTCGCTTAAGCGAAGACCGGTCATTAATTTGCTCGATAAATGGTTCGGTCGGGTCAAAATAATTTTATTGTGCTTGCACGTACGCGAATTTAATTTAAATTGACACGACTAGTTGCTAACTTATCTGACGACTCTCGGATGACGAAATGGGCATCTGCCGATGCGTCCGAACGTCGATTTTAGCCGGGAAAGACATATAACTTGATGGGGTTTGAGTCAGCTCAATTTGCGTGCAAAATCGACGAATTTAAATAAAATAATAATAATAATAAATATTTTTTATTCATAATAATATATATTAAATCTATATTCTAACCTTATAACCTAATCTCACGGCTCACATGTCACGGCACTGTTCACCATCTCCTATCCCGCGCACGCATTTTTTTTCTTCCCGTGCCCTAACCGGTCCTCGCCGTTTCCTTCTTCGATAGCGGCCGGATTCGAGAAATTTCCAACCGGTTTACCGGTCGCCTTCCTTCTTCCCGAGCCACAACCGACATTCCTTCCGGTTATAACTGCCGATCAGATTCTTGTAACAAATTCTCCGCCTAGTGAATCGGGTAACCTTGTGGTTTTTCTTGGTCGATTTTCCTGCTGATTGTAGAGTTCTTGTCACCGTTGGTCTTCACCGACAGTAGCTTCGACGGTGAATTCTCTGTCCCCGTCGCCTATAAATACCCCTCTTTGTGGAAGAGTTTAGGCTCGAGTTTTTTTTCTTGAGTCTGATTTCTTTAAGTAGCATTTCTTTTGTGAGGATTTCTAAAGTGAAGAATAAGGAAGAGTTTAAGGGCTATTGGCTCTGTTGGGAGATTTGAGATTGTCTTGTTCGTGATTGCTTCTGTGTCTCAGTTTTTTCTAAGGTAAGTTCCTCTTCCTTTCCTCTCTTCTTCGGCCATCTAATATGACATTAGCTTTTGGATTTCTCTTACACCTCTGTTTAGAGAATTAAGAGTTAGAGATGGAATTCTTATTTTCGAATTGGCAGATATACTGTTGCTTGCTATCTGTTTTCTTTTGAATCAACAGAAAATGCATTTTGTTTTGGATCTCTTCCATGGAAATGAACTTGAGATATTTTCATTGTGCTTTAGTCGATCCATATTTTCCTTCTCTCTCGAGAAGAATAAATAGGATGGGTCATGCTTTTCTGTCTAAAACTCATCCTGAAAACGATTCTTGTGATTCGGAGATTCTTGTTTAATTGGTGTTTCTGAGTTGATGTACTTCTTGAAGGAAAATCTTCTTCCTATTCTTCGTGCTCCCTCTCTGCTTCTTCTGCTTCTTCTTCTTCCTCTTCTTCTTCCTTTCTTAGTCATTTCATGAAACATATGTGCTCATATGGCTATACTGAATAACCGAGGAAATGAGCTTAAATATAATATATACAATATATGTTTACTGATTCTTGTTGAAGCTGGAAGTTTTCCTGTGAAGGAGAGGTGAGAGTTAGTTAATTTCCTGAATCGTTTATGAAGTGTATTTGGCTCTGGAATGAAGCTTGGCCCTTAAAATTATGAAGCTTGATTTTTATGGATACTTGACTTGATACAGAAGTTTCATCTCTTTAATTTCTTGAAATTACATGAGTCGCCACTTTTGTGAAATTAATTTTAATGAAGGTTGTGAAGTGAGTTTGCTAAGTGCTTTTTTTTAAAGAAGTTTGCTCACTTAAAAGATCAATTAAAATAATCTTGAGAAAACATCAATTTTCTCTTTGAATGGTGTAAGAATCAAAGTTTATGTGCCACCTTAGAATTACAATAGCTTCTTGATATTTTGAAATATATGTATGTTTATCTCGAATTACTCATTCAATTTGATGTTGAATGAAATACAAGGAAAAGAAATTGGTAAACTCTTGACATTCTAATTACATAGCCTTGATTTGAAATTGGTTCACGTTTACAAATGAGGGATCATATATTGAAGAATTAAGAATATATGAAGGTTGAATGGTATGCATGTAAACATACCCTTTGTTTCTTTTATTTGGCTGTATGCAGGACTTAAGCAATATGTTATATATATAGTTATTGTGGGTGATCCTTATTCTTGAAGTCCTCTTCACTATTCATTCAAAAGATTTTTCTAAAAAATGATTTTTGGTTTAAAATTAATAAACATCTGATTATGGCCTTTTCTTATTCTTCTACGTACCTGAACTGTTGCTTGTACTTTGAGAGAATGTTTATGAATTATAATCTGGAGTTGGTGTTGGATTTTTTTTTTTTTTTTTATTGAATTAGAAGGCTTGGGAGATCTCCTTTACCTTGGTTTTACTAAGGCCAAATTTGGGATTGTATGTATGGAAAAGTCGAAGTTAATTTATTTAAATTATAAAATCTGAATCTCTTACTCTAGCATGTTCAAATGAGCTTTTCGGGTTCCATGATATTGGGACATTTCCTACGTTTCGATTTAGTGAGTCTGAACTTTGGAATTTTTGGACCTTTCTTTGCAATTACCCGCTGAAGCATGATTTTAAAAAGAAAGGAGTTGTCATTGTGGTATTTTCTGAAACCGGGATTTGGAAATGTTGAATGATCTTTTGCTTTGGTTCACTAAAGCTGAATTTCAGAATTTTGATAATTTCTTCTAATTTTGTTGCTGAAATCAAATTTTGGAACATGATGTTTAAGAAGATTGCCTTACATTGCTTGAACAACTATTTATGAGCAAATTTATTGGCTTTTTTGATTTGCTGAAATTAAATTCGATGGTATATTTTGCTTTCAATTATTGGACTCATTTGTTAGTTTGCTGAATCTTCCCTGCACTTGCTGAAGTAGAAGTTTTTTTTTTTTTTTAGAGTATATATATGTTTCCTTACCTTGGCTTGGATGAGCAAAATTCTGGAATTGAATAATTAAGCACAGTTTAATTGATTCAAATTTGTTTTATTGGATTTGGAAATGCCATTTAGCTTGACTTCACTTGTGAAAGTTGGAATTTCTTTGGATTATATTATATATGGAATATCAAAGTGGGCAATAAGTTGGACATGCGGGGTACAGCCAATGATGCACACTCGAATAATCATGCTTTCATAGCCGAGACAAATAATAAAAGTCAATACTCAATATTAGATGCCCATCTCAGCTTGAGTTAGGTAGTTCTAATCCCTACCTTTAAGAAATCCAGGAACCAACAACAGATACTACGATCACAGGATATTACGCTGATACGACAATGTATACTACACCAGCATTTACACGACAATAAACACCACCTCGCGACAATGAATACTACATCAACACATCAAATCAAATGTCACACACATATCATAACAACACATCACACATATGTCACAACAATACATATCACATTGAACACATACAACACATTAAACATCAGCACATACATACTCACTTATCAAATATCACACACATACATACCACATATTAAATACCACATACACGTTATACACTTATACACTACATATAACACACACTATACTACTATACATTGTCCATTAAACACTACACTATGCACTAATTAACACACATTACACATCACGCGACCGGATCTCGCGTATCGGACATTACATTTATAAGAACTCACATACTACGATCACGGATGCTACACTTTCAAATTCGAATACTACAAGCCTGGTTCACTTCACTAATTAAGTGGTAGGGATTAGGATTACTACTCTAGGGTGATTTCTTTGGTGACTTTATACGAGATTGATATGAGACTTCGATACTTCGGGTTGCTGTGGGATCGAGATAGAAAAAGAGTCTACGGACTCGAGCCTATCCTCAAATAGAATTCTTATTCCCCACTTTGATCCTTTATATGTTTATAGCTAAACTTGATTGTATAATCTGCTTGTAGTTATTAGGCTTGCTTCCGAGGCATCGACGGAGTTGGTCAGGTACACATTTTTTTATTGTACAGTTCATTTACTTTCTTTATTACATGCATTCTTTTACTTTTGTATATAATTACCTGTATTCATACTTTTCTTTTATACTTGCCCCTAGGATAGGCCATCTAGGGTATGATTAGTTTCTTTTTATTACACATGTTTATTTTGATTATTGCTTCTCTTGCATACCTGTACATACCCCTAGGATAGGTCATCTAGGGCATGGTTAGTTTCTTTTTATTACACATGTTTATTTTGATTATTGCTTCTCTTGCATACATGTACATACCCCTAGGATAGGCCATTTAGGGCATGATTATTTCCTTTTTATTATACATGTTTATTTTAATTATTCCCTCGCATATACCCTTAGGATAGGCCGTTCGAGGCATGGTCTTCTCTTTTCTCTCCTATCTTTATCCTTTCTCGAGACGAGACGACAGAGGATGAATGAAGGATCTTCGATCGGACTTTCGTAGATTTAAATAACATCTATAGGGCGTCGAGGTCGTCGTTTGATACGACGTAAATCCTCACATTATCTTTTAGGACTTAGTACGATTTCATATCGTACGATATATGTCCTAAACTGTTTAGGATTCCGAGGTTGTCGTTTGGCACGACATAAATCCTCTCATATTTTTGGGTCATTTACACATGACATGTAGATATAAATCCCAAATCATCTAAATAATTTACGAGATTAAAATATCAAATACAACTTCACTTTCGAAGATATAAAGCCCGATCATAGGATAGTTTGAGATGTCGCTGAAGGCTCTTTCGATATCTTCGAAGTCTCCTACTCTTTCTTGCTTTGGACTTCGAAAATAAGCTGTTCATATTGAACCATTCCTTTGATTTTCCTACTGACCGATCGTGAAAACTCGAACGTTGAAATTCTTGAAGACGAAGCCTATGATTTTTATCGAGAGTTTTCTTAGGTGACTTCGGTTCTTAAGATGTAATTAACTATAGAGGCTTGCCTGCATAGGAATTAGGAACCAGATTAATCTAAACCTCGTCTAATCTGTGTATTAGATAGGGAATTTGTCAGTTATAAAATACGCAGACAAAATAGAGTCATAAACCTTTAAGTTTAGATAGTTAAGCCTCTTAACAAGTGGTACGCTCATCTTTTGGGATGATGTGTCAGCTTGTAGTATCGTGTCAACTATTTAAACTATTTGAATATGAGATCTATGCGGTACTCGTTATTTTCAAAATAAAATAATATATCACCATTTTCAAAATCAAAATAAAATACTTTACATTAAATTTAAATTTTAAAATTTTATTTTCAAAATAATTAAAAAATATTAGCCGACAATTTCTGGCGACTCCGCTGGGGACTAATTCTTCTCTCTATTTTGGACCAGAAGGATTTGTCTTCATACACCGATAGTATGCCCATATCCCTAGTGGGCCAGACTATCATTTTTCCGTTGATGTACTTTGCTCATTTCTTCTTTGAGCGAGTATTGTCAACTCCTTTTGATTTTGGAGCCACTGTTTAATCATCCTTAAACAGAGAGGTTCCAGAATCTTGAAATCTTGAAAGTGGGGTGGACCCCCAATAGGTGTGGTAGGTTAGGAGCGGTTTATCGAAGTGAGTTCGATGCGAATTTAATCTTTTATATGCGTCCTTCAATCTCATATTGGATCCTATACATTTTATATTTGCTTTACCTTAATTTTAAAATAAGTTAACCAATTAAAACTTTCTATAATTTGTTCGAATAAGACCTGAAAAGGACACCCACTTAATCTTGATGTTTATTCTTAATGACAGAAATGTCTTCCCCGAAACTGATCTTCTCCTTCGCTACTGGAAAGGACATCGTTGTTAGTAAGAACCAATTGCATGATAAGACAATGATCAAGTTTGGTCAAGGGTTTGACGACGCTGAGATCAAGTTTGCAAGTATTCCAGTCACAGTAGTGAGGTCTGTGGCAAATAAGTCAGTAGAGCCTGTTGTTGAGTTCAACCTGAGGTATGTTGAATAATTCCCTCTGCTGAAGCGAGTACTAGTTGAGAATAATCATGCTTATTCTTTGTGAAATACGTTACTAGAATCATGACGATCCGAAGAATGTTTCTGTTGCTCCGATTGATTTGGTTGTTCTTACGTCTCTTCGTTGCTTCGACATTAGCAAAAGGAAAAGTGTGCGATGGTCGATGAACTGATAATTGAAGAAAGTTTGGCTTTCACTTCGCTACCTTCGTTTTTGAAATTGGGTCCGGTTAAAGTACGTGACTTTGACTAGAACACGAAGGAGAAACAGAAACGGGAAAATAGCTAAAATCGAGAGATTGGAAGCCGCTAAGGTTACGGTTCTGTGGAAGTCTTGGAGGAAGAAGCTGGACTCCTTGAAACCTCGCCTCTTCTTAGAGGTAGTAGGTTTCATCCTTTGTCCGTTGCCCCGTGAAGAAGACGTTTCAAAATTCTTCGTTGCATTGCGATATCACCTCGTCGTCGGAATGAGAGAAAGAAGAAGCTGCTCTTTTCTGCGAAATTCGTCGTGTGTTTGAAAGATTGGCTCGGAGAGAGCGTTGTTCGATTCTTGAAATGCTGAAGAAAATTGGGTGTGTTGTCCATTGCATATACGAGTTGAAATCTTAAAGGGAGATAAACCAAGTCATCGACATCATAAGTTTGATCGAAGGAAAGAGACATTACGGTCCAGTGTTTACTGCTAAGTTACGTACGGGAAACGTATAGTTACTTCTACGGATCATATCTTCACCACCCATCGAGAAAGTCACAGGACGCCAACTGCAAAATCACGTCTTGGACCAAGGATAGTTTCTCCGATTAGATCGCAGAAGTTACGTTCCGAAAGGAGACTCCGATAAATGATAAAGGGTTGTCTACTATACGATATACGGTTCTCGGACTAGGGAGCACACCACTTCAGACGTGTTAGTGCTTTTAGTAAGCCATTTGGTTCTAAAGCACCAACGCTAAAGAAAATGGTGTGGCAACTCAAGGCTATTGAACCAATACTTATGAGAAGCCCGAAGTCGATGATAAGAAGAATGATTCTAGTCCGAGAGGATAATTGGTACTCGGAAGCCGTTGCAGAAGGGGTCGGTTGTCGAACACCCCATGTGGATTCGACAGATAAGGTGAACTTAATTGAAGTTAAATTGGAAAGGTTAAGAGAAGATATTCGAGCGGTTATCTAAGGAAAGGAAAGAAGAATCGAATGATGAGGAAGATTTGACGGATTATATGGATGAAGATTTTCTTGAAATAAATATGGTCGAAACCAGAGCATCCTCGAATATACGAGAAGCCCCGGTACCGAGTTGAAGGAAATGTTATTGAAACATTACGAGGAATTATTCGAGATAAAGATGAATTAATTGAACGGATGAAGAAAATGGAAGAAAAATGGAAGAAATGATGGTCGCGATTATGACTTTACGAAGTCGACCTCGGACTCCGATAGTGGCTCCTGCTGAAGTATACCGACCGAAATAATTCGGATTCTCGATAATAATAAAGAATCTTCCGATAATAATGAAGAGCGGCTCATGAAAGATTACATTCCAGTTACCATGCCGGAAAAGGATATCAAGAGTTTAATAGAACAATAGGTGAGAGAAGCCTTGGCACAATCTAAAGGAGGATCGTCGATTCTGAAGGGTAGACCTTATCTTAAAGAATTCGATGTCGTTCAATACCCCAAAGGCTTCATACCACCTTCATTTAAAACTTTTGACGGAACAGGAAATCCACGACAACATGTCGCGCATTTTCGGGCCGATTCTTTGTAATACGATGAGGAAACGATGCACTATTGTTCAGACAATTTGTGAGTAGCCTCTCGGGTGTTGCTTTTGATTGGTATGCGGAATTACCGAATGGATCGGTCGAAGACTTTCATAGAATTAGAAAATCTTTTCCTTAAACGGTTTGCTGGAGCTCAACACCATATCACCGTTGGTGATCTTATGGTTGAGAAACAAAAACTGGACGAAACATTGGTGGAATATACTCTGCGATGAAGGAATCTGAGCATGAAGTGTGAACCTCAGCTCCAAGAGCAACACACAATTGAAATTTTATTGAAGAGTATTCATGGACCGGTAGCAGTCCTCCTTAAAGGATTTATGATCAAGACGTTTGAAAAATTGCTCAGTAAAGCTGCAAGTCTACAAGAAGAAGCGAAACAACTTGTTTTTATTGAAAAGACCGAGAAACAGAAACCAATGAAAGCTTTCGAGAAGAAATGCTATAGTTATTGCAGCTATTGATAAAGGCGAAGCAACCAATACGGATAAAGACGGAACAACCTCGACGGACTCATCAACTTCTTCGGCGAGTATAATCCACGATCTTCACAACGAGAGACCTCCCGATGAACGAGAAACCCGCTTTATCTCTCAGCGGAACGATTAAGTAGGGTATACTCTTTCAAAGATGAAGCGATTAGCGAAGATGTTTTGGAATACGGTTAGAAAAGCTAAATTAAGTGCTGAACCTAAGAAACCTAAAGAGGTTGATAAGAAGGATCATCCGCTATACTGCCCATATCACGAGAATGATCGGACATACTATAGAAAATTGCTTTGTTTTCGAGAATTGGTTGGAAAATAATCTCGTGAGAGGGAACATAACAATCCGAAAGAGTATATGAGAGAACACGAAAAAGGTTCGATCAACACTGATCTCGGTCGATCCTATTGTTCCGATTGATCCATATACCACCAATGATAGATGGAGTACGGTATGGACTAAATCTTGAAAGAAGATATTGAGTCGGTTCCGAATGCTTCAACACAAGTTGTAATTCGAGATCCGAGCCTACTTGAGCCGGTGTTATTGATTGGAGCAGAAAATAAATCTCAGAGAAGAACGAACAAGTTATGGAAGAAAAGATTGAAAAGTCGACTCGGAAGATGAGAGTCGTTGGTCGAGATTAGTTGTTACGGATTTGGGAGAGAAATTTCTCGAAGCAGTTGACTTTGTATGATTTCTTCTTCGCTCACTAGGAGCACGTAATACTTATGGAATTTGATTTCGTCTACGTTTTGGTTTGTTTCGTTGGTGATGTGATTGACGATAACCAACTTAACTCGATACTAATTTCGATCATAATAATAATTCTCGAATCGTACGGAACAACGATATGTGCGATGATGATTCGGAAAAGGATACGGATAATGACGGTATGTTGTATGGAGGATGAAACACTTATTCTAGAGTTTTAAGGATCGCCAATTGCAATAGAGTTGGAATTTTCTGATTCAGAAGAGGTCTTGAAAGAATCAGCTACTTCAATTCCCGAGGTTACAATTTCTAAATTAATTCCAGACTCATAAGACATAACGGAAATAAATTTGAGAAGCGGAAAGATATTACCCCCGAGAGTGGGTCCGAAAGATAAAGGAAAACAAATAGACGATCCAGTTCCACCAATTGATGAATTGCTCGCCCAAAAAGAAGATGAAAAGCCAAACAATAAAGTGGATTATAATGTACTAGCCCATCTTAGGAAGTTACGAGCTAAGTTGAGTATATACGACGCTCTGATCTTATCGAAGGAGATGAGAGAAGCTGCGAGTGAAAGCTTTGCTTGATCCGGACATTTGTTTAGCTCGGCTCGTTGGTGATTCCTCGGATGAGGTTTGTTCATTGAGGAGAACAGACAAAGATAACTTTTACGAGATGATGATTTATTGCTTGGCACTGCTTGATCATAATCGTCATTGTATATTTACGTTAACATTGGTAACTACATGCTATCTAGAGTATTAGTGGATCCGGGAGCATCCATTAATATAATGAACTCGAGAACGCTAGCATACTTGGATATTGATGCAAGACGAGTTGACCATCGACGAGAATGATGTTAAGGGGTTTTAACCGGAAAGGAGAAAGAGCTTTGGGATCGATAACTCTACTTGTTGAGAATCGGTGAATTAGCGGCAAGCTGCAAAATTCCATATCATTGACTCTGAAACATCATTTAATGCTCTTGCAGGCCGACCTTGGATTCACGAAAGCAGATTGGTTCCCTCATCACTACATCGATGTATAAAATCTTGTCAGGAAGGACAAGAATCTTGTATAAAGGGGATTTGCTGACCGTTTTTATTCATGAAATAGGTATTCGTGAAGATCTTTGCTTACTACACTCCTCCGAAAAAGACTATTTTATCTCGAGATGTTGTTGCAAATAGAACGAGAAAATCCGGAAAGTATACGAAGACAAGATTTTTCGGCGCCGATTCAACAATCTCGCATCACCCCTCTGCAACGAGAGGGTGAGAGTTTCTCCGGAACTCGCATCAGAGGTCGAGCCGGGGACGAGGTCGAAAGGAACAATAGGGTTGTTGAATCGAAGAATCCGGTTATCAACATTGGTTTGGAAGACGACTTCGAAGATGAAAAAATTAAGAAAGATGCGATGACGATCAACGAAGAAGATCCGGTTCCGAATCGGCTTAGAAGATGAAGAAAAGTGTGAACATGGTTCGATGTACGATCGACTCAATCGCTATGTACAAACTATGGCCCTTACCCCAATTTATACTCATAAATTTGAGGGTTTCACGGTCAAAGAAGTACATAGTGCTGGTGGAAAATCAATAAAGTTTCATCGTGGCTCTACATCTTCTAGTTCTAAAACAAATGTAAAACTAGAAAATGATCTTTCTTCAGAATTAATGGAATTGCCTGTTGGATGGTATTCTCATTGTGTTCAAAATCTTGCACAGCGTGGTATGGTACCTAAGCAATGATCAAAAGAATCAATCGCATTATTTTGAAAAACTTTGGAATAATAACAATCGTACATTCGATTCTAAACAAGGTCTTGGGTTCGGCACGGTAGGACCAGGTTGATGATGTGGAATTTTGCCTAGTTGTTACCAATGAGCAAAATGAAGAATGTTTGGAAACTTTGGATAATTATGAAGATTCCCTAATTGATGATGCCCTACGGAGTTTGAAGAAGAGATTAAATCAACGAGTAGATGAAGTTGAAAGAGGTTAACTTAGGGATCGAAGAGGAACCGAGGCCAACCTTCATTAGCTCCTACTTAATGAAGAAGAAGCTACGAGACATGATTAAGTTGTTGAATGAATTTAAAGATTGTTTTGCTTGGAGTTATAATGAAATGCCAGGATTAGCACCAGATGTGGCAGTACATAAATTGGGTTTAGATCCTGCTGCAGTTCCAGTTAAGCAAGCTCCAAGAAGGATGCGCTTGGATATTGAACAAAAAGTCATAACGGAAGTCGAAAAGGTGATAGATGCCAAATTCGTACGAGAAGAACAATATCATACATGGCTTGCCGACATAAGTACTTGTTAAGAAAAAGAATGAGTCGAATCCGAATTTGTGTAGACTTCGGGGATCTAAATAAGGCATGTCGAAAAGATGAATTTCCACTTCCTATTCCGAAATTGATGGTTGATATCGCATCATCTCATGCCATTTTCTCTTTTATGGATGGGTCGTCCGGTTATAATCGAATCGAGATGGCTCCGAGAAGATGAAAAATTTACGACTTTCGAACGCTGATTGGAGTTCTTGCTTATACGGTAATGCCTTTTGGGTTAAAGAATGCGGGAGCGACATATCGACGAGCGATGACTAGAATTTTTGATGACCTCATTCACAATCGAGTGGAATGTTATGTGGATGATTTGGTTATCAAAGTAAACGAAAGAAGATCATACGTACGATTTGAGAATTGTTTTTGAACGGTTACGACAATTTAACCTTAAAATGAACCCTACGAAGTGCGCGTTTGGTGTGACTTCGGAAAATTTTAGGGTTTGTTGTTCGTCACCGTGGGATTGAAATTGATCGGAGAAAATAAAAGCGATTTTGGAAATGCCATCCACAGAACTTAAAGCGATTACGATCTTTTCGAGGAAGTTGGCATATCTAAGACGCTTTATTTCTAATTTGTCGGGAAGGTGTCGACCTTTCTGCATTGACGAAAGGATGCCGAGTTTACTTGGGACGATAAATGTCGATATGCATTTGAAAGCATTAAACGATATCTCAATGACACCTCTCTGTACTTAGCGACCCGATCCGGAGTAAGCCTTTGATACTTTATCTACGCGGCTTTAGACGACTCCTCGGAGCTCTGCTAGCTCGGAGTCGATGATGAGGGTAAAGAGAATGCTGCATATTACTTAAGTCGTCGTCTAATACGGCGGAGGTAAAGTATCCGCCGATTGAGAAGCATTGTTTGGCTTTAATTTTCGCGGTTCGAAACTCAGAGCATTACATGCTCTCTCACGAGATCGATTTGATTTCAAAATTTAATCCGTTGCTGATATTTGATAGCTCGGCCAAGCGCTTTCGGTAGGTTAGCAAGATGGGTCATGATATTATTGCAATTTGACATTACCTTTGTTCAGCTTCGATTTATAAAGGGACGATTCTAGCGAGATTTTCTTGCGGCACATCCGTTACTAGTGACTCTCTTCGAATGATGATCTACGAGATGAACGGATAATGAATTTGGAAAATTCCAATACTCGACGTTGGGAATTGTATTTTGATGGAGCCTCTTCGACCTGAAAAGAATAAAGAACTACGAAACGATAATGCCGGTAAAGCGGGGATTGGATTGATATTCATTACACCGGAACGAGGAATGTTGAAATATGCTTATCATTTAACGGAGCCGTGTACGAATAATGAGGCGGAATACGAAGCTACGATAACGGGATTACGATTGGCGATACTCTTAGATATAAGCGATATCGACATCTATGGAGATTCGCGATTAATAATTCATAAGTTCGTTGACGATATAAAATTTTGAAGCCTGAGGTTGGAACGAGTATCACCGTTATACGATGAAGTTGTTGGAACAAATTCCTAATGTGACAACTGTACGGAATTCGAGAGGAGAAAACGCTCTTGCGGATGCTACAGCTAAACTTGCTAAAGAATTTGCATGTACACGGGAAGATTCATTGAGATAACGGTGCTGAGGACTCGAGTTTTGTCTCGAATTGATACGGATACGTTAAACAAATTAAATGAAGAAGAAATAGTAGCGGCGATTCTTGAAATTACGAGAAGATTGGCGTCGACCATTCATAGAATATTTACGGTCGGAAACTGCAGGATGATAAGTCGGCGGCTCATCGGATAAAGAAAAGACCTTTGTCGTATGCTTTAATTGATAATGTTCTTTATCGAAGATCCTTCGATCGAAATGTGGGTGAGATGCTTAAACGGCACGGAAGCTCGAAATCGTAAAGGAGGTACATTCGGGACTTTGTGGCGCTCATCGGTCGGGTCCTAAAATGAAAATAAAAATCGAAAGGCTAGGATACTGCGGCTGCGATGATGATCGATCGTATGAAAATCGCCGAAAGTTGCCATCGATGTCGGATACATGGAGTGGTCTTACACCGACCCCCAATGTGCTCCACTCGACGGTCGCGTCGTGGTCGTTTGAGTGTTGGGGCACGGATGTGGTGGGTCCTATAGATCCTCCGTCTTCAAAGGACACCGATTTATCTTGGCGAGCTCTGGATTACTTTTCGAAATGGGCGGAGAGTTGCACGCTCGGAGAAGTGAAAGCGTATCACGTGTTGCGATTCTTGAAAATCGAGTCGTCCATCGTTTTGGCGTACGCATGAGAATAATTTCGGATAATGAGTCCGCATTCAAAAGTACAAAAATTAATAATTTTGTCGAGAAGACATGGAATAGATTGGCGGTACTCTACGATATATTATCCTCGAGCAAACGGCTCAGTCGAGAGCTTTTAATAAGACTCTCGTCCAATTCTAAAGAAAACTCTAAATGAAAATAAGAGAAATTGGCACGACGGTTATTAGAAGCCTTATGGGCCTATCGAACAACGTTCGGAACTCCGACACGATCTACTCCTTACGCCCTCGTGTACGAGTCGGCCGTTCTTCCTTTAGAAGTGCGACTTCCGTCTCTCGGAGTTCGTTGTTGCCAGATAAAATTACTTCTGAAGAAAATGCTTAAACTCAGTCTGGAAGAAATTTGGAAAATTTGGAAGGGAGACGATTATTAGCACAACAAAATTTGGAATTGTATCGAAGCTAAAATGATTCGAAGCACATGATAAAGCTGATCCGCCAGGGACTTTCGAAGTTGGTGACCTTGTACTTGTTCTCGAAGAGCACTATCCTTGCACATCGCGAGATAGGTGGAAAATTCGAACCAATTTGGGAAGGTGCATTTGTGGTGGAGAAAGTTTACTACGGAGGAGCATACCGAGTTAGTGAGTCGTCGAGGGAAAGACATATGCTCACTGATTAATGGGCGTTACTTAAAGAAATATTATGCGTCGTGATGTTTCGAAAAGAGCAAACTTTAGAAATAAAGTCTTGTTCTTAGAAGCAACGACACCTCGATTATAGCTGGGTCCGAACTTAAATTTGAAATAAGATTGTTGAATAAAAATTTTCCTTTTCGATTTATAATAGAATTCATATATTCTAAAACGTAATCTAATCATCATTCCAGTTCCTTTCATATGAATTTCAATCTTCGTAATAAGCCTTATATTTATAAATAAATAAATAAAATATGTATATATACACATATATAAATATAAATTAAAACAAATACATTCGAGTTAATACATATTGTTCTTGCTTAGCCCGGCGACATGCTGGCCGTTTTCTGTGTTTGTGCGGGAAAATGTCGGAAGGAAGGTCGATTTTCGTCTTTAAGAATGGACTTGGTTTCGCTACGAACAAAGAGAAGGTTGAAGAGGGAGCAATTATAGAATTTGATACGGATTTTGAACAAGTGAATTTGGAGTATGAAAGCTCGGCTACGACGATTGTGGATCGGGAAGCATTCCAGTGGTCGGAAACCCGTATTAACATTCAAAAACAAAGATCGACATTCTTTCGGAAAAGAAGAGGAAAATAAAGGAGGTTGAAGCGAGTACTACTACAGCTAACAAGATTAATTCGATGGTGATGACTTCGAAGGCGAGCTTGTTAGTCTTATCCTACTAATGATCGGTTGGAAGGTAAGGCGACACTCACTCGCACTCGGAAGAGGAACCGGAGCCGAGCGGATTCACAAGATGTTGGAACGGATGAAAGAACGAGGAGAGGATGAAGGCTGTTGTTGAAAGGATGGCGATCGCGTTGAAGAGAAGATTCGAAATCGGCCAGTTGAGGTAATCTACCAAAGCCGGAGAAGGTTGTACAGAAACCTACTCTCGAGAAGAAGGAGATCGAGAAAAAGAATATGGAAGTTGTGCCATACGTCCGCGGTTTGTGGACGGGCCGCGTAGATTGCAAATTATTCCGGAACATGAACTAGAAAAATATCGAAGAGTAAGAAAGCGGAACTTTGAACATTTTCGAAGACTCGGGGAAAGTACGTCAATATATTGGAAGGCTTAGAATTATACAACGACGTATTTTACGAGCGAGAACAAAGAAATTGTGGATTGTGTCGTCCTCGAGCAACAAATGGGACAATTTGGACCTCTGAGAAGAAGAACTTACTCCGAACGGAAAATGGAAACGTGGAAAGGGACGAATTACCATACGGTATGGATCTTTGTACAACTTAGCTAAAGACGGAGAAGGTAATCCTCACGGCATAATTCGCCATGATGAAGTTGATCCCTTACCATCATTCATAAAACGGATGATCGGACGGATGGTAGCTGGCGAGTGCTCCCGTCGATTGCATTCCAAACGAGTTGTATTATAAATATATATAAGGAGGGTGATTGTATTCCTCCACATGTTGACCATCATGACTTGAGAGACCTTTACATGCTTGTCTCGTTCGTCGATGAATGCAATATTATGTTTGGTACGAAATTCAGATTGTTGGAGACGGAGAATTTCGGGGACTCATTGAAATTCCTTTACTGAGTGGGCTCGGTATTAATCCTAAAAGGAAATGGTGCCGATGTGGCAAAACATTATATTCACGGTGTGTCGTACGAGAGGATTTCGATCACTCTCGGAAGGATGAATGAGGACGAGATACCGATTTCGTTATAAATCGATCAGGAAATAGAGAATCTCCGGCCAGTATGAGCTATAAGTTGTTTAAAGTCGGCACACCTCTTTATATATGGGAAGGATTTGTCAGATTCTCAGATGTATGTTGAAGGTGAGGCTAGTCTGCTATACGGACTTACTGTTCGAAGTACGTGATAGACGATGGTGGATGTTCGGAATGATACACGATTTGATTTGATATTCAAAGATATTGTAGAAGAAACATATAGATATGTACGGATTATTGTTGTATGATGACGGTGATGTTCTTCATGTTTGGTATTCGATGTGATAGCATTTCATCCATCTATTATATGATATTCGGTTTCGAAGCAAATATGATCGGACTTCTTTTGACGAGTTTAAAAGCAAATGCGTGATTGTTTGTCGAAAAAACCAATAAATTTGGTTTATCGCAATTTTGAAAAGGCTAAGAAGCAAGAACGATGTGTAAAATAAGAAATATAATAATTCTTGAAAAAAAAATATACATATATATATAAATAAATACCTAATAAAGTATTTTTGGGATAACAAAATCTTAAATAAGATAATGATAATATGAGTTTTGTTTCATATTCTTGTCAATTCCTATATATATACATACGCATTTCACGGACTTCACTGATTCTCACAATATTTAACACTACATCTCTACATAATTCCTACATAGTCTTACACAGAATCATCACATTCCTACATAATTTACACGATACATCACATTTCTTCGGGGTCGATCGCTATATTCGATTCCGTATTTCGAGATCGGTATCCGTATTCGATTCGTTACGAAGTGATACCATATTCGAGTTCTCATCTCGAGGTCGATACACATATTCGATTCCATCTCACGAGATCGGTATCCATATTTCGATTCTCATTCGAGACGTAATCAGATATTTCGGTTCTCTTCTCCCGAGGTCGGTACCTGAATTCGACTCTCATTTTTCGAGATCGATACTCAAATTTCGATTCTCGTTGAAGTGGTACCGTATTCCAGGTTCTCATCTCGGGGTCGATGCTATATTCGATTCCCGTCTCTGAGATCGATGCCCATATTTCGATTCTCGTTCAGAGATTGATACCGATATTTCGGTTCTCTTCTCCGAGGTCGATACCTAAATTCGACTCTCATTTTACCGAGATCGATACCTAAATTTTGATTCTCGTTACGAGGTAGTACCCATATTCCAGTTCTCATCTCGGGGTCGGTGCATATATTCGCATTCCCGTCTCTCGAGATCGGTACCCATATTCGATTCTCATTTCGAGGCTGATACCGATATTTCGGTTCTCTTCTCCCGAGGTCGAGTACCTAAATTCGACTCTCGTTTTTACGAGATCGATACCTAAATTTCGATTCTCATTCCGAAGTGTAGTACCCATATTCGGTTTTCGTCTCGGGGTCGATACACATATTATGATTCCCGACTCCGAGATCGGTACCCATAGTCAGATTCTCATTACGAGACTCGATACGATATTTCGGTTCTCATCTTCGAAGTTCGATACGCATATTCTGACTCTCATCTTTCTGAGATCGATACCTAAATTTCGATTCTCATTTCGGGATCAATACCTATATTCTGATTCCCATCCAGCATACGCATGATTTATACATAATTATGCATATGATTTATACATATTTATACATATTGTTTTTACATGCCCTTTGGATAGGCTTAGCACTATTCTTTCTCACCATACATTCATCATCTGTTTGAGATAGGTTTATCCTACTCCCTCCTACCTTTTCAATACATATTTGGATAGGCTTAGTCTTATTCCTTCCCCATCACATTCTCTTTGATCAAATGCATATTTCTGAATCATTTCCTTGCATACATTTTGGAAATTCAAATTTATAGCGTTGAATTGAATGTACACTTGCTAATCCTCAGCGGGAACGTAACTTCACTTTAACTCTAATTTGATTCTTTGATTTGTTTCAAGTATGGTTACTTGAACATTCATTTGCGATTGGGTTGATCATTTCGGTCAACGCCAATAGGCGTGGCATGCTTGTATATACACCTGCATCATATGGGGGTCCATTTGTTGACTACATTTTGAGGTCATTTCTTTTCTCTCTTTAGAGCTCAGGATCTAGTGTCAGGATTTTGCCATTTTAGACTCTCTTGGAGGCACTAGTCGAGGACTCATCATATTTAGAAATTCGAGCTATGTCTCCTCACTTCGAAGTTTCATATGGACGGCTCTAAATCCTCGACACCTAGTTGAGTCGATTAAAAGCCGACGTATTGAAACTCTTATTGAGCTCCTATAGGGATTTGAAAGCCATAGGTGGACCGCACTGCGTGAGACGTTTGACTTTTTGCCGCGAGCAATATATTTGGTTATAGTTCTCGCTTAAGCGAAGACCGGTCATTAATTTGCTCGATAAATGGTTCGGTCGGGTCAAAATAATTTTATTGTGCCACGTGGCACGAATTTAATTTAAATTGACACGACCGTCGGCGAACTTATCTGGACGGCCTCGGATGACGAAATCGACTGCGCCGATGCGTCCGGAACGTCGATTTTAGCTGGGAAAGACATATAACTTGATGGGGTTTCGAGTCGGCTCAATTTGCGTGCAAAATCGACGAATTTAAATAAAATAATAATAATAATAAATATTTTTTTATATATAATAATATATATTAAATCTATATTCTAACCTTATAACCTAATCTCACGGCTCACATATCACGGCAGCATTTCACTATCTCCTATCCGCGCACGCATTTTTTTCTTCCGTGCCCTAACCGGTCCTCGCCTTTTCCTTCTTCGATAGCGTGCGGATTGAGAAATTTCCAGCCGGTTTTTCGGTCGCCTTCCTTCTTCCGGAGCCACAACCGACATTCCTTCCGGTTATAACTCGCCGATCGATTCTTGTAACAAACTCCACGCTTGATGAATCGAGGTAACCTTGTGGTTTTTCTTGGCCGATTTTCCTGCTGATTGTAGAGTTCTTGTCACCGTTGGTCTTGACCGCGTAGCTTCGACAGATGAATTCTCTTGTCCCCGTCGCCTATAAATACCCCTCTTTGTGGAAGAGTTTAGGCGCGAGTTTTTTTTCTTGAGTCTGATTTCTTTAAGTAGCATTTCTTTTGAGAGGATTTCTGAAGTGAAGAATAAGGAAGAGTTTAAGGGCTATTGGCTCTGTTGGGAGATTTGAGATTGTCTTGTTCGTGATTACTACTGTGTCTCAGCTTTTTCTAAGGTAAGTTCCTCTTCCTTTCCTTTCTTCTTCGGCCATCTAATATAACATTTGCTTTTGGATTTCTCTTACACCTCTGTTTAGAGAATTAAGAGTTAGAGATGGAATTCTTATTTTTGAATTGGCAGATATACTGTTGCTTGCTAACTGTTTTATTTTGAATCGGCAGAATATGCATTTTGTTTTGGATCTCTTCCATGGAAATGAACTTGAGATATTTTCATTGTGCTTTAGTCGATCCATATTTTCCTTCTCTCTCGAGAAGAATAAATAGGATGGGTCATGCTTTTCTATCTAAAACTCATCTCGAAAAGATTCTTCGCGATTCGAAGATTGTTGTTTAATTGGTGTTTACGAGTTGATGTACTTCTTGAAGGAAAATCTTCTTCCTATTCTTCATGCTCCCTCTGCTTGCTTCTGCAGCTTTGCGCTTCTTCTTCTTCTTCTTCTTCCTCTTCTTCTTCCTTTCTTAGTCATTTCATGAAACATATGTGCTCATATGGCTATACTTGAATAACCGAGGAAATGAGCTTAAATATAATATATACAATATATGTTTACTTGATTCTTGTTGAAGCTGGAAGTTTTCTGTGAAGGAGAGTGAGAGTTAGTTAATTTCTGAATCGTTTATGAAGTGTATTTGGCTCTGGAATGAAGCTTGGCCCTTAAAATTATGAAGCTTGATTTTTATGGATACTTGACTTGATACAGAAGTTTCATCTCTTTAATTTCTTGAAATTACATGAGTCGCCACTTTTGTGAAATTAATTTTAATGAAGGTTGTGAAGTGAGTTTGCTAAGTGCTTTTTTTTAAGAAGTTTGCTCACTTAAAAGATCAATTAAAATAATCTTGAGAAAACATCAATTTTCTCTTTGAATGGTGTAAGAATCAAAGTTTATGTGCCACCTTAGAATTACAATAGCTTCTTGATATTTTGAAATATATGTATGTTTATCTCGAATTACTCATTCAATTTGATGTTGAATGAAATACAAGGAAAAGAAACTGGTAAACTCTTGACATTCTAATTACATGGCCTTGTGTCGGCACTATTTTTTTAGGTTGTGTGTTTTATTTTGAAAAGGGGGTCGCCTACAGAAATTGTCGGCGAGTTTTTTAATTTAATTTAAATAAATAATTTAAAAAGTAGTATTTGATTTTTTTAAAATAATTTTAAATTTAAAGATTTTAAGATAGTGAAATCAAGCTGATCTCACATCCCAAAATAGTTTATATAAACGAACACCGCACCACAAACCGTGTACTTATCCCTAGGGATAAACACTAATCTCTTAATGGTGATGCTTTCGATTAAATAAATAGAAGATTTGTGACATCAGTTTGGTACGCGAACCAATTTTATAAATGACAAATTCATCCGCTTAATATGAAAGCATTAAACGGGGTTTATATTACGCAGGTTCTTTAAAATTCACTATAAGGAGTAAGCACTATAGTTAATTACATCTTAAGTGACGGGAATCGCCTGAAAACTCTCGATAATAATCAATAATGCTGCTCTCAAAAATTTCAAAGTTTAAGTTTTCAAAGGATTGAATTTTGGAATTTCGATAGGGAATGGATCGAGTTTGGAACATTTTGTTTTGAGAATTCAAAGGAAGAAAGGTAGGAGAAATTACGGATTGAAGTGAACTTCGGTAATTTCCCGACTATCCTATTGTTTGGCTTGAATTTAGGAAAGTCGTAATGCTCATTTAATGTTTTGATTTTGTCAATTTTAATTAATTAGGGCTTATATTTATATGATAGAATCATACTAATAGTACTCGAAAATGTAAGGGTTTATGTCGTATCGGACAGACTACATGGAATCCTACAGGCCAGGTTAGGGCTTAATTTTCAATGCAAATGCTCAACAAAAGGTTGAGGATGCATGTTGCTGTGAGCCAACTACCTCGAAATCCTGTGGCTTTGTTGTTTAATTCTAAGAATGATTTCTTGATGTAGATTCGAAGTTTTCTTTGACGACGATGGTCGATGTTTGCCCATTTATGCTCAAGCTCCTTGTTGTTGCGAGAGTTTAGTTTTAGAAGTCATAAATTGGGAGATGAGAAAAGTGTTTTGGTTTAGAGAAAATCTTAATTTCCAAGTGTTTTTTGTGTTTTAATTAAAACAAATCTTAAAGTTGATTATAACGACACGGTTAAGATCCCACGGTTCCATCCTTCGGCATCATTATTTTTATCGGATTCACTTGAGTCCGGATAATTTGCTAAACTCAACTAAATGAGTTCCACACTTTCATTTAGACCGTGGGAAATCCGTTAGCAGACACGTAGGTTACATCATCAGAGGTATTCTCGATCATCCAACAGGGACGTTTTAATTTAGTTGTAATTGTAGTTTCGTGTTACATGTTTGTGATTAAATTTTGAGTTGTTTTATATTTTGAAATGTTGTGGCGGTGAATTTTATCTTACATGACTTTTAATTTAGTTTTGGTTTCGAGTTTAGGATTATCCTAAAGGTGTGGGTTTTCATGCAACAGGTTGTTTACCATGCAGAAAAATAAGTGTGATGCGATTAAATAAATTGCAATAATGTAAATTGCAGAAAGTAAATTGCTAGATAAAATAAAAGCGTACATGGAGAGTCTTCCGATCATCCCAATTGCACTTAAAACACAATTAGAATATTTAGCCAGAGTTCTTAGGTAAAAGTTAAGGAAGGGTTATGGTTTCTACCAAATTCTAATCACTATAGTTAATCATTTCCTATGACGTCTAGGTTCTTGTGTTTTGGTTTGAAGACGACTTTCTTCATCGAAGAACAATTAAGTTCGATTGTTCTTATGAACGTCCTATCATATCGAGGAAGTGCTTAGGCAAATCTTAAACATCTTTTCGATATTTACAGGATTGTTTTAAGTCGAATGAATTCAATTACACAAATGAATTAATCGTCAGAAATTCGAAGTTTTGTTGTTATCTTGCTCGAGTGAATTAGGACGTTTGAATATCACTATAAGTGAAGTAACATTTCATTTAACATTACGTTTAGGAGTTATGATGATAAAAGCTTTCGAGGCAAATTGGTATTCGAATGGTTTGTGATTTAGTTTAATTTCGATTAATGGGTTTAAATTTGGAATAGTGTTCAAGATTCTTTTATATTTAATTTCTTTCTGTTTTAGGTGATGTTATTTAATTCGATTTACTTTAACTTTAATTTAATTTAATTTAGCTTTAATTTTAATTTAATTTAATTTAATTCAATTTAGTTTGATTTGATATTAAATTAATTTAATTTAATTTGATTTAATTTCCTTTAATTTAATTTAATTTGATTTAATTTTAATTTAATTTGATTTAATTTAATTTAATTTAATTTAATTTAATATGTTTTAATTTAATTTAATTTAATTTAATTTGTTTTAATTTAGTCTAATTTAATTTAAATTAATTTATTTATTTAATTTAATTTAATTTAATTTAATTTAATTTGTTTATTTAATTTAATTTAATTTAATCTTTAATTTAATTTTACTTTTACTTTTAATTTAATTTTATTTTATTTAATTTGTTTGATTTAATTTAAATTTGATTTAATTTAATTTAATTTAATTTAATTTAATTTAATTTAATTAATCTTTTATTTAATTTGATTTAATTTAATTTAATTTAATTTGATTTATTTAGTTTAATTTAATTTTAATTTAATTTTTAATTTAATTTTATTTTTAACTTTAATTGAAATTTTAAAAGAGTTTAATAATTTAACTTTAATTTAATGATTAAGTCTTTTAATATTTTAAGTTTGAGTTATCATTTTAATTAAAAATTAAATATTAATGAGATGATTAATTTAGGGATTTTTAAATTAAAGAATAAATCTACTTCTAACAATATCACTATTTTAATAATTTCAATTTTATTATTCTTCAAATTTAATCGATTATTTAATTAAGGTTTAGTTCAATTATTTTAAATTTTTTAATGGGTTTCTACCACTTTAATTATTTAAATTTCAATCATCCAAATCAGATTAAGATCAAATATTTTACTTGTTAATTTTATTAAGCACTAAAGTTTTAATTAAGGGTTAAAATTTTAATTACTGACTTTGCTTTTAAGCTTAATAATTTCATAACTCACTAAATTGAGCTTAAATGAACTTGAAATTTTTATGTGACTTCACTCATATGTCGATAAAGACATGAGAGGAGAAAATGTGATTTTTTGAATTTAATTTATTTATATAATTATTTTTGGTAGAAAATAGAGATTTCAGGAAAATTTAATAACATGACCGAGGAAAGTTTACGTCGTTAAGAAAATTAGGGGACATTCCTAATGACGAGATGAACCACTTGGACCAATTTTGGTGATTTTTGAATTATATTATTTTTATTATAATTATTTTAAGTTTTGGAGTGTTAATTAATTTAAAAATAAAATAAATGTTGAAAAATGAATTTTATATTTTTCAAAAATCTCTCCGATATCGAGGAAATCGGAGAATCAATTTTATCGATTTTCGATTTTTCTTTGATTTATTATAATTATTTTAGTGAAAATGCTAGAAAATACATTTTTAAATTTTAAAATTACCACAGAGGCTTAAAAATTTAATATCTCATTAAATGAATCTAAGAAAAATATAGGGTTTTGTTCTAAGTGATTAAAATTCAAAATGTGACATTTTGGTGAATTTTATTATTTTTGTGATTTTTATTATTTTTTAATTATTAAAAATATTAAAATAATATTAAAAAATCAACTTTTTTAGAAAATTGAAATTTTAATTTTCTTAAATTCACTGATATCGGAGAGGCTCCAAAACCGATTTGGTGAATTTTGAAAGGTATTTTGAAAGTTATGAATTTTTAAAATTCAAATTGACTAAATGGGCTTAATCAACCAATTTAGTAGAAGTTGCTTAGATCAAATTGACTCAAATTTTTATGGTGGGTTATCTCGATCCTAAAGGTCGATGGAGAATCGATTCGAGTCAATGTGATGTATGGTTAACTCTAATTAATTAGAGGCACTATTTTGGGTGTTTAAGCCAATTAGGGTTATTTTAAATGAACTAACTCGAAACCTATTTTCACTAGAGTCTATACGAGTCATTAAGGACATCGCCAAATTTTCCTAGAATTTGTTTCACGACATGCTAATTATTGGAATTAAAATACTCAAAACGATACACATGAATTTGAAAAATCAATAACTTCTCGTAGGGATGGCCTGCGACTTTGGAAAATTCGGGGAATGTTCCAAATTCGGAGGCGAAAGCCCATGGTCTCATGCTATGGTGAATTTCCTATATGCATGGAGAATTAAAAGAATGCGAAACGATAAATAAATTATTAAAAATAAAATACTTGATGAAATTAAATAATTTCTTTTTCACATTATTCTCATACATTCAGCTGAGCGAGAGGGTATTTTTATTTTATTTTTCGATTTTTCTACACAAAGTTATGGATTTTTGAAGTTTAGGGAATTAAATAAATAGGAAAAAATCCCTAATTTTCTATTTATCCACGCGGCGCCGCGTCAACCTCGGCGTCTCCGAACGGCCACGAGGCGCGCTCTCATTCGACGCCGCCGTTTGAGTCAGCAGCCCGGGCCCCGCGGTTCACGTACCATCTCCGGTCAGACGCCATCCGGCCGTCCGTCCGCGTGTGTATTAAATGGACGGCATCCGTTCCATCGTCCACGAGCGTCTAGCCGAGAGCCGTCCATCTTCTGAGCCTAAGATCTCACTCGATACTTGACCAAATTTAACGTCTTATGCTCTATGGATTCGTCTCGAGAAGACGAACACATCCATACGGTTTATGTGGGATAAAATTTACTTAATAAAAATGGAGAATGCTCAGAAGCTCGGGAAGAAGAGTGAGGCCATACCTTTGCTCAGAGAAGTGTGGCTTCGATCCGAGGGTTGTTTCGCCTTCGATTGGATCCAGTGAGCTCCGGATGAAGTCTCTCTGGTGCAGTGAATCGCTACAGGTAGGATTTTGACCACGGCACGATCACAAAGCTTGGAGGTGGAGCAAGCTAGGTGGCTCCGAAGATGGGGCTTTCTGTCGGTGGACACCTTCTCTTGGTGCGGGTGAAGGTGTAGGACCAATCGATTTGGGGATTGGCTCGTTCTGTGGAGAAGTGTCACGGTTTCGGGCTTGGATTTCAACTACGAAATTGAGCTCGCGGAGAGGAAATGGCGGGGGATTTCGGTGGGGATCAAATGCTCTATGTATGGGGAGTAGTACGGAACAATTTTGGCGAGTTTCCTTAAGGTTTGTTTCGAGCACCTCTCATGGCCGAGAAGGGGTGGTGTTTAAATAGGAGAGGGTGGAGGGCCTCCGGGAGAGTTACGGCTTGGGATCAGTTGCTCTTGGCGAGAGAAGAACGTTATAATGGCCGCGGGGATGGGGCGGCTCGACGAGGGAGAATTCCAAAGTTGGCTCACATGTGAGCTCTCGGCCATGGTGTTTTCCGGCGACACAGTGTGGTGGCCGGCCGGGCATGGGTCACCCTCGAGGTCGGTGGGTCGGGTGGGACTTGGTGCAAGCGATTGGCAATTGCCATGTGTAAAGGCTTTGATCCAAAGTAGAATGGGGCATGGCTAGTTTTGAGTCTAAATGGGTCAATCCACCCATTTGGGCTTGGTGCACCCTCGAGGTGGCTTTGGATGCTTGTGGGGATCAAATGGATCGAGTTGGTTTGGCATGGAGAAGTCTCCATCCAAATATATTTGGATTAAATTTAAGTTTAGGTGAAACATGATTAAGGCTAATGAGCTTTAGGGATTAAGGAAAGCCCTCCCTCTTCTTACCCGATATGGCATGGTGGAGTGTCAAGGCTCTCATGGCTCGCATGTGGCTCATGCATGGCTTCATGGCTCACCTTTGGCTTGGAAAAAAGTTTGGTCGATTTCATAAAAATGGATTTTAAGGATTTTGGATAATTTGGTGGAAATTTGGATGAAGCTTCATTTAGAATTATTTGATCATTGGTTTAGGACTTAGGGATGATTTTAATTGAAAGTATGATGAGGGGAAATGCCATATGGGCTATGGGACCAATTTTGGGCCTTTGGATGTGGTGAAAGATTGGCTTTTAAAATGGTTTAAGGAATGGGCCTTTAAGTTTAAAAATGAGTTTATGGATGGGAATTTTGTAAAGAGGTTGGGCCAAATAATTGTTGGGTTTAGCTCATGGATGTGTCATGAGTGACTTGAAGCAATTGGGGGTGATTTGGGTTTGAATTGGGTTGAATTTGGGCTCTTTTGGTGAATGGGCCAATATAGGTCGAAGTGGGCCAAGTTGGGCCAATGTTGGGCTAGGGTTGAAATTGATGTAAAATTAATGTTGAAAAATGTTTATGGGAGTGTTTCAAGAGGTTTTGACTTTGGTTGGGCTTTGATTTTGGGGTTTGGGCTCATTTGGGTTAGGTTTGGGTTTAGGTCGAAATTGGGCCTTTTAGCTTTGGGTTGAATTTGAGTGGGATTTGGGTCTAAATTTTGGGCAAATCATGTTAGTGTTTTGCTTGTGGGGATGCTAAGGAAGATTTAGAAAAGACTTGGGGTTAATTGGAGTTGAATTGGGTGAGTTTGGGTTATGTTTGGGTCATGGGTCCAAATTGGGCTTTAAGGCCAAAAGTGAAATTGGATCTAAATGTAACTCAAATTGGACTTGGATTTGGTCTAGATTGGTGTTGGGAATGTTGAATTGAATTTTAGAATTGAATTGGACCAGAATTTGGGTCAATTGGGTATGTTTGGTTTGACATTGGGTTCACTTAGGGTTAAAATGGGTCAAATTGGGGGTTTTGACAAAAGTAAGGTAAATTGACAAAATTGACTCGTGGTGTAGTTGAACAAAATGAAATTGGGAATATTTGGGATTTTACGGAATTTTCGGGAATTTTTCGAATTTTTGGATTTTTGGAGTCGAGAGGGGTATTTTGGGTATTTGGAGGGTATTGGGAGGTATTTTTGGAATTTTTGGTATTTTTGGGTATGGATGATCAATTTGAGTGATGTGGAAGTGTTTGGGATTGATTTTGGGGAATTTTGGGTGATTTGGAAATTTTGAAAAATTTGGGTAATTTCGAGAACTTTGGGTAGGTTAAGGCGGGTGTAGAGATTCGAAGTCGAAAATTGAAAATTTGGAAAATTGAAGATTGGGTAAATTTGAGTGGATAGAAATCATCTTGGTTGAGCAATGAAGCTAGCATCAGCCTCATGAGTCGATGAAGGGACTCATTTGAGGCATTCATCTATGTTGTTCTAACCCTCTTAGCGAGGGCTTAGGGGTTAAGGACCATCCATGTGAATCACTCTACGTGAGTCGGGAAGTCGAGTTAGGTATGGGTGTGGTTTTAGGAGGTGTGTGAAAGTGTAGTGTATGAGTGTAGTGTATGAGTGTAGTGTGTGTGTAAGTCGGCCCGCTCAGCGAGACCAGGTCACTGGGCGGTCCTAAGGCCAAAGAGTCCTATAGGAACTCATCTTTTAAACTTCCACATTTGATTTCGACCTCTCAGGTGATTAGGGGTCTACGGTCGAGTTTGTGGAGTTTGCGGGGAGTTAAGAAGTGGTTTGAAATTCTAGATGGTGGATCCCGATTCTAGTCATCAAGATAGTCGAAGAGGAAAAGTCAAAATTTAGATCACAATGTCTAAAAAGAAGAAGAGAAGACCTCATCAAAAATGAGGTCAACACCTTGATTTGAAATTGGTTCACGTTTACAAATGACGGATCATATATTGAAGAATTAAGAATATATGAAGGTTGAATGGTATGCATGTAAACATACCCTTTGTTTCTTTTATTTGGCTGTATGCAGGACTTAAGCAATATGTTATATATATAGTTATTGTGGGTGATCCTTATTCTTGAAGTCCTCTTCACTATTCATTCAAAAGATTTTTCTAAAAAATGATTTTTGGTTTAAAATTAATAAACATCTGATTATGGCCTTTTCTTATTCTTCTACGTACCTGAACTGTTGCTTGTACTTTGAGAGAATGTTTATGAATTATAATCTGGAGTTGGTGTTGGATTTTTTTTTTTTTTTTTTTTATTGAATTAGAAGGCTTGGGAGATCTCCTTTACCTTGGTTTTACTAAGGCCAAATTTGGTATTGTATGTATGGAAAAGTCGAAGTTAATTTATTTAAATTATAAAATCTGAATCTCTTACTCTAGCATGTTCAAATGAGCTTTTCGGGTTCCATGATATTGGGACATTTCCTACGTTTCGATTTAGTGAGTCTGAACTTTGGAATTTTTGGACCTTTCTTTGCAATTACCCGCTGAAGCATGATTTTAAAAGAAAGGAGTTGTCATTGTGGTATTTTCTGAAACCGGGATTTGGAAATGTTGAATGATCTTTTGCTTTGGTTCACTAAAGCTGAATTTCAGAATTTTGATAATTTCTTCTAATTTTGTTGCTGAAATCAAATTTTGGAACATGATGTTTAAGAAGATTGCCTTACATTGCTTGAACAACTATTTATGAGCAAATTTATTGGCTTTTTTGATTTGCTGAAATTAAATTCGATGGTATATTTTGCTTTCAATTATTGGACTCATTTGTTAGTTTGCTGAATCTTCCCTGCACTTGCTGAAGTAGAAGTTTTTTTTTTTTTTAGAGAATATATATATGTTTCCTTACCTTGGCTTGGATGAGCAAAATTCTGGAATTGAATTATTAAGCACAGTTTAATTGATTCAAATTTGTTTTATTGGATTTGGAAATGCCATTTAGCTTGACTTCACTTGTGAAAGTTGGAATTTCTTTGGATTATATTACATATGGAATATCAAAGTGGGCAATAAGTTGGACATGCGGGGTACAGGCAATGATGCACACTCGAATAATCGTGCTTTTATAGCCGAGACAAATAATAAAAATCAATACTTAATATTAGATGCCCATCTCACCTTGAGTTTGGTAGTTCTAATCCCTACCTTTAAGAAATCCAGGAACCAACAACAGATACTATGATACCAGATATTACACTGGTACGACAACAGATACTACACCACATTTACACTACAATAAACACCACCCTTGCACAACAGATACTACATCAACACATCAAATCAAATGTCACACACATAGCACAACACATCACACATATGTCACAACAAACACATATCACATTGAACACATACAACACATTAAACATCACACATACATACCACTTATCAAATATCACACACATACATACCACACATTAAATACCACATACATGTTATACACTATACACTACATATAACACACACTATACACTATACATTGTCCATTAAACACTACACTATGCACTAATTAGCACACATTACACACCACTGACCAGATACTACGTATCAGACATTACATTTATAAGAACTCACATACTACGATCACAGATGCTACACTTTCAAATTCAGATATACTACTGTGGTTCACTCACTAATTAAGTGGTAGGGATTAGGATTGCTTACTCTAGGGTGATTTCTTGGTGACTTTATACGAGATTGATATGGACATCGATACTTCAGGTTGCCTGTGGGATCGTGATAGAAAAAAGTCTACGGTATCGAGCCTATCCTCAAATAAATTCTTATTCCCCCACTTTGATCTTTTATATGTTTATAGCTAAACTTGATTGTATAGCTACTTGTAATTATTAGCTTGCTTCCGAGGCATCGACGGAGTTGGCCAGGAACACATTTTTTTATTGTACAGTTCATTTACTTTCTTTATTACATGCATTCTTTTACTTTTGTATATATTTACCTGTATTCATACTTTTCTTTTATACTTGCCCCTAGGATAGGCCATCTAGGGTATGGTTAGTTTCTTTTTATTACACATGTTTATTTTGATTATTGCTTCTCTTGCATACCTGTGCATACCCCTAGGATAGGCCATCTAGGGCATGGTTAGTTTCTTTTTATTACACATGTTTATTTTGATTATTGTTTCTTTTGCACACCTGTACATACCCCTAGGATAGGCCATTTAGGGCATGGTTATTTCCTTTTTATTATACTTGTTTATTTTAATTATTCCCTCGCATATACCCTTAGGATAGGCCATTCGAGGCATGGTCTTCTCTTTTCTCTTCTATCTTTAACCTTTCTCGAGACGAGACGACAGAGGACGAATGAAGGGTCTTCAATCGGATGTTCGTAGATTTAAATAACATCTATAGGGCGTCGAGGTTGTCTTTTGATATGACGTAAATCCTCACATTATCTTTTAGGACTTAGTACGATTTCATATCGTACGATATATGTCCTAAACTGTTTAGGATTCCGAGGATGTCGTTTGGCACGACATAAATTCTCTCATATTTTTGGGTCATTTACACATGACATGTAGATATAAATCTCAAATCATCTAAATAATTTACAGGATTAAAATATCAAATACAACTTCACTTTCAAAGATATAAAGCTCAATCATAGGATAGTTTGAGATGTCAGCGTAGCTCTTTCGGTATCTTCGACGTCTCCTACTTCTTTACTTCTCTGGACTTCGAAAATAAGCTGTTCCATATTGAACCTTTCCCTTTGATTTTCCTACGACTAGTCGTGAAAACTTGAACGTCGAAATTCTTGAAGACGAGCTTATGATCTTTATTGAGAGTTTTCTTAGGTAACTTCGGTTGCTTAAGATGTAATTAACTATAGAGCTTGCCTACATAGGGAATTAGGAACCAGATTAATCTAAGCCCTTTCTAATCTGTGTATTAGATAAGGGAATTTGTCATTATAAAATACGCGGACCAAAATAGAGTCATAAACTTTTAAGTTTAGATAGTTAAGCTACTAACAAGTGGTACGCTCATCTTTCGGGATGATGTGTCACTTGTGGTATCGTGCTCAACTATTTAAACTATTTGATATGAGATCTATCTGGTCTCGTTATTTTCAAAATAAAATAATCTATCAACATTTTCAAAATCAAAATAAAATACTTTACATATTACATTAAATTTAAATTTTAAAATTTTATTTTCAAAATAATAAGAAAAAATTAGCCAACAGTAACTTGTCTTGTAGGGATAAGTTCATTTTTATCATTAACAATGACAGTTACTCCTCCTTTCTTCCGAACACAATGAATAGGACTTACCCATTGACTATTCGAAATAGGATAAATAATACCAGCATCTAACCATTTAATAATTTCTTTTTTAACAACCTCTTTCATGATAGGATTTAATTGTCTTTGCGATTCTATAGTTGGTTTAAACTTTTCTTCCATTAAGATTACATGCATGCAAATGGAAGGGCTTATTCCTCTTATATCGTGAATAATGCAGCAAAAGCTTTCTTATAATTCTTTAACACACCTATTAGTTTTTCTTCTTAATCTGTACTAAGTTCAGAAGAAATAATAACATTGATTTAAGAACATTGAATTTAATTTCTTGATCATTAACTCTCATGGTTAGTTCTCCTTTTTGCACATCAATCATAGCTCGTCCGGTAGCTAGAAAAGATCTCCCTAAAATAATATGTATCTCTTTATCTTCTTCCATATCAATCTTGTCGAAATCTACGGGGAAGATAAATTTATCCACTTTTACAAGTACATCCTCTATAACTCCTTTAGGATAAGAGATAGATTTATCACTAGCTTGAAGGATTACTGATGGTGGGAGTAATATCTCCTAAATCTAATCTTCGAAAGATAGAAAATGGCATGAGATTAATACGCTTCCTAAATCACAAAAAGCTTTTCCCAAATTTTTCTCCGATAGCACATAGTATAGTGAAACTTAGGGATCCTTAAGCTTTTCGAGTAATTTCTTTTGAATTATTGCACTGCATTCTTCACTTAGTGCCACGATTTAAAAGCTTCAATTTTCATTTTTGCTTAAAATATCCTTCATAAATTTTACATAAGTTGACATTTCTTCAAAGCTTGAAAAAGGTATATTAATAGTAAGTTTCTTAAAAATTTCGAAGAACTTAGAAAATTGATGATCGAGTTTACTGCTGTTTAAGTCTTTGAGAAAAAGGTGGTGGTGGTTTTTCAACTTCCACATTAACGAGTATAACGAGTTTGATCTTGGTAGGAGAGAGAGTTTCTTTAGGTTTTTCAATCTCTTCGACCTCAATCTCTTTTTCGATTTCATTCGCATTCTTTCTTTTAATTCCTTTCAACTTAAGTTGCCATGACTTTAGCATTGTTCATGTTCTTTTCAGTTTCCTTTGGATTAATTTCAACATTACTTAGGAAGTGTTCCTACATATACATTATTAATTAAAGTAGCAATTTGCCTCGATTGATTTTCAATATTACGAATAGCAGTATTTTGATTTTGTAATTGATTATTCATTGGTAATATTAATTCCTCTATTGATAACTTTTTTGGTTAATTATTAAATCCAGGAGGTTTAAAATTTGGATTAACTTGATTATTCCAATTTCCAGTGGGATGGGATTGATTATTTCCCCATTGTTGTTGTGAATTATTCCGATTAAAATTATGATGATTTTTCCACTCGAGATTATAATAATTTGAATAAAGATTATTTTTACTTGCGATAGCTTGTAAAGTTTCGATAGTTTGAGAATCTTCAATATTAGCGAGTTATTTTGCGAAATATTAATTGCAAAACTATCTATTTCTTAGACATTGCTGCTACTTGTGAAGCTAAAATAGAAAAGGCTTCATTATCGTGAATACTTGCCATCTTTTTAGGATTAATCATTTCGGAAGGCCATTGAAAATTGTTATTAGCCATTTCTTCAATTAAAGTGTAAGCTTCTCAAATGATTTAGACATTAAAGAACCTCCAGATGACAGCATCAATAATTGATTTTAAAGATCTAATTAATCCATTTATAAAATGTTTGAATAATTAACCAATCAGGTAAAGCATGATGAGGATATTTTCTTAATAGTTCTTTAAATCTTTCCCAAGTTTCATATATTGTCTCCCTGTCAAATTGACTAAACGAAGTAATATCGTTTCTTAATTTAACTGTTTTAGAAGGAGGAAAATATTTAGCAAGGAATTTTTGTGTCATTTCAGCCCATGTTTTAATAGAGCCGATCGCTAATGAGTTTAACCACATCTTTGCTTTATCTCTTAAAGAAAAAGGAAAGAGTCTGAATCTAATAGCATCATCGAAACATTATTATATTTAAAGGTAGCACAAAGTTCTAAAAAACTAACAAGATGTAAATTTGGATCCTCATTTGGTGTTCCATCAAATTGATTATTTTGCACCATTTGAATAATAGACGATTTAAGTTCAAAAGAATTAGCATCTACAGTTGGTATTTGAATACTACTATGAAGTTCATCATCTGTAGGGTTAGCATAATCCCTTAATCGTTTATAAACATTTTGATCATTAAGTTCGATTGGATTTTGTAAAGTAGCCATTTCTTGAAATTTTTGAATTTGTTTTCCCTTTTTAATTTTTCTAATTGTTCTTTCTAATTCAGAATCTAAAGGTATTAATCCTTCAGAACCAAATCTTCGCATAAAACAAGGAATAAAATACAATTTTTTTTTATTTTATATTTTTAATTTTTTTAATATTTTTATATTTTTAGAAATATAATATTTTTTACGAAATTTATAACTATTTTATTTCTTTCCCAGCAACTGACGCAAAAATTCGACCGACCATAAGTTACGCGATAATTTATGCTTTCAAAAGATGGCCAAAGCTTGACTCGATTTATAATAAGTAGCTAGTGTATAAATCAAAATATTGTAAATTTTAGAAATTACTTTACATGCTTAGAAGTACTTCGCAAGTATACGTATCGTTTCGAAGTAATATAGGGTTTTATTATAACCCAAGTATCGATCCCATGAGGAAAAATTATAGAAATAAATTTTCTAAATATTATATTTTAAAAATATCTTTTTATCCTCTAAATTAACTATAAATTACTATTAATTTACTAGATGCAATTAAAGAAAACAATACTAAGAGAATGATTTATGAAAACTATATAAAATAACAACTTTCTTTCCTTGATTAATTCAAGCTTTTTAAGATAATTTAATATTCGTTGGAGACTTTGATTTATGGTATTGTGCTGAATAAAAGCATTCATATTCTTTACCCTTTGATCCAGTGCGCAAAGAACATTGGCTAACTTACGGATCGAGTCCGGATGTATTGTTAGTAGTAATGGGTTAATCTAGACTCTCACTACTAGATGTCCAAGGGTGGCTATGGTCGGCCCAACTAGTGACCCATTCCTGATTTATAAATCAAATTAGAAGAATTTAGCCTGTCACTCTAAAACTTATCAATTCTACGCCCTTTAAATCTTATCTTCCTATTTATTTGCACTTCACCTTGAATAGCCCGCATGACGCCTTCGACTACCGAGGATTCATGTGACATTTACAAGTTAAGAGTTCTTCTCCTTCGAGGTTTCAAAACTCTTCGACGGGTTTTAACAATTTAAATGTCCATTTTAAAAAGTAAAGTAAGATCGGTATTAATGTCATCACGATGTTTTTGAAAATGTTTTGAATTTTAATTCTCCATCGAATCTTTATATTATCTTATCTATCTCTTCATGATTGAAGAAAGAAAGTAAACTAACTACTCGAACACATTGAAAATAAATAGCGAAAACATAATAAATAAACTTTGAATCGAATATAAAAATACTTATCTCAAATATTCCTTCTACGGATCTTCGACTCGTGACTCCACGATGTAATGAACTCCGAGATGCTACAACTTGAAAATAAACTCACTAAACTAAACAAAAGTGGCCCTAAATTTCTCTCTCAATTCTCAGACTCTCTCTCTCTAATGAAATTTCTCTCTCTAAGGAGGCTAGAGGGGTGGGGCGAATGGGGGCGATTTTCTGCGAAGGAGTGGACTCCTATTTATAGGCTCCGAGGGTTGCCTTGAGGCACCTCTTCAAAACATATCCAAATTCGATGAATCTTCTAGAAGGTCGGTCGGCGCTGGCGCCGGAATCGCAGCGCCTGGCGCGGACACCGCGTCTAGTTCTTCGCACCTCTTCGCTTTGGCTCGCACCTCTTCACGTTTAAAACCGTTTTGGAGAGTCCAAATGCAATGTATCACATGTCCTATTATCAAGGAACAACTGCCAGTTCTGCTCACTCCTTCAAAATAACCATCCAAAAGTCGTCAAAAACTTGACAGTTTCTGTATCGAGTCTGGCGCTTAGGCGCCAAGCCATATTTTTTTCTTCTTTTTGTATTTTGCTCCATTTTTGCTCCTTTTTGCTCCTTTTCTTTTTCTAAACCTTTTTACATCACCTACATCCAAAAACACAAAAATATTTTTCATTAAAGCATAATATGCTTAGAAATTGATAAAAATCAAGGCATAAAAATATGTATTTTTCTTCATGGATCAATCTCCTCTTACTATAGAAAAATCAGAGAAGATCCCTCATGATAGAGAGAACAAGATCCCTAAATTTCATGCCATTGTAAAATATGTATGAAAATAGAAAATTAAAATACCAAATAATGTATTTAATTAATTAAAAATCAAAAAATGAATAAAATAAGCTTGAAACCATTTTCACATTATTCTCCTCTATTTATTGAGCAAGATAGTATTTTTATTTTATTTTTCAGATTTTTCTACACCATGTTATAGATTTTTGAAGTTGGACTGATTTAAATAATTAAATTAAACCCTATTTTCCTACTTATCAAGCGCGGCGCCACCTTATTTTATGGTGCATCGAAGCACTACGCGTCGTCTCCCCATTTGGCACTGCCTTCCGAATCAGCTGTCACACTGTCACGCTTTATGCATAACAAGTCTGTCCGGCACAATCCTGGTCATCTGTTGAATAGACACTCCATCCAACGGCTTTTGGTCATTATCTTCGCCTTGTTCTTCCCAAAGACCTTCCATACTCTTGACCTAATATCTCGCTCGATACTCAAAAAAATCACATGGGTTTGTTTCTATGGACTCATTTAGCTCAGACAAACCTATATATATGGCTAACCTAGCCCTAAATCACGCCAACATGGATGGAGAATTGAAATAAGCTCGGGAGAGGGAGAGAGCTCAATACCTTTGTCTAAGAGGGGAGGCCTCAATCAGATGGTTGCAGAAACCTCAGGAAGGTCCAACGAGCTCGCATATTAAGTCCCTTGCCCTCGTGAAATGCCTAGACCCAAGTTTGATCAGGCCCAATTACAGGTGTTGATCAATGTCTATGCTAGATGCTCTCTATGATTGGGCTTTTACGGGGTATCTTTTTCGTTCAGTGTGGGTATGGTGTTGGTGAAGTTAACTGAAATTTTGTACAGTGTGGAGCTGTGGCAAGTGTGTTCTGGTTTCAGTTTGATTTTGAACTCAAAATTTGAGCTCAGACAGTGGGGATGATGACTGGAAGTTGGTTAGCTTGAGTTTAGAATGGCTAGAGGAAGCTTTGGAAGAAATTTGGTAGAGTTTCTCGAGGGTAAAATATTCATCTCCTCCTTTGGCCGTGAGAGATTTAGACAGCCATGGTTGGAGCTGGGTTCAGGGCTTGGCAATGGGTGGAATCAACTGCTTAGGTGGAGTGATGAACAGCTGATATAGCCAATCAGAGCTGGACAGGCTATGAGTGAATTTGGGTTTTGTTCATTGGAGGTTTCTCTCAGTTTTGAGGTGCTCCAGTGATTAGGCTGGACGGTCAGGCTAAGGGAGGGTGGCCAGAGGTCAGATAAGCCAGTGAGTGGTCCATCAAAGCATTAAATTGATTTTGGGAAAGCTTTTGGCAAAGATCCCATTGGCCTAGCTTACAATGGGAAGAAATCCCCTAAATTAGGGGACCCTTGGTCCATGGCTTCAGTAGGTTTGGCTAGGTGGGTCTGGCTCATTCCCTAGGGTCAATTTGGTAGCTGTGGGAGATTTGGTTTAGTCACATTGGGCTAAATAGGTCACATTGGGTCATGGGTTCAATTTGGGATAGGATGGAATAACTTGGGTTTGAGGCTTGGGTTGGGCCAAATTGATTAAGACAAATGGTGTAAATGATTGTTGTGAAGGGTTTAAAAAAGGATTGGAGATTTTGAATTGGTTTGTGGGATCAATTTGGCTTGATTTGGTCACTTGGTCAATTTTGGGACATTTGGGTTAGCTTGGGTTTGGTTTAGGCTAGAGAGGGGTTATGTCTCAATTGATTGGTCAAAATAGTGTAAGGGGATGTTATGAGGTGTTTTGGATAATAATTGAATGGAAATTTTAGAATTGGGGCATTCAATTTGATGAAATTTCTTCACATGACAAATTTGGGGTAAATTTAGGGATTTTGATTTAGATTGGATTTCGGTGACGTTTGGGCTCAAATTAGGATGAATTGGTGGATCAATTTGATGTGTAGAAATGTTATGAAGGGTTTAGGATTCAAATTTGGGGAAAATACATTGGCTAAGAGCTTCAATTTGGGGGATTTAGGCCATATGGTCAAAATTAGAGCTTTTTGACTGAGAACGATTCTATCTAAAACTCATCCTGAAAATGATTCTTGCGATTCGAAGATTCTTGTTTAATTGGTGTTTCTGAGTTGATGTACTTCTTGAAGGAAAATCTTCTTCCTATTCTTCATGCTCCCTCTGCTTGCTTCTTGCTTCTTCTTCTTCCTCTTCTTCTTCCTTTCTTAGTCATTTCATGAAACATATGTGCTCATATGGCTATACTGAATAACCGAGGAAATGAGCTTAAATATAATATATACAATATATGTTTACTGATTCTTGTTGAAGCTGGAAGTTTTCCTGTGAAGGGGAGGTGAGAGTTAGTTAATTTCCTGAATCGTTTATGAAGTGTATTTGGCTCTGGAATGAAGCTTGGCCCTTAAAATTATGAAGCATGATTTTTATGGATACTTGACTTGATACAGAAGTTTCATCTCTTTAATTTCTTGAAATTACTTGAGTCGCCACTTTTGTGAAATTAATTTTAATGAAGTTTGTGAAGTGAGTTTGCTAAGTGCTTTTTGTTTAAGAAGTTTGCTCACTTAAAAGATCAATTAAAATAATCTTGAGAAAACATCAATTTTCTCTTTGAATGGTGTAAGAATCAAAGTTTATGTGCCACCTTAGAATTACAATAGCTTCTTGATATTTTGAAATATATGTATGTTTATCTCGAATTACTCATTCAATTTGATGTTGAATGAAATACAAGGAAAAGAAATTGGTAAACTCTTGACATTCTAATTACATGGCCTTGATTTGAAATTGGTTCACGTTTACAAATGAGGGATCATATATTGAAGAATTAAGAATATATGAAGGTTGAATGGTATGCATGTAAACATACCCTTTGTTTCTTTTATTTGGCTGTATGCAGGACTTAAGCAATATGTTATATATATAGTTATTGTGGGTGATCCTTATTCTTGAAGTCCTCTTCACTATTCATTCAAAAGATTTTTCTAAAAAATGATTTTTGGTTTAAAATTAATAAACATCTGATTATGGCCTTTTCTTATTCTTCTACGTACCTGAACTGTTGCTTGTACTTTGAGAGAATGTTTATGAATTATAATCTGGAGTTGGTGTTGAATTTTTTTTTTTTTTTTTTTTTTACTGAATTAGAAGGCTTGGGAGATCTCCTTTACCTTGGTTTTACTAAGGCCAAATTTGGGATTGTATGTATGGAAAAGTCGAAGTTAATTTATTTAAATTATAAAATCTGAATCTCTTACTCTAGCATGTTCAAATGAGCTTTTCGGGTTCCATGATATTGGGACATTTCCTGCGTTTCGATTTAGTGAGTCTGAACTTTGGAATTTTTGGACCTTTCTTTGCAATTACCCGCTGAAGCATGATTTTAAAAAGAAAGGAGTTGTCATTGTGGTATTTTCTGAAACCGGGATTTGGAAATGTTGAATGATCTTTTGCTTTGGTTCACTAAAGCTGAATTTCAGAATTTTGATAATTTCTTCTAATTTTGTTGCTGAAATCAAATTTTGGAACATGATGTTTAAGAAGATTGCCTTACATTGCTTGAACAACTATTTATGAGCAAATTTATTGGCTTTTTTGATTTGCTGAAATTAAATTCGATGGTATATTTTGCTTTCAATTATTGGACTCATTTGTTAGTTTGCTGAATCTTCCCTACACTTGCTGAAGTAGAAGTTTTTTTTTTTTTAGAGAATATATATATGTTTCCTTACCTTGGCTTGGATGAGCAAAATTCTGGAATTGAATTATTAAGCACAGTTTAATTGATTCAAATTTGTTTTATTGGATTTGGAAATGCCATTTAGCTTGACTTCACTTGTGAAAGTTGGAATTTCTTTGGATTATATTACATATGGAATATCAAAGTGGGCAATAAGTTGGACATGCGGGGTACAGGCAATGATGCACACTTGAATAATCGTGCTTTTATAGCCGAGACAAATAATAAAAATCAATACTGAATATTAGATGCCCATCTCACCTTGAGTTTGGTAGTTCTAATCCCTACCTTTAAGAAATCCAGGAACCAACAAGAGATACTACGATACCAGATATTACACTGGTACGACAACAGATACTACACCACATTTATATCTAGGGTATCTAGGGTATGGTTAGTTTCTTTTTATTACACATGTTTATTTTGATTATTGTTTCTCTTGCATACCTGTACATACCCCTAGGATAGGCCATCTAGGGCATGGTTAGTTTCTTTTTATTACACATGTTTATTTTGATTATTGCTTCTTTTGCATATCTGTACATACCCCTAGGATAGGCCATTTAGGGCATGGTTATTTCCTTTTTATTATACATGTTTATTTTAATTATTCCCTAGCATATACCCTTAGGATAGGCCGTTCGAGGCATGATCTTCTCTTTTCTCTCCTATCTTTATCCTTTCTCGAGACGAGACGACAGAGGACGAATGAAGGGTCTTCGATCGGATGTTCGTAGATTTAAATAACATCTATAGGGCGTCGAGGTTGTCTTTTGATATGACGTAAATCCTCACATTATCTTTTAGGACTTAGTACGATTTCATATCGTACGATATATGTCCTAAACTGTTTAGGATTCCGAGGTTGTCGTTTAGCACGATATAAATCCTCTCATATTTTTGGGTCATTTACACATGACATGTAGATATAAATCCCAAATCATCTAAATAATTTACAGGATTAAAATATCAAATACAACTTCACTTTCAAAGATATAAAGCCCAATCATAGGATAGTTTGAGATGTCACTGAAGCTCTTTCAGTATCTTCGACGTCTCCTACTCTTTACTTCTTTGGACTCTGAAAATAACTGTTCCATATTGAACCATTCCCTTTGATTTTCCTACAACTAGTCGTGAAAACTTGAACGTTGAAATTCTTGAAGAAGCCCATGATCTTTATAGAGAGTTTTCTTAGGTAACTTCGGTTGCTTAAGATGTAATTAACTATAGAGGCTTGCCTCTATAGGGAATTAGGAACCCAGATTAATCTAAACCCTTTCTAATCTGTGTATTAGATAAGGGAATTTGTCGGCTATAAAATACGCAGACCAAAATAGAGTCATAAACTTTTAAGTTTAGATAGTTAAGCCTACTAACAAGTGGTACGCTCATCTTTCGGGATGATGTGTCACTTGTGGTATCGTGCTTCAACTATTTAAACTGTCTGATATGAGATCTATCCGAGTCTCGTTATTTTCAAAATAAAATAATCTATCAACATTTTCAAAATCAAAATAAAATACTTTACATATTACATTAAATTTAAATTTTAAAATTTTATTTTCAAAATAATAAGAAAAAATTAGCCAATGCATTAACTTGTCTTGTAGGGATAAGTTCATTTTTATCATTAACGATGACGATTCTCTCTTTCTTAGAACACGATGAATAGAACTTACCCATTGATTATTCGAAATAGGATAAATAATACCAGCATCTAACCATTTAATAATTTCTTTTTTAACAACCTCTTTCATGATAGGATTTAATTGTCTTTGCGATTCTATAGTTGGTTTAAACTTTTCTTCCATTAAGATTCTATGCATGCAAATGGAAGGGCTTATTCCTCTTATATCGATGAATAGTCAAGCAAAAGCCTTTCTTATAATTACTTTAACACACCTATTAGTTTTTCTTCTTGATCTGTACTAAGTTCAGAAGAAATAATAACAGGTAAATTTAATGAATTTCCAAGAAACACATATTTTAAATGGGAAGGTAACATTTCTAATTCCAGTTCAGGGGCTTTTTCAATTGATGGTAAAAGTATTTCATTTTGAGTTATGTCTAAATTTTCCCAATTATCTTTTATAAAATAAGTCTCTTCTTCTTCTACAACTTCATCTTCATCGATTAAAAATTCAAATTTTTCTTCGAAATGACTTTACATTTTTCTTGATAATGTTTTTCAATTAAATAATCAATTATATCCATTCGATAACATTTCTCTTTATCGAGAGTACTTCGTTGATTTAAGAACATTGAATTTAATTTCTTGATCATTAACTCTCATAGTTAGTTCTCCTTTTGCACATCAATCATAGCTCGTCAGGTAGCTAGAAAAGGTCTCCCTAAAATAATATGTATCTCTTTATCTTCTTCCATATCAAATCTTATGAAATCTACGGGGAAGATAATTTTATCCACTTTTACAAGTACATCCTCTATAACTCCTTTAGGATAAGTGATAGATTTGTCAATTGCTGAAGGGTTACGATGGTGGGAGTAATATCTCATAAATCTAATCTTCGAAAGATAGAAAATGACATGAGATTAATACTTGCTCCTAAATCGCAAAAAGCTTTTCCCAAATTTTTCTCCGATAGCACGAGGTATAGTGAAACTTGAGGATCCTTAAGCTTTTCAGGTAATTTCTTTTGAATTATTAGCCTTGCATTCTTCACTTAGTGTAATGAGTTTCAAAAGCTTCAAATTTTTATTTTTTGCTTAAAATATCCTTCATAAATTTTACATAAGTTGACATTTCTTCTAAAGCATGAAAAGGTATATAAATAGTAAGTTTCTTAAAAATTTCGAAGAACTTAGAAAATTGATGATCGAGTTTACTATTGTTTAAGTCTTTGAGAAAAAGGTGGTGGTGGTTTTCAACTTCCACATTAACGGGTATAATGAGTTTGATCTTGGTAGGAGAGAGAGTTTCTTTAAGTTTTTCAATCTCTTGACCTCAATCTCTTTTTCGATTTCGTTCGCATTCTTTCTTTTAATTCCTTTCCACTTCAAGTTGCACTGACTTTAACTTGTTCATGTTCTTTTCCGAGTTTCCTTTGAATTAATTTCAACATTACTAGGAAGTGTTCCTACATATGCATTATTAATTAAAGTAGCAATTTGCCCCCATTTGATTTTCAATATTACGAATAGCAGTATTTTGATTTTGTAATTGATTATTCATTTGTAATATTAATTCCTCTATTGATAACTTTTTTGGTTAATTATTAAATCTAGGAGTTTTAAAATTTGGATTAACTTGATTATTCCAATTTCCAGTGGGATGGGATTGATTATTTCCCCATTGTTGTTGTGAATTATTCCAGTTAAAATTATGATGATTTTTCCACCCAGGATTATAATAATTTGAATAAGGATTATTTTTACTTACAATAGCTTGTAAAGTTTCAATAGTTTGAGAATCTTCAATATTAGCAGAGTTATTTTGCGAAATATTAATTGCAAAACTATCTAATTTCTTAGACATTGCTGCTACTTGTGAAGCTAAAATAGAAAAGGCTTCATTATCGTGAATACATGCCATCTTTTTAGGATTAATCATTTCGGAAGGCCATTGAAAATTGTTATTAGCTCAAATGATTTAGACATTAAAGAACCTCCAGCAGCAGCATCAATAATTGATTTTAAAGATCTAATTAATCATTTATAAAATGTTTGAATAATTAACCAATCAGGTAAAGCATGATGAGGATATTTTCTTAATAGTTCTTTAAATCTTTCTCGAAGTTTCATATATTGTCTCCACGATCAAATTGACTAAACGAAGTAATATCATTTCTTAATTTAACGAGTTTTAGAAGGAGGAAAATATTTAGCGAGGAATTTTTGTCATTTCGATTTCGTGTTTTAATAGAGGCAGATCGCTAATGAGTTTAACCACATCTTTGCTTTATCTCTTAAAGAAAAAGGAAAGAGTCGAAATCTAATAAACGATCAATCGAAACATTATTATATTTAAAGGTAGCACAAAGTTCTAAAAAGCTAACAAGATGTAAATTTTGATCCTCATTTGGTGTTCCACCAAATTGATTATTTTGCACCATTTGAATAATAGACGATTTAAGTTCAAAAGAATTAGCATCTACGGTTGGTATTTGAATACTACTTATGAAGTTCATCAATTGTAGGGTTAGCATAATCCCTTAATCGTTTATAAACATTTTGATCATTAAGTTCGATTGGATTTTGTAAAGTAGCCATTTCTTGAAATTTTTGAATTTGTTTTCCCTTTTAATTTTTCTAATTGTTCTTTCTAATTCGGAATCTAAAGGTATTAATCCTTGAAAACCAAATCTTCGCATAAAACAAGGAATAAAATACAATTTTTTTTATTTTATATTTTTAATTTTTTTATATTTTTATATTTTTAGAAATATAATATTTTTTTACGAAATTTATAACTATTTTATTTATTTCCTAGACAATGCGCAAAAACTTGACCGGCCATGAGATTACGCGATAATTTATGCTTCGAAAAGATGGCAAAGCTCGACCGATTTATAATAAGTGGGTAGTGTATAAATCGAAATATTGTAAATTTTAGAAATTACTTTACATGCTTGAGGGTACATCGCAAGTATACGTATCGTTTCGAAGTAATATAGGGTTTTTATTATAACTAAGTATCGATCCCACGAGGAAAAATTATAGAAATAAATTTTCTAAATATTATATTTTAAAAATATCTTTTTATCCTCTAAATTAACTATAAATTACTATTAATTTACTAGATGCAATTAAAAAAAAATACTAAGAGAATGATTTATGAAAACTATATAAAATAACAACTTCCTTTCCTTCAATTAATCCAAGCTTTTTAAGATAATTTAATATTCGTTGGAGAATTTGATTTATGGTATTGTGCGAATAAAAGCGTTCACTATTCTTTACCGCTTTGATCGAGCGCAAAGAACATTAGCTAACTTACGAATCAGTCGGATGTATTGTTAGTAGTAATGGGTTAATCTAGACTACTCATTACTTAGATGTCAAAGGTGGCTATGGTCGGCTCGACTAGTGACCATTCACGATCTATAAATCAAATTATAAGAATTTAGCTCTATCACTCTAAAACTTATCAATTCTACGCCTTTAAATCTTATCTTCTATTTATTTGCACTTCACCTTGAATAGCCCGCGCATGCGCCTTCGACTACTCGAGGATTCATGCGACATTTACAAGTTAAGAGTTCTTCTCCTTCGAGGTTTCAAAACTCTTCAACGAGTTTTAACAATTTAAATGTCCATTTTAAAAAGTAAAGTAAGATCGGTATTAATGTCATCACAATGTTTTTGAAAATGTTTTGAATTTTAATTCTCCATCGAATCTTTATATTATCTTATCTATTTCTTCATGATTGAAGGAAGAAAGTAAACTAACTACTCAGAACACATTGAAAATAAATAGCAAAACATAATAAATAAACTTTGAATCGAATATAAAAATGCTTATCTCGAATATTCCTTCTGAGATCTTCGACTCGTGACTCACGGTGTAATGAACTCCAGATGCTACAACTTGAAAATAAACTCACTAAACTAAACAAAAGTGGCCCTAAATTTCTCTCTCTAATTCTCTAGACTCTCTCTCTCGAATGAAATTTCTCTCTCTAAGGAGGCTAGAGGGGGTGGGGCGAATGGGGGGCCGATTTTCTCTGAAGGAGTGGACTCCTATTTATAGGCTCCAAGGGTTGCCTTGAGGCACCTCTTCAAAACATATCCAGAATTCGATGAATCTTCAGAAGGTCGGTACGGCGCTGAGGCGCCGGAATCTAGCGCCTAGGCGCCGGACACCGCGTCCAGTTCTTCACACCTCTTCGCTTTGGCTCGCACCTCTTCACGTTTAAAACCGTTTTGGAGACCAAATGCAATGTATCACATGTCCTATTATCAAGGAACAACTGTCAGTTCTGCTCACTCCATCAAAATAACCATCCAAAAGTCGTCGAAAACTCGATGATTTCGTATCGAGTCGGCGCTTAGGCGCCGAGCCATATTTTTTTCTTCTTTTTGTATTTTGCTCCATTTTGCTCCTTTTCTGTCCTTTTCCTTTTCTAGACCTTTTTACATCACCTACATCCAAAAACACAAAAATACTTTTCATTAAAGCATAATATGCTTAGAAATTGATAAAAATCAAGGCATAAAAATATGTATTTTTCTTCATGGATCAATCTCCTCTTACTATAGAAAAATCAGAGAAGATCCCTCATGATAGAGAGAACAAGATCCCTAAATTTCATGCCATTGTAAAATACGTATGAAAATAGAAAATTAAAATACCAAATAATGTATTTAATTAATTAAAAATCAAAAAATGAATAAAATAAGCTTGAAACCATTTTCACATTATTCTCCTCTATTTATTGAGCAAGTTTGTATTTTTATTTTATTTTTCAGATTTTTTTACACCATGTTATAGATTTTTGAAGTTGGACTGATTTAAATAATTAAATTAAACCCTATTTTCCTACTTATCGAAGCGCGGCGCCACCTTATTTTATGGTGCATCGAAGCACTTACGCGTCGTCTCCCCATTTAGCACTGCCTTCCGAATCGAGTGTCACACTCGTCACGCTTTATGCATAACAAGTCCGTCCAGGCACGATCTCGGTCATCCGTTGAATAGACACTCCATCCAACGGCTTTTGGTCATTATCTTCGCCTTGTTCTTCCCAAAGACCTTCCATACTCTTGACCTAATATCTCGCTCGATACTCGAAAAAAATCACATGGGTTTGTTTCTATGGACTCATTTAGCTCGGACAAACCTATATATAGGCTAACCTAGCCCTAAATCACGCCAACATGGATGGAGAATTGAAATAAGCTCAGGAGAGGGAGAGAGCTCAATACCTTTGTCTAAGAGGGGAGGCCTCAATCAGATGGTGTTAGAAGCTTCAGGAAGGTCCAACGAGCTCGCATATTAAGTCCCTTGCCCTCGTGAAATGCCTAGACCCAAGTTTGATCAGGCCCAATTACAGGTGTTGATCAAAGTCTATGCTACATGCTCTCTATGATTGGGCTTTTACGGGGTATCTTTTTCGTTCAGTGTGGGTACGGTGTGGGTGAAGTTAACTGAAATTTTGTACAGTGTGGAGGCATGTGCAAGTGTGTTACGGGTTTCGGTTTGATTTTGAACTCAAAATTTGAGCTCAGACAGTAGGGATGATGACTGGAAGTTGGTTAGCTTGAGCTTAGAATGGCTAGAGGAAGCTTTGGAAGAAATTTGGTAGAGTTTCTCGAGGGTAAAATATTCATCTCCTCCTTTGGCCGTGAGAGATTTAGACAGCCATGGTTGGAGGTCGGGTTCGGGGGCTTGGCGATGGGTGGAATCAACTGCATAGGTGGAGTGCTGAACAGCTGTAATGGCCAATCAGAGCTGGACAAGCTGTGGGTGAATTTGGGTTTTGTTCATGGGAGGTTGCTCTCATTTTTGAGGTGCTCAGGTGATTAGGCTGGACGGTCAGGCTAAGGGAGGGTGGCCAGAGGTCAGATAAGCCAGTGAGTGGTCCATCAAAGCATTAAATTGATTTTGGGAAAGTTTTTGGCAAAGATCCCATTGGCCTAGCTTACAATGGGAAGAAATCCTCTAAATTAGGGGACCCTTGGTCCATGGCTTCGATAGGTTTGGCTAGGTGGGTTTGGCTCATTCCCTAGGGTCGATTTGGTAGCTGTGGGAGATTTGGTTTAGTCACATTGGGCTAAATAGGTCACATTGGGTCATGGGTTCAATTTGGGATAGGATGGGATAACTTGGGTTTAAGCTTGGGTTGGGCCAAATTGATTAAGAAAAATGGTGTAAATGATTGTTGTGAAGGGTTTAAAAAAGGATTGGAGATTTTGAATTGGTTTGTGGGATCAATTTGGCTTGATTTGGTCACTTGGTCAATTTTGGGACATTTGGGTTAGCTTGGGTTTGGTTTAGGCTAGAGTGGGGTTATGTCTCAATTGATTGGTAAAAATGGTGTAGGGGGATGTTATGAGGTGTTTTGGATAATAATTGAATGGAAATTTTAGAATTGGGGCATTCAATTTGATGAAATTTCGTCACATGACAAATTTGGGGTAAATTTAGGGATTTTGATTTAGATTGGATTTCGGTGACATTTGGGCTCAAATTAGGATCAATTGGTGGATCAATTTGATGTGTAGAAATGTTATGAAGGGTTTAGGATTCAAATTTGGGGAAAATACATTGGCTAAGAGCTTCAATTTGGGGGATTTAGGCTATATGGTCAAAATTAGAGCTTTTTGTTTGGATTAAAATTGAGCTTGAAATTGTGTCTAATTAGGCTTAGATTTAGTTTGAGATGAGATTTGGCATTGTGAATTTGAGTTTAGAATTGAAATTGGTGGGGATTAAAGTTAATCTGGTGGACATTGGAGGTAATTGAGCATTTTAGGCTTAAGGGCCAATTTGGGGCGTTTGGTTAAAATGGGTGAATTTGGTCAAATTGGGTCAAGTACAGTGGTCTAAATTGATTTTGAAGACTTTTAAGATGATTTTGGAATTTTTGGGAATTTTTGAAATTTTTGGATTTGGAGGGGCATTTCGGTCATTTCTGGTAGTTTGGAGGTAATTTAGGGAATTTTGGTAAATTTGAGGGGTTATGGGTATTTTCAGTGGTGAGGAATGTTTTGGCATGCCTTTTGGAGAAATTTGGATAATTTAGGCAAATTTAGGGTTTTAGGGGTAATTTGGTCATTTGGTAGAGTTTAAGGGTAAAGGGGTTAAAAGTTTGAGATTTTTGTTAGGGTTGGGTGTCAAAGGATAGAATTTTTGGCAAATTTAGGGTAGAATGAGAATGATAACCTATTTGAGTCATAGATCAAAAGAATTCTCCATTTGGATCCTCCATGTACTCGTATTAGCCAAACCCTAGCTTGGGGCTAAGTGCTTGGGGGAAACCACCCACATGAGTTTCTGAAATAGTAGGGGATCAAGTGTGGGGAAAACTAGTATGTTTGAATTGTAAGTGTCATGTGCAAGTGTGTGCATGAGCCACACCCAGACCACACAAGGTAAGTCCTGAGGCTTGACCATCCTATAGGAAACTTCTCTTGAGCTTTCTTATGCTTGGACTCCTCCTAAATAGTAGATTTTAAACCTTAACATTTTAAACTCCAAGTGAAGCCATGAAGTAGTTTGAATTTCTATGGGGTGACAGTTTCATTGCGAGTCCTCTAAAATAGTCATTATGAAAGTCCTATGGCTAGACCCCTAAAGAAAGACTAGACCTCAACAAAAGTGAGGTCAACAATATTATTTATAATGAACCAAACATAAGCTTCAAAATAGGATTAAGACTTGAAAAAAAATTTTTTTGTCCATGTATGCATAGTTAGTGTAGAGATGCTCTCAAGAAGAATTCACTTAACAACATTGCTGCTCCTCTTGACAAGCCTAAAATATATACACTTTTTGCTATATCATTTTACTCATTTGTTATGATATTACACTTTAAAGGAATGTATTTTGTATGTTTTTTAGTTTTAGGTACAAGAAATGGTGATTGGAGCAAAAGAAAGCAAAAACGGTGCAATTTGGAGCAAAAACGAGCAAGAAATGAAATTCTGCCCTGACACCTTTCGATAAGTCTTATGATGCTTAATCTCTTTTACAATTTTTACATATTTTTGAATGAGATTACATTTTAAAGAAATGTTATTTTAATGCTTATTTTGTAGGGCTATCTGTTACGAATGGAATGCAACTGAAATGGGGCGAAACGGAGCTAAAACGGAGCCAAACGGAGCGAAACAGTGGAGCTGCGTAGAGTCAACTCGCCGACGGTGGCCACGATCTCGCAGATGGTGAAGGCAGCCGAAAAATGGTCAAAAAGGTCGCCGACAGCGGCCCGGACGACCATGAACCGACTTTTGGCGGTTTTGGGCTAATATTTGACGTATTTGGATGCTTTTTCGAAGGTGTGCTTATGGAAACTCTTCAAACTTCGTCCATACTCTTTAAAATGGCGAATATAGTTTAGAAAAGTGAGGAATTTGAGAGGAGAAAAAGTGAAAAAAAAGAGAGGAATGTTTAGGATTCTTATATTAAGATTAGAAATGTAGATTTCTACCCTTTTGGAGAGATTGGAGAGGAGAATTTGAGAGAATTTGTAAGGGATTTCGCTAGCATTGCATGGATCGTCGGGAGACTTTTTGGGAGAGATCTTCGTCTTTCTTTCAAAGGGAAAAAGCTAAGTGTTGTTCTTCATTATCTTATAATTTTGTAAACATTTATTTAGTGAATTTGCTTTTGTTAAATGAAGTTTCCTTTATGTTTTCTTCGTGCTTTGTGACGCATCTCTCTTTCTCTTTCTTCTTCTTTGGAAATAGCGGCATGAGAAGATTATGTCATTATTTTCATTTTACTTTTCTTTTGTAACGAGTAGAAATCATGTTTAGGATTTTGTGATGCATGATAGAAGTGAATTTGATTATAAATGTGATGTTTTTTACTTGCACTTCATTTACATTACAATAAGGGCCCATTTTAGTGTTAAAATTCGTTGTAATTGCATCGACCTGATAGGGCGGTGTAATTCTCAACAAAGTGGAACCACATTCAAATTCCATGGATGGTGAAGTTCATGGGAGTTGAGTGCGAAATAAATAGGAAATAATATTAATCGAGCGTAGAATTGGAGATTTTAGAGTGACGGGCTAAAATCCTCGATTCGGTACGATCGTTTGGTCTTCGAAGTGTAGATGTTAGCCTCGGGCGAGGGAACGTGGGAGCTACGAAGTGGCGGTCGGTATCATCCAAGCACTAGCCGCGGATTCGATAATCGAGCATAGGATTAGTCGATGTTCTTTATGCCTGGACCGAAGGGTAAAGAATATGATTCTTTCTATTGGCACATCTGATATTTAATGCGTCTCAATCCTATACGTTATACATTTCATTACATAAGAATAGTAGTTTTTAATATCTCGAAATTCTCAAACCAATTCATCCAAAAAGGGTTAGATTTATAGTTGCTTAGATAAAACACGATTTTAATCGACATTCCAAACTAAGAGCTATTAATAGTAGGCTAGAATTTGATTAAAGACTTCTTACTTCACTTCTCGTGGGATCGATGCTTGGAGTTTTTAAAGAAAACTACATATTACTTGAAATGATACGTATACTTGCGTAGTACTGCACTAGTGTGTAAAGTATTTTTCAATTTTTATATCATTTAAGATTTTGCACATAAGACACTTATTTATAAATCGGGTCGAGTTTTTCTTACATCTTTTGGAAGTTAATTTCTTGCGTAATTGCGGGTCAGGTTAAGTTTTTGGTGTCGTTGCTGGGGAAGTTTCTGTAAGAACTTTAGGAGAATTTTAGTTGAAGTAATTAGGCTTAGACTTGGAAAACTGTAGTGTAGTAAAAATTGTTTTGTGTGAAAAGTGTTTTTATTTGAAAAAGTGTTGTGAAAAAATTGTTTGTGTGAAAAACAAGATGTTCGTGAAAATGTTTTATTGTGTTGAATATATTTCATCTATTATGTGTTTAATTGTTAATATATTATTTGTTGTGTTGCGTATGTGAAACAAAGGATCTGCAGGACTTGTGCCTTATGATCCCGAGTTTGAAAAAAATAAAAAAATTAAAAATACAGAAAGGACTCAAAAAACTAGAATTGGAAATGGAAAACTTTCATGATAATAACATGGAAAATCATCATGCTTCATTGAGGGATTACGTAAATCCTACGGCAGATGAAATTCACTCAATTATACAAAACTCTGTCGTAGAAGCTGACTCGTTTGAAATAAATCCTGAGATTATCCAACTGGTGCAGAACAATCAGTTTGGGGAACTCCTTCGGAGGATCCCTATTTACACTTATCAATTTTCTAGAACTTTGTTATAAATTTCGTTATAATGGCATGTCAGACTATGCTGTTAGACTAAGACTTTTTCCTTTCTCACTAAGGGATAAAGCTAAAATGTGGTTATACTCTTTAGCACCTAGTTCTATTAAAAATTGGGAGGAGTTAACTCAGAAATTTCTAGCTAAGTATTTTCCACCTTCAAAGATTACTAAACTTAGAAACGATATTATCTCATTTTGTCAGTATGAAGGGAATCAATATACGAAGCTCGTGAAAGATTTAAGGAACTCCTAAGAAAGTGTCCACACCATGCTCTGCCCGAGTGGTTAATCATTCAAACTTTTTATAATGGGTTAGTAGAATCCCTTAGATCTATAATTGATGCTGTCGCTGGTGGATCATTAATGTCAAAATCATTTAATGAAGCGTATGCATTAATTGAAGAAATGGCCATAAATGAATTTCAATGGCCCTCTACAAGGGTAAATCATAATTATGTAGCCAGTGTTCATGATACGGATACGATTTCAATTCTTGCATCTCGGATTCTTCAGCAATATCAAGGAAGTTGGACCAATTTGGAATGAACCAACTTCAATTTACTCCTGTAAGTGAGGAAAGTTCATTAGGGCCTATAATTGATTCTAAATTATCATAAGAGACTTTAAATGCCATAAACAACCCGTACTCTAACTTTTACAACCCATATTGAGAGAACCATCCTAAATTTAACTGGAATCATACTAATAATGGTGGAAACTAAAAATAAGAAAATAATCATGTAAATCCTAATGGAAGTTGGAATAATCAGGGGAACACAAACTATAGACCTTCATATCCACCGGACTCTAACAATGATCAACAAATTGAGGATAAGAAAATTTCTATGGAAAAAGTGGTATTGCAAATGGGAAACCAGTTGCAAAGTCAAAATGCTGCGATTAGAAACATAGAGAATCAACTCGGACGAATTGCTAATTCACTTAGCAATAGACACCAAGGAACACTTCCTAACAACATTGAGATCAACCCTAAAGAGAACACTAATGAGAAAATAGAAGCTGTCCGATTAAAAATTGAAAGAGATATAGAGGATGTGGTTAGAAAAGAGAAATATGTTGTGAGAGAAACAAATGAAACTAAAAGACCTGAAGAACATCTTTCTAAGGATCTGGAAAAATTAATATCTACAACTAAAATCAGTTTGGAAAGACCAACACCTCCATTTCCTCAAGAACTTAGACAGCATGAGTTAGATAAAAATTTTTCAAAGTTCATGAAAGTACTTAAGAAGTTAACGATAAATATTCTTTTCACTGAAGCTTTGGAAAAAATGTCAAGTTATGCAATGTTTATAAAGGATATATTAAACAAAAAAAGGAAATTTTGGGATTATGAGACAGTTGCACTAAGTGAGGAGTGCAGTGGCATACTTCAGAAAAATTTTCCTCGGAAACTTAAAGATCCTTGTAGCTTTACAATTCCTCGTGCGGTGGAGAAAAATTATGTGGAAAAGCTTTATGTGATTTAGGAGTGAGCGTTAATATGATGCATCTATCTATATTTAGAAGGTTAGGTTTAATCGATATTTCTCCAATTATTAGTAACCTACATTGGTCGATCGATATATCATTTATCCGAAAGGAGTTATAGAAGACGTCTTTGTTAAAGTGGATAAATTTATCTTTCCTTTGGACTTTAATGTATTAGATATGAAGGAAGATAAAGAAATTCCGATTATTTTAGGGAGACACTTTCCTCATTACTTGGATATGTTATGATAGATGTGCAAAGGAGTGTTGGTATAAATATTAATGATCGGAAGTCACTTTTGATGTATTAAAGACTATGAAATATCCAGATTGAGAGAAAAAATGATGATTGTTTTTGGATGGATGAAATTGATTATCTAAGTAAAGACCATTTCCAAGAAAGTTTTGAGAGTAAGTTAAAAGATGAGATTGAAATGGATTTTCATGATTATTTGAAAACATTACTTAAAGAAGATTGTATGTATATTCAGGAGAGGTGTGAAATGATGGACGCTACCAAATATAGTAAACTTTTAATTCCATAAGTTGAAAAATCTCATGAACTTAAGATGGATGAACCCCATACAATTTTAAAGCCTATCTATTTAGAGAATTCATCTACACAACCAGTCTTTATATCTTTAGATGCGACTCAATCACAAGAAAAACCTGAATTAAATGATGAACATGATAAAGTTATCTAATTAAGACTTGGAAGAGAATTTGAGGATATATTTCAAAAGAGCTTTGAGTTGAGAAAAGAGGATAAGTATTTTGAAAGACCAATATAAGATAACATGAGACAGAAGAATATCCTAGAAGAATTTGATCTAGAATCTGAATTATCTAAAGAGAATCTGATCCAAAATTTGGGAGATATTGAAGTATCTTATAAAGATCCATTTCTTATAAATTTCAATGATGATATCAATATGCAATTTCAAAAAATCAATAGAAGAATATTGGATCTAGAAGAAATATGAGGAACAATGATATAAATCCAACTGAAAATGAAGAGCTAAATGAAAAATTACAATTTGAGGATTTTAAAGGAATCCTTGGATCTGAAAATGATTGAGCGATTGATCAAGGATTACTTAATTGGAATTTTGATCCAAGTGGAATCATTTGTCGGGCTAATGACGTTAAACCAAGCACTTTATGGGAGGCAACCCATAGATATCAGTGTGCTTTGATTTAGTGTGCTTTGATTTAGTGTGCTTGAGAGTCATGATTGTTATTGATCTATTATATTTGCTTTATAGTGGATTGATCAGTTTGATTGATGATTGGTAGATGTTTGGATTATTAGTAGTTTTATTTGATCTTTGTGTGTCTTGAGGGAAGTGATTCCTTAACTTCTTATTATGGCTAGACTTGATCTCTTGTAGTAGTTGGATTAACGAGTCCACTGTGACTTGGGTCTCACCCAGACTTGAGTTTTACAAGAGAAATCATGAATTTCAAACAATGATAGTTCCATCTTAATTTGTTACTTCCTTTCTGCAACTTTATTTTCATTAGGTAGGAGTCGCGAGCTTATTTGATGAATACCATTAGGATGATCTTACACTATCTTTATAACTGTTAGAGGTGCTTAATTACAGGGACTAGATGATGCACGAGATTGGTGTCCAGGAAACCGATTTATTGGGGATAATCTTATCCTTGGGATTATAATCTATAAAATCATTTTAAAGTACCTAATTTACTAGTGTAGTGATTCTGTTAAAAATTGAAGGTAACATAGTGAGATTGGATGAGTTAAAGGATGAATTAACCTCATTTATCATATGTGTGTTTATGTTTATGTTACAACATTATTTAGGTCTTGAAGAACATTTTCATATTCCCTTCCTGATACCTACAATGCTATTTAGACTTTGGTTTAGTTAATTTCATTCTAGCATGATTAGTTTAGATTTACTTTCAGCTGCATATTGTTCTGTCCTAATGAATACTTGTAAATGGTTTTGATAGACATTTGTGGTAGATAAAATTTCTAAATTGTTTTCTTCCTGCTTATATTTTCTGTACTGAATGTTATATATGTTAAAGATTAAGTTTGGGGGTAGGAAGAAAAGTAAAATTTAAAAGTGAAAATACTTCCTTTTAGTGTAATTTTATTACATGCATGTTTTAGGTTAGCTTTACTTTCTCCTACAGTCTTTTTATGTTGATTATGCATGTATATGAATTTGATAGGATGTTGTAGTAGTAAGTAGATTCAACATTTACTTTTGCTTCCTGCTACATTTTATGGAATTAATTGCAAAATATTATTGAAATTTAAGTTTGGGGGGAAGAAAAATATTAACTCTTATTTGTTCTCAATTATTATGTTTTCAAAAATTATTAGCATAACTTCTGGAAATTGAACCTCGCTTGAGATAACCAAACCTTTTTATTTCAGTTGAATATTATGGAAGGTTTGAATGAAAGTTTTTAGTAATAAAAGTTAATTTTATAAGGATAAGATATTTGGTATGAAAGAATTTGATTATAGTTAACTATTTAAAGTAAAGAAAAATGTATTTTTGAAATGTTAAGAGACTTAAAGTATTGTGTGTTAAGAAGAGATTGTGACTTTATGATGAATAATAAAGTTAAATACCTAATTATAAAGTAAGGATGTGTTTCAAGTTTGAATTTTAGAAAGAGGAGAGTGAAGTTCAAAATCATTACAGGCTCTCCAGATATAGTAATCCTCATTAAAAAAAAGAGAGAGAAAAAGAAAAGAGAGTGAAAAAAAATGGGATTGAAAATTATCCCGAAAGAAAAGAAAAAAAAAAGAAAGAAAGAAAAATATTTATGAGGAGAAGGCTGAGGAGATCTGTCAAAAAATTGGCTTCACTGAGTCACTCTAAAGGGAAAACTTGATTTCATTTCGAATTTATATTTAAAGCGTTAGCTTTACATTCTAATGAAGTTTACGTGACTTGTTTTCACATGTCTTTCGAGACGTTCTTAATGTGACAAATTATGGTTTATCTTGAAATAAATAGAAGACTAGAACCCTTTGACTTGATTGTTGAATATTCTTATACACGTAGCGTTAACTCTGAGTTCTTGAATTTCTTTCTAAAAATCTAACCGATATATTCTTTTGAATGAAAAATTTTAGTGTCTTACGAGTGAAAAGTACATTACCTTGAGTTATTTTTTTTATGTAATAAAAGTGTTACTGAGGACATGATAACGATTAAGTTTGGGGGATTTTGACACGCTTAAAATATATACGCTTTTGTTATATCATTTTACTCATTTTTTATGATATTACAGCTTTAAAGGAAGGTATTTTGTATATTTTTTAGTTTTAGGTACAATAAATGATGATTGGAGCGAAGAAAGCAAAACGGTACGATTTGGAAGAAAACGAAGCAGAAATGAAATTATGCCTCGACACGCTTTCGATAAGTCTTTTGATGTTTAATCTCTTTTACACTTCTGCATATTTTTGAATGAGATTACATTTTAAAGAAATGTTATTTTTATGCTTATTTTGTAGGGCTATCTGTTACGAACGCAATGCAACTGAAATGGGGCGAAACAGAGCTAAAACGAAGCCAAACGGAGCGAAACGGTGGAGCTGCGCAGAGTCATCTCGCCGACGATGGCCACGATCTCGCCAATGGCGAGATTTTCCCGAGACATCCAGAAAATGGCCAAAAAGGCCGTCGACAGCGGCCCAGACGACCATGAACCGACTTTTAGCAGTTTTGGGCCAATATTCGACGTATTTGGACGTTTTTTCGAAGGGGTGCTTATGGAAACTCTTCAAACTTCGTCCATACTCTTTAAAATGGAGAATATAGGTTAGAAAAGTGAGGAATTGAGAGGAGAAAAAGTGAAAAAAAAGAGAGGAATGTTCAGGATTCTTAGATTAAGAGTAGAAATGTAGATTTCTACCCTTTTGGAGAGATTGGAGAGGAGAATTTGAGAGAATTTGTAAGGGATTTCGCTAGCATTGCATGGATCGCGGGAGACTTTATGGGAGAGATCTTCGTCTTTCTTTCGAGGGGAAAAAGCTAAGTATTGTTCTTCATTATCTTATAATTTTGTAAACATTTATTTAGTGGATTTGCTTTTGTTAAATGAAGTTTTCTTTATGTTTTCTTCGTGTTTTGTGACGCATCTCTCTTACTCTTTCTTCTTCTTTGGAAATAGCGGCATGAGAAGATTATGTCATTATTTTCATTTTACTTTTCTTTTGTAATGAGTAGAAATCATGTTTAGGATTTTGTGATGCATGATAGAAGTGAATTTAATTATAAATGTGATGGTTTTTACTTGCACTTCATTTACATTGCGATAAGGGCCCATTGTAGTGTTAAAATTCGTTGTAATTGCATCGACCCGAAACGGCGGTGTAATTCTCAACAAAGTGGAACCACATTCAAATTTCATGGATGGTGAAGTTCATGGGAGTTGAGTGCAAATAAATAGGGAAATAATATTAATCAGCCGTAGAATTGGAGATTTTAGAGTGACAGGCTAAAATCCTCAATTCGGTCCTATAGTTTGGGTGTTGAAGTGTAGATGTTAGCCCTCGAGTGAGGGAACATGGGAGTCTCGAAGTGGCGGTCGGTATTCTCCGACTAGCTACGGATTCGATAACCAAGCATGGGATTAGTCGATGTTCTTTATGCCAGACTAGAAGGGTATAGAATAGGATTGCTCCTGTTGACACACGATATTTAATGCGTCCAATCACTATACATTATACTATTTTATTACGTAAGAATAGTAGTTTTTAATATCTCAAAATTCTCAAAACCAATTCATCCAAAAGGGATATATTTAAAATTGTTATTTGCGTTTAGATATAGTTACTTATCTTTACATTTAACACTTGCATTTAGGAATAGTTGCTTAGATAAAACACAATTTTAATCGACATTCCAAACTAAGGATCTATTAATAGTAGGTAGAATTTGATTAAAGACACTCTTACTTCACTTCACTCGTGGGATCGATGCGAGGTTTTTAAAGAAAACTCCATATTAGTTGAAACGATACGTATACTTGCGTAGTACCCCTAGTGTGTAAAATATTTTTTAATTTTTATATCATTTAAGATTTTGCACACTAGCCGCTTTTATAAATCGGGTCAAGTTTTTTGTCATCTTTTGGAAGTTAATTTACTGTGTAATTGCAGGTTGGGTCACCTCTCATCACTTATCACACTCAACAAAGCAATTATGGTAGGATATTCATATTAGTATTAGATTAATAAGCATAATTAGTCAGTTATAATGATTAAAGAGTCTTATACTTTATAAATAACTCTTATGGGTGCATATTTAAGAATGAAATGAAAAATATAATAAATTCGTTTATTTCATTTGTTTTTGGAATTGTCGACATCCTTAAATTTTTGTTGACGCTTAAATCTGTCGGCATCCATGAATTAGAGATTATCAACATTAAAGAAGCGGGTTGATATCAAATTCTTTTCAGCATACTTCAGACGGTTGTCCTGATTCTACTTATTATATTTAGAATATACTTCGAAATGTTAATTTTATCGCAAGCATACTATAGCAATCTATATGGCATCGTGTAGGTTTTGACGCATGTACAATTAATATGCTGCTTTTATTGCTATTACACTGTAATTTTAGAATTTATTGATACTTTAGCTTTTTGAATAGCCCATTCTTTGTGTTGAACACAGAACTTCAGCATATTCAACACATTTTTTACCTTTTACAAGCATGACTGTTCAACTAATACTTTGAAGTGAATTGACTTTTCAAATGTAAGGCTACAAGTTTAATTACGGTAATATACTATGCTCTTCAACACAATTCTACTCTTATATGCAGCTCAACTCTACACTATTAATGCACCTTTTGTATTTCCTAAGGCTATTGAAGGAGCATATTAATAAAGATCTCACACACTAAGCAAAGCAACAAAATTATGCACATTGAAAAACTATTCGTTGATATCACTTTTTTTATTATTTTTTATTTTATAGTTTATTGTGATGTTTATCTCTTCTCTCTTTTGAGTGTAATTTTTTAACTTCACTCTCTTTCGAGGATGCTTATAGTCGACTCTTATGATGCTCTCAAATGCTCTTAAATAGTGAATTTTTATTATCTGTCTTCTCTAGATCATTTTATTTGCTTTCAAAAATACATATATGTAACTATTATGATGCACTCAAATTCTCTTTATGATAAGTACAAACAACTTTTTGATGTACAATTTATATAATTTAATAATATTATTGTGCATACGATCAAGCTAATAAAACTAGATTCTAGTTATTTGATTTATGTTTCATACACAATCAAAGAAGTAAAACAAGCTAAAATTAGGGACATTGCACCTTTTATATTGAAAATTAAGGAAAATTCTAGGGGTTGGCATAGGTAAAACTTATTTAACTTGAAGGTATCAGTTATAACGAATCGCGCATTACCTTCAAATAGGATCAAGACTTGATATACATATTTGTTGTCCATATATGCATAATATGTGTATAGAAGCTCTAGAGAAGAATTCACTCAACAACATTGTTGCTCCTTTCATCAATTATCATACTCAACACACCAGTTCTAACTAGTTACTAATGATAGATTAAAATATTCATTATTTTTTCAATCAGATTGATAAGCATAATTAATTAGTTAATAATTATTAGGACTCTTATATTCTATAAATAGTTCCTATTGGATCATATTAAGGAGTAAAATTCAAAATGCAGTACATTATTTTACTTATTGTTTTTTGAGTTGTCAGCATCTTTGACTTGTGGTTTACTTTTGGCATTACTGGCATACATAAATTAAAGATTATCAACATTAAAAAAGGGGGCACACTCTTGTAAGATCAATGTGGCACCGTCAAGCTTTGACACATGTAAATGTGTTAACTTGATTGCACATACACTATAATGTTAGATATTTATTGATTATTTAGGTTCTTGAGTAGCCCATTCATTATGTTTGACACAGAACTCTAGCATACTCAACGCATTCTTTTCCTTTAAAAAGCATGATTGTTCGCCCCATACTTTGAAGTGGATTGCCTTTTTAGATATAAGGCAACAAATTTAATTTTAAAATATACTCTTGCTCGCACAATTCGACTCTTCTTTGCAGCTCAATTCTACACATTTGATGCACCTTTTGTTTATCTTAAATCTATTGAAGGAGCAAGTTAATGAAGGAGTCACACACTAAGCAAAGTAAAGAGATTATGCTCATTGCAAAGCTTTCTTTGACATCACATTTTTTATTATTATTATTTTATAGTTTAGTATGATGTTTCAGTCTTCTCTCTTATGAGAGTAAATTTTTTAACTTCTCTATTTTTTTTTTAATTTGCTTCATTTTAATATAATTCAAAAAAGTTTCTCTCTAATTACTATCGATTCCTGACATGATTATTCTCGATAGGAATAAAAAAGGAAAGTAAATTTACACTGTTCACTGGATCTTCTCTCAAATTTGGAGATGGTGTCAACAATATATTACATATGAACTTGAGAGAAATATCTCATATTATTAGATTTGGACAATTTGATTTGTACTCTACTATTTCTTTGATGGATGGTGAAGAAAATATAATGTTCAAATAAATTTGTGATCTTGAAGCGAGTTCAATGATGAGTATATCGAGTGATTTTTTCTCTATAAAATATTAAGAATTTAATCAAAATCAATGTTTTCTCAACTCTTTTTTCAAGATCACAAATATATATTGAACCCATTTAGAAGTTCACACAATGCCCTCGCAATAAATACTATAAAAAGGAAGTATCAAAGAACTTATAGCACCTAAATAGCTCTCAAATCATTAACTACAGGTGCCAACGACATAAATGTGTTATGACAACCATTAAGCTCGCTTAGTCAAGACTAATTAATTAAAGATTTAACACCAAACTAACTTATGAAGTGCCAACGACATAAATGTGTTATGACAACCATTAAGTTCACTCAGTCAATACTAATTAACTAAAGATTTAACACCAAACAAACTTATGAAGCCCAAGTATAGATTCTTGAAAGTGTGTAGTTCCTTGAAGCTTCTTAAGTATGAAGAGTTTATTTAAGCTTATTAGAATGAAGATTTTCCTTGAGCTTCGCACAGTAACAAATTTTAAAATCTTTATAGGGAGAGAATCTTGAAGCTTCTTAGCACACCTATAAATACCCTTGACCTCATAAAATTATGAGAAAGTAGCAGCACAAATATAATAGGAAGGGATTGATGGATTAGAGCACACTATCTCCCAACCCATCCTTTAACAATAATTGCCCTTACGACTCAAAATACCAAAAGTACCAAAAGAAGTTCACATACGTTATTGCCTCTTGCTCAACCAGACCAAGCATCTCATAACCAAGCTCAAGCTTAGCGCTATATATCTATACAATCATCCACAAGCTAAAAGATGTCATTTTTGCTTGCAAACCTAAGAAGAATCTAGTAAATGTTTGCTCATTATTTTCTTCCTTTCGTACTAATTAATCATCAGATATATATTTATTTCTTATTAAAATATAAATAAAATAAAATAAAAATAAATGTGATTCAGAATGATGGAATTTAATACATGAACGAACCAATGCACGTGTTTACAAAAAATAATACTAAAACTATTACATGATACGCTAACCTATGGTCTTCTGAAAAAGTTTAAATCAAAATAAAAATGATATAATTTAAGATATTAGAACCAAGCAATTCTATAAAAACCAGGCCAACTCACCAATTGAATCGAAAATTTGTGAAAAACAATTTCAAGCTTGAACAAACCTGTCAAATTACCGGTTCATAGTTGAACCAATCACGATCCAATTTTTCAAACTCATGTATTCACATAAGTACTACACAGTTCTTCAATATTTACATATCTAACGCCAAAATTTCATATTCACATTTATAACGTTCAACTGTTTAACTATTTAAAAAAGAGAAACTCTTTTAAATCACATCCTTTAAAATACATTTATTAAAAAATAATAATAATATACACTTTTTTAATTGACACAAGTGTTATAAATTAAATATCATATTTTAGGTGTTTAATATGTAAACGCATAAGTTGTGTGCATCCCTGTAACAAATATACCGCCACGTATCCCTCGTTAACGCAGAAATGAAAACAAAACTTCGTAGCTACCGCAACCCTAAAGCAGTAGGCACAGGTGTTGGCGAGTTAATCATCTAAGATAAAAATAAATGACCATTTTGTTCTTGACACAATGGCCTCGTTAAAGTTTCCCTCCGAAAACAAGAAAAAAAAAATTACGACATGGACCCAAATTTCCTGCTCCATACACAGACAGCAAGCATCGCAGATGCAAACGTTAATACAAATCCGTCTAGAAATTACACAAATAATAGCAAACTATCTAATGTAGTAATAACGGTACAGTTCCACCTGGATGAGTTCTTACATAGTTCCAAGCTTCAGTCCTATTTTCATCCTGCATTAAAAAAATTAGAATAAAATATTTCCATATAAGCAGTTTGGCAAATCAGCCTAGGCTCAAAGAAAAAGAAAATGATTGCATTATATATGGGGCATTTACATACATAACACTCAATTCTTATGTATTTACATATCTAACACCTGAACCTACTTTTTATCACATTAAAAAAGACGAGTGTTTTAAGTTTTCAAAAAAAGTGCAATACACTTCATGCATAAGGTGGGATATATGTAATTTTAGGTGTTAGATATGTAAATACAAAGGAATTGAGTGATATGTCCGTATGAACGTAAATCTTCCTTTATTTATATGTTGAGGATTCTTTTCATCCTCAGCTATTCAAACAGCTCTACCATCTAAAAACTGGTACAAATGCATAAATGATAATAATGTTAGTTTGCAGGCAACATTTCGATTTGTAAATTTAGTTGTAAAATTATCTTGGAATATGAAGCCTTTCAAAAGCTGCAATGAATATTATAAACTTTTCCCTTCATAAAAAGTTAAATTTTAACCTTTTTTTTTTAACAGTTACTGCACTTTGGCACGTCTCATTGTAAATAGCTCATGTTCACCCAAAAAAGTGGGAGGCATTTGCATACATATCACCAATTCCTACGTATTCAAATAACTAAAATTTATACTTTGCTTTCTTACATTTATACCATCAAAATCTTCAACAAAACAAGAAAAATACCAATTTTTTTACTTTTAAAAAGTGGGATACACCTTTTCATGCAGAAAAGTGACATAAACATAACTTTTTGGTGTTAGATATGAAAATACATACGAATTAAGTGTTATGCATGTAAATCTTCCAACAAAAAACTTAAAGAGTAGGAAAAAATATTATAGCCAAAAAAAAAGCCCGACCGTAGTCAATAAACCAATGAAAGAATTATCCCAAATGCACCCTCTAGTGGTATAGCATAAATCAACTTAATTGGTGATGACCATGACAGCATCTACAAAACCAACACATCTTTTCTCATTTATTGCAAAGTCTCTATCTGAGGTTGTGTAATTTAATGGGAGAATATTAATCACTAGAAGGATGGAATGACTACTTGATTTTAACACATACTATTTAACCGTGGTTAATGGAATGCACTCCTACGCAGCTGGTAAACACAAGGAATAAGAAGCTAGAAGACATGTTTTCCAGCTAAATGAAGATCTGATGTTCTTCAGCATAATCACAATCCTTAATTCAATGCTTTTGCTTTTACTTGGCTAGCTGATGATTGTTTTGCTTGGTCCATAGTTACTACTGCTTAATTTTTCTGATAAGAAATCTCACCTGGGTTAAATTCTTCCTCGCTATTCAAAAAGCTTCTAGAAATCATCAAATCGAGAAGCTTAGGGCTTCTTTGGGATCCAATTTATTTTTTGTTTGTATTTTTTCTTATGTCATCAAAAACATCTTTCTTTAAGATATCTTTTTCAGGTTTTTATTGTTATTCTAAGAAAGAAATAATATATTTTTGAAACTCAAAATAACTCAAGTATTTTTAAAATCATACTGTAGTCAAAATAGCCAAACATGTTTTACTTCAAATCAAAAGCATAAACAAAACAAAATAAAATAAAAATTGAAAATGTAAAACAGGAGTGATCCCGAACGGCCCCTTAACTACTGTAAAACTAGATATGCTTTTATATAAACCTACAAGTAAAGTGGCGAATAGTCCCAGACTATTTAAAAAGGATTATTTTAGTTCAGAGTTTATGAAAGTGCTAAAATAATCCAAAGATTCTTTAACTTTGGGCTGAAGTAGTCCCCAAGACTATTAAAGGTCAATTTTAAAATATTAGGGACTATTTCAGCGCTTCTACAAACTCTATGACTAAAACGGCCCTAGGTAAATTGTTGGGAACTATTCTACTCATAATCTATCCAAATAAAAAGAGTCATTTCTACAGGTTCGAAAATAAAAGAAATAAGGGAATGATTTCCCTAGCCAGCTTAGAGGTCGAATTCCCATTAGATAGCGGGTAAGGACTGAGTGAGCCCTTAAGTTTTAATGGGAGCTGCATGCTCGCACGAGTTAGCAAAGGCAGAATAACTATTGCCCTAATAAAAATTTTACAGTAAGAGCATTTACCTGAATCAGCTGCGCCTACTAAAAGATTTTGAAGGTCCACTTAGCTAGAGAGGTCACCATTATGAAACTGAAAAAAGAAAAAACATGAATCATAAGTAGAATTTATCAACCAAAAGTTTTAAAATTAGAACTAAAAGGAAGAAATTATTTGGCCATTTCATGCAAGACTCTAGAGCATATCAAAATATCTGGAGAAGATAATTTAGCTATGAACAATTCCTGGAAAACCATAACGGGTATGTTTAAAAAGCCGGAAACCTAACAAAAGAACACGCCAACTTCTAAGCTCAAATAATTCTAGCACAGAAAACTAGTCAAGAAATTAAAAAAAAAATGGTTGATAATAATTAATGAACCATGAATACAGAACAAGAAATTGATTCTTTGTAGACCTAATCAAAATTCATCCGGTAAAGGTTTAATTTCAAATAAAGCTGCAAACTTCTCTGTAATTTGAAAGGCCATGAATTGAAAACTCAAGTGTAAAATGTACAATGTACATTGCACTATTGGCTGGTTCACCACGGATTCACTAAAAAAATATCTTATAAAAAGTCAGCTAAAACTATTTTCTCCTTCAAGACTTTCTTAAAAAGCATGCATTAAGAAGAATTGTTTACTTCATATTCAAAAAACAAATCCAGTAATACAGATATCCATGAATCACCCTAAATACAACCATCTCTCGATTCTCTCCCACATACATGGTATCTCTGATATTAACCATCAAAGTGGACATGATTTTTTTCATCAATTATAGCCTCTAGCATAAAACTATTTTCTCCTTAAAGCCTAACTTTCCTAAAAAGCGTGCAATGAGAAGAATTGTTTACTTCGTGTACTGGAAAAACAAATTCGAAAAAGAAATCTAGGAATAGAGATATCCATGAATCGCCATATATACAACCATCTCTCAATTCTCTCCCACATACACGATATCTCTGATATTAACCATCAAAGTGGACATGTTTCTTTTCAACAATTATAGCCTCTAGCACAAAATACCATTAGTGTAATGTATAGATTTATATTGAATGTGAAACCAGAAAGAGATAAGAAAAACAAGGATCTATAGTATTAGTTGATGGTTGACGATAAAAAAGTCAAATTAGGAACATTAGAAATTAAAATAGTACTACAATTTTCTAGGAGTGTCTTATGATTTTATGGAGCTAAACATTCTGAATTTAGATGGGATGTGATTTTATTATTGTTTTCAAACACATACCATTTATTAACATAAATAGTTAACAAAAAACTTATAGCGATATTTTCATATATCCTGCATATAGACAATGAGCATGCAATATTATATGAAACATAATGCATGTGGGGATAATGAAAAAAGACTCATGTCCTTGTTAATAGATAAAAAGTAGATCATTTCTACCAGATAGAAAAAAAAAAATTTAATTTATACTCAATTAGATTCCATAAAATTTTCATTTAAAAACTATAAATGTAAGTGCAAGATGTAAATCATATGGGCAAATAATCTGTTTAAAAAATAGCACTAAATAATTCAAAGATTGGACATGATAAATTATTTACCTTTAAAGTTAACCAAACAGACATTAAATTTTTAGATGCCTTTTGAAGGAAATTATGGCAAAAAGATCCAAAATGTGATGCAATTTTTCCTTTGATTTTATTAGTACTACCATTTAGCATAATTTCTCAGTAAGTTGAAAGTATTAAAATATGCTTTGATTTAAAAACTTCAAAAGATAAGATTTGTTCAATTAAAACCAGAGATAGATTTAGGTTCTGATTCAAGATGTATTAAAATATGATCTCAGACTCAAAATCAATTTTAAATTCAAACTTTTGCTCAACTTAGATTCAGATACCTGAATAAGTTTCAATGGATATTTTAATGCAAGTTCTAGTGCAAATTCAAATTTAACAAAAATAAATGCAAAATCATTCTCTAAATATAAGTTTTCTTCTTCATCTAATCGTTCTTTAGGAAATATTCATGAACTAAATTTTTTTCAACAAGACCAAATTTGATCATATGTAAAACTTGGTATTGATATTTGTTTTGGGCTTTTTAGGTGAGATGAAGAACATTTACTTCCACGAAATACAAAAGAAAACCATAGTATACCTAGCGCTATTGAATAAGTTTGAAACTTGGTTAACTTCAAGGTAGTTTTGAGTGTCATTCCTAACTCAAAGTAGATTTGCAGATTGCTCCTACTCACTTGAAAAAGGATCAAGTACACGTTAAACAAGATTTGAAATGGGTATTCACATAAAACATACAATGTATTTTATTATTATTATTAATGTGTATTCACATAAAACATACAATGTATATAAACAATATATGTATTATATATTTAGCATTAAATTAGTTTAAAAAAATCAAATTCAAGTTACCTCATAATTGATTTCAAAAAAGTCAACTCAACTCAAAATGATTTTAATATTAGTTATTTTCAAATTTGAATAATAATTAAAATTTCAAATTTTAAGCTAAGCAAACCTCACTCAAATTGAAGCATTAACAACCCAAAGTAACCTTACAGGAAGATAATTCTAATGCCATTCAAACATTCTACAGTAAGTACACCTATTTTCATTTTATTGTAGCCTATTTCATCAATAATTTCTAGCCCAAAGATGTTCAAAAGAAAAAAAACTTAATGACAAAATAATCTTTAAACAGATATGCTCAACTGCATGGCGTTTAAACATAAGAGAACTTCAAAACACAGCATATCAAATTGCTTAATGTTCTCAAATTGAATGTGAATTGGTCCATATAACAAACGACTAGCAAGTATTATTCTTTAAGATAATGTTTTATTTAAGACAAAGTAAAGTTCACTCTAAGAACAATACTTCCCAAAAATTTTTAGCGGATCTCATTAATTTTATTTTAGGGGCCGGTTATTCATAAAAGTTGCAAGTGTAAACTGTTGACCTAAAGTAACCAAAAAGGGTTGACCAAGATCAAAGGTCATGATTGTTATGGGTCAGCTAGAGTTGGCTCAAGACAAGTGGAAGAATGTCAAAAGCTCAGATCCAAGCCGAGTGAAACTGGTACAAAACCTAAGTTTATGTGCTAGGTACTGAATGAACTAGAGAGATCCGAAATAATCTAAATAAATAAGGCTGAATGCTTGAATCAAAGCTGTAGCACCGATCTAGTGAATAAAAACCAACAAGATGACTGACCCAAGTAAAGACATAACGGAAGATTAAGTCTAAGTGGGTGATAGACATCTCTTAGATAGACCAAGAGACCAAGCATATGGATTATAGAAAATTTGATTGTTAAAGATGCACATAAAAATAGTTCCAACAAATCATACATAACAATGTTATATTTTAATGATGCTTTAACATTATGTTCAACAAGCATTTGAAATTCACGAGTTATTTTAGAAAGAATCTGTGAAATTTACTTTTCAGTTGCATATCACACACAAATAATGAACAAAGTTGTTATAGAAGTGTAGGTCGGATGTTGTGATATCAAATTACAGAGCATGTATATGGTTGAGATTTGATACTACACATAACTAAATTTGCATAAAATTCATATTTAAACTAACCATAGGTATAAGCATACAACAAAAACAACAACAATAACAAGCCTTTATACGGTTGGCCACACAAATCCTTTTTCTCCATTAAGTCAAATCTTTTTAGTTCTACTTCTGCCTTTCTTAAGATAAGCCGGACATAAAACATCTACTCTTCTAACCGAATCATTAGATGGGCAACGTTTAATGTGACCAAACCATCTAAGATGACTCTCACTAATCTTGTTTGTCATTAGAGCTACACCAACCCTTTCATAGATTGATTTGTTTCACATTTTGTCTCCAAGTGTCAAGCCCACCATCCACCAAAGTATTCTCATCTCAACAAGACTTAACTTTATTTTTTGCTTCTCTTTTAAAGACCAACATTTTGTGCCAACAAGCACTGCATCCCCATCTTTTTTACTTCTGCCTTTCTTAACAACATGACTCATATGAACACATACTAAAAAAAATTGATAGCTAGCCAGTACGATAATAAGTCTATTAAGGATACGAACATGAGAAATATTTAGTTAAACAATATGATAAAGTAATGATACTTCTAAAGTAAGAAGCCTGTAATGAAAAACCTTAAGAAATTAAATGCTAGAGAAGAGAGGCATATAAAATCATTCAAAACAATGGGAGGAATGCTTATAAATTGTACATTGCAAAAAATTCAGATATTAATCTATTTTTCAAAGTATTTAATTTTGCCTTATTACATAAACTATTGCTTTCGATTCTTCTCCCTTTCATCTTCTCCTAGTGAATTCACATTAAGCACTAAACCAAGTAAATCTATACGTTGAGAAACAATGTTAGATGATAATAGTACATTAGAATGACAGGCCTATTTCTTAAAAATCATAGATTATTTCATAGAAAGCATAGCAAGTATACCCATATTTGCTTAGCAAATATCACATGTTAATTTGCCAAAGTTGACTTCTTCCAAATCATGTGAATTTGATGCAAATGTAAACGTTAATGCTCATCAAACACATAGTATGTTGGGTTGAGAATAGCAAATCAATATTATGAGTTTTGAGTTTAGTTTAATTGTTCTATATCATTTTTTTTTATATTAATTTATTTTGATGTAAGTACGCTAAAACTCATGATCCCTATAAAGACTGATCTACGTTCTTTAGTGATCATGTTGGTCCACTTTGATTCATCATCAGATTATTGTTAATTGTGGTGATTCCCTATTGCTGTCAACTTGTGTTTCTTGTTGTTTTATTCCTTGTTGTCCTCTGCAATTTTTTGATTATTGTTGTTGAAGCATATCCCTTATAATTTTTTTATGCTCTGGTTTGATTTTCATTCAAAGAAAGCAAGGCTTGTCTGACTGCACTTGAAAGGTGTCATTATGCGTGTATATAATGAACTAAATAAGACCTGTTGTTTGCTACTAGAACAGCTACTATAAGAATTGTTGTTGATGAGTACTCTTCGTGGATTTTAACAATTGTTTAACTAAAGTTTACTGAAAAATTCAAATATTATGAATATAAAAAAGCAATTGTGATTAGGGGATATCTAAGCCATCTAACGAATTCTTTTTAATAATAATTTTTGTTGCCCGTGTGCTAGAGTACTAGTTGGATGTGAATCTTTCTAACATAATTCAACTAAGGAACTAAATTATGGGGAAAGCTATCATCTTATACTGTCATGATGGCATGGATTGTTATTTCAATTATTCCACTCCATGACATCTCACACTCTACAGTTTTAAGTTCTTAGTTTTCTTAAATGAGTGAAGTTGATCAAATATCACACATTCTATATTTTCTAATTAAGGTGCTACATTCGATCATTGAATAGATTTTATTGATACTGAATTTCCATGCTTGATTTCTATTTTTGTGTCCATTAAATTAACTTTTGTGGAAGAATTTTTGTATTTTCTTATTTTCCCAAAACAAGAAGAATACTTGTTTAAATTGATGGTCTATGAACTATGATTTGGTTTCCGAGTGTGATTTTTGTGAATCATATCCTATATTCGCATTCGGAAAATCATAAACATTTAGTGCATAAAAAACATCTCCTATCAAATTAGGCCTCTGAGACTAAGAAATTAGCTGACTTCTCATATCCACATAAGGCATGTCATAGCTTGTTTTCCTTCATGGATTGGGAGAAAGTAGTCAGTAGAACTCCGGGAAGTGAACGAAAACATGGGAAAAAGTAAAATGGGAAAAACAAAGTCATATCGGAGAAACTTATATTGATTTATGCCATCAGAATATTTAGGAGCCGCCACGGAATAAGATACTATAAAATAACAGAAAAAATATTTAAAGAAATGTATTTGTTAAAATTAGGATGCAATTGAGGGGCTAGTGAAATAAAACCAAAAGCAAATAACTGACGATAAAAGTAGGTTGTCTTTATCATTAGATAAAGCAGGCCTTGGGTCTAGATCAGATAGATCGAATTGTCATGCCCTGAACAAATCAACATTAGGATCAAGTCAAAAACACAGTACGACAACTGTAAGAAAATTTGACTTAAAACAAAAGAACACAGGGAAAGTGATAAAATACTATTTGATTGATCAAGTGCAAATAAAAGTTCAAAACTTGTACACCGCATCAAGATTACATGACTGGAATTTCAAAATAAAATGCCATTTGAAAATTATTAATGGGAAATTAGCATGCCAAACAGCAACAGTTTTCCTAAGATCTATTTTTTCTTATAGTAAAAAACAAAAATTACCATCAAAAGTGTGAAGAAGAAGGTTCAACAACTCTATTTGTTTAGGGGAAAAACCCATGAGAATGTGGTAAAACAAGGAGAATAAGAAAAATAAAAAAGGTAAGTGATTCAATCTGACAGCCTACCTTAGTCAAAGACTTCTTTTAAAAGTTGTAAAGGGAAAAGTGCATGAATAAATATTCCACTTACAGTGTGTTTAAATTGAACCAACAGAGGGGTATCAGTACACGAAGAATGGCTATAAAAAGTCATCCTAACTATTCTCTTTCAATTCTATCATTTGGTTCTAATTTCTCTGAAAGAATGTGCCAATTAACACTAGGAAATTCATAATCAGTATTGGGAACTAATCAGCACCTTCCAAAAATTTATTCTTTACTTCTAATGTTATGTCATTAAAAAACTGGCCAAACAGGCCGCTTAAAGTTCATCATGCCAATTTTCAATTTTGACAAGAACAGTATGATAATAATAGCAATGGTAAAACACAAACTCATTATGACATAATCTTATTCATCTAGCATAGTCAAAGATTGGGGATTAAAAAAATAAGTTTATTAGAAATTAAAATACAAAAGAATAATAATAATAATAATAAATGAAATAATCCAAAATAATATAGATTTCAGCCAAGCCATATCCTTTTATGCAAATACTACCAATGTTAGAGTCAAGCCAATTTCAATTTGTTCCCAATCCCCTCATATCACTTCAAAAAAAAATAGATTAGATGAAAATTCAAATACTACGCTTTAGGTTGACCTAAAATATCAAGATGTTATTACCCCTACACATCTTATGCGTCCAGTCTAAATGCACAGGTTCACAAGCTTCAAGAAATTGTGTAAACCTCCCAAGAACAATAATGATAAAACACAAACTCCTTATGACAGAATCATAATCATCTAACATGTTCCTTGACTTATGATAAATAGTAATAGCAGTGCAATACAATACAGAACAAAAAAAAGTAAAAAAAATGAAATAATCCAAAATAATTTAGAATCTAGCCTAGATATATCCTCTAATAGCAACAATCACCAACATTAGATTTAAGTTTATGTCAATTCATCCACAATTCCTACATATATATTCAATAGATACTATATTGTATAAAAATTCAATGGCATGCCTTCATCTAACCATAAGTATCAAGTTGACATTATCCATCATTTTAAATGCCATGTCTCAATCACTTGGGGAATACATACACAGGATCACAGACTACAGGAAATTGAGTAACCCACAAGTCTAGTTTTGTAAACTGAGGCAGCTTCTGTAATCTATGAAGGGAATTCACAAGAAGAAAACAAGTAACAATAATAAAGAGAGATGAAATTTAAGAAATTGTAGGTTAAATGCACAACGCTCTGTATGTCTGAGGAATATTTTCCTCCATAGGAAAGAAAAAAAGAGTGTCGCATGTCGAAAATGTTTCTTCACCAGAGCTGTACTTTAAAAAATGGAGATGCAATTCACTTCTTAAATATTTAACACAGCTCAATGGAAGAAGAATCCATTATTTCACATTTGCTGCATGTAAGTTGCTTAAAATTTGTAGAATTTAATAATACTTATATGCCATACTTCTTACAGAAGTTGCATTAACTGGCAATGCAGAACATTTTGTGGAAGACTGAAGTAGTGAAAAAAGACAGAAAGAAGACTCTTAACAAGGCCTGATTATTCCCCCATTTAGTGCATGTTTGCTTCAACATATTTGTTAGCTTTAATGTTCACTTTGTGGCAGCTTTCGCTAGAAAGCAACTCTTCTTTGGATAAAAATAGATAATCAGCTTTTTGAAAAAATTTCCACGAAAAGCCGACTTCAATAACGTAATCTTCAAAATGTTTCAAAATGTAACTTTCCATCAACGCATCCAACCAACATCAAGATGGGAGGAAGCACAACCAAATGAAACCTTAATTGTTACATAAGCATTTATGGTTCATTACATTAGTTTAAGCTGTCCCAACTATAGAAATGTAGATAAAAACAAGTTAGATAAGCGACCTGAGTATTCATGTAGCTCATGCCTTGTGTAAAAGAGCCTTGCTGAAGCATCTGTAGGGATTTAATTACAAATCCATTAAGCAAAATCAGCATACTAGATTTGATTACAAATCTAACAAGGGATAAATATACCTTCACGTCTCCTTGCATGCTTGTACCTGGTAGGTTTCCACCTTGAAGGCTACCAGCATCTCTCTTAATAGAGCTATCTGCTCCCTTGGCAGACCCCTTGCCATCTCCCTGCCAAATTTGGAGCATTTTTTTTTTCGGAAGTTGAGAGCAAAAGAGCAAAATTAGTAGCTGCTGGAAAGCTGCGAAAATAAGCATCCAAAAGCTGAACTTTTGTCATCAAACTATCTTTGAAATTTAAAGCAGCATATATCTAATGTTTAACCTTTGCTCGGCCATTTAAAATGTTACATAAAAGTTTATGTCCCATATCAGTCTTAAGTAGTGCTACACCTTTTTAGGGGCATTTACACACATAGCACACAATTCTTATGTAATTACGTCTCACGCCTAAACTTTCATATTTAACTTTCATATTTACACATATAGCACTTAAATCTTTTATATCATATAAAAAATAGAACTACTATCACTTTTTAAAAGTGAAATCCACATTTTCACGAATAGGTTTAAAATACCAAAGTGCAATGTATGTAAATATGAAAGTTTAGGTGTGAGATGTGTAAATACATAAGAATAGTGTGCTCCGTATATAAATTTCCCTACTTTCTAATTTAATAATGTAAGAAATCACATTAACAAATGCAAAAGGAGCAATAAAATCCCAAAAATGTTGGGATTCTATTTGATTCTCTGGCATGAATCTTACTTTAAAAGAACACCATCAAAGCATGAAAATGTAACCCCCATTTTTCCTTTGGCGAAATCACATTAACTCCTTAACATGCGAATGGAGCATTAGACATCGCAATACAAATAACTGAAATGCTCAGATAGAAAATTAAAGAACCTAGCCGTGGGGCAAGAAAAATAGGTTGATTACCTCTATCTGCCATGGCGTCACATCCATTCCAGGGAAACCACCGAGTAAACCAAAACAGCAAAAATAAACGTCATCAGGTAAACCATTAAAAATTTGAAAATGTAAAAGATTAGTCTATCACTCCACCAGACACCAATTACAAACTTCACTCAAAAAAGAACTGAAAGCTCAAAGTAATGGCAGCAGAGTAATCACCTCCCTGTACTTCTGCAGGTACAACTTAAGCGGCTCGATGTAATCCTCAAACCCTAGCGTCGCCATTGCCCACAGTAGATCGTCACCATTAATTGTCTTCCTCTTCTCCCTCTGGCACTTATCGCTAGCCCTGTCAGTGTCAACTAGCAAGGACTATTAGAGCACAAAAGGCAAGAAGAAAAATACCACAATTCTGAAACAAATAGGAATAGGAATAGGAGGTCTGACTCGCTGGTGATGAAACTGATGAACTCGGAGATGCATTCCTGCACGGTCTCCTTCGCGTCCTTGGCAATCTTGCCATTCGGAGGAAGCGCCTTCTTCATGATGCGGCTGATGTTGGCGATGGGAAGGAACCTGTCCTGCTCACGGACATTGGATCTCGGGCTATGATCGCCGCTTTCGTGGCTCCCGCCACATGGGCTAGCCGGCACCTCCGCCGCCATAGGCGGTACCCTAGATCCGCGACGCCACGAGGACGAATCATTAACATGAACCTTTTCGGCGCAGCGTAAACCCTAGACAACGGATCCCTTGGTTCAAAAAGCGTACCTCGCAAAAGAAGAGCGCCGCGCACGAGGCGGAAAGGGAGTTGTATAATTTGAGATCTTCTGATTTCGGTTGCTTCGCGCTGGGGAGAGCAGGAGGGAGATCGGACGCTGGAGAAGAGAGGAGGGAGGAGACGACTGGGATTGAGAGATCGAGGGGGCAGACTCAGATATCTGCACCGTCCGTTAGGTACACCATTGACCTTTTGCTCGTTCTCTCTCCTCCCCTTTTTCTCCGTTTTTTCTTTTTTTCTTTTTTTTTTTTTAGAAATTTCTCCGCTTAGTTTTTGGAAATTTCTTCGCATTAAATACTAAAAATTGCAGGTTTAGCCAGGCCCGACTATTTCTCTCGAATCTCGATATTTGCATAGTTTTAGTGGCGCTCTCTATTTTCTCTCTAGTGGGGTCGCAGAGAAACAAAGGGGAAGTACAAGGCGACACGTGGAGCACATGGAGGGGCTGCTTAGAGTCAGACATAGTCCATGACGGTTCCGCCCTCCTAAATCGACGTGGGCATTCTTTTAAGATTTATATACTTATCATTTTTTTGAAATTTACATACATAACACGCAATTCGGAAAATTTTTTATCTCACATCTGAATATATTTAGAATTATAGTATTAGGGCTGTCAAAAAAATTTATTATTTGTAAACTGTTTATATCCGTTTTATTCGATAAATAAAAAAGACGAATAAAAATAATTTTTTTTTTCAGTTTATAAACAAATCGAATATGTACAGAATCGTTATTGTTCAAGATATGAATTAATTTAAAAAAATTATATATAAAAAATTTATCATAATTTAAAAATAATTATATACTCTAAAAATTTATCATATTTTAAAAAATTAAATCATATAAATTATAATATATAATAAATTAATAATAATAATATATTAATTTTAGTTTTAATAATAATATATTAATATATTAATAATTATAATATCATTTTAGCAATTCAAACAATACAACCAATACAAACAAATTTGAATAATTCGAATAATTCAAATAATTTAGACAATTCGAATATTTTAAACATTTCAAATTAATTTCAAATAATTAGAGCCGAACACGAACAATAACTTCATGAACAATATCGAACATGAGTCTATTTCAAACACACTAATTTCAAACGAACCGAACACGAGCTCGAGCTCTATTTGTTCTTGTTCGGTTCATTTACACCCCTACACAGCACCGTCTATATAAGAAAAGTTGAATTTGAATTCAAAATATAATAATTAGTGATATTTCAGACAAAATAGGAAAGTATTGAATGTCATTCATGTAAATATGGAAGTTTTGGCGTGAGTTACATAACTCTATGAGAATCGAACGTTATGCATTTTAATATCCTTTTTTTTACTAATAATGAGGGTCACATCCAACTCTATTTAAATAAAATAAGTTACACAATAATAAGTATTGAAGCGTGTAGAGCAACTGATTATCGTCTTAGAGTTGTACAAGAATTCAGCACACACGCACAGACGAAAAAGAAATATTTGGTAACGACTTTAGAAGTTTTTAAGTGGAAACCCCGTAAAGGGAAAAACCACGGGGCTAGGCGCAGTTGCGAAAATTCATTATTGATTGATGATTACAAAAAATTTTTCTCCCACAGATGAGAAATAGTTATTATATTCTTCAGATTACAGTGTTGATTGACAGCGTCTAGTTGGTGGTGATTGATAATGGTGGTTAACGGTAGTCGACGATGGTTGGCTGAGCTCAACAGTGGTCGGTGATGGTCGCTGACGGAAATTGATAGTGGTTGACGACAGTGAGCGAAGGAGGTTGGCGATGGTTAACGGAGGTCGGCTGCGGTCGACGACGATTGGCGATGGTGCTAAGCTGCAACTTCTGCTCAAAACTTCAGGCTCTCTCTAGGCTTCAGCCCTCTCATGTGAGGGTTGGGGGTCTATTTATAGTATTTCGGATGCAATTAATGCAATCATTTTGATCGAACGGTCCAGAGGGCTTTCCTTGATCAAACAGCGTTTAGGGCATTTGATAGCCTTAACGATGTCAAAATTGAGTAATATTGAGCTCGTTGGATTCTTCTTATCAAGACGTTTGATTCGAGTATAGGCTTACTAGTGTCGGCATTTATTTAACCTTTTAAATATGTCTCGAAATCTTCTAAGAATGGATTAATGATTTGAGCTCAACTTGATTTGACTCGAATTGGACTAATTTTTATATCATTAGGTTTGTCTCATCGAGCCGATCAGTTTAACTATAATTTTGCTAAAATCGGAGTTTTGGATGTATTTTTATCAAAATTTGAATATATCTTATTCAAAAAATTGCACTGAGATTCATGTCTGATGATAAAAAATATTTGGTGGCTTATCAGTTGCCCCCTTATTTCGGGCAAGATCATTTATTTTATCTGAAAATATCAAATTCAGAGCATTTTTATTTTATCATGTATATATATGTGTGTGTGTGTGCGCGCGCGCGCGTGCGTGTGTCTATATACATTTATAAATATAAGCTTATTAATCTTGTGTGTGTGTGTGCGCGCGTGTCTATATATATTTAGACATATAAGCTTATTAATCTTCTGTGAAGTTTACTATTATAAAATTATAAAGCCTTAGCTAGTATAGAATTTGAGCTTAGTTCAGTGGCAAAAGGTTTTATGTTTGTTAGAGGAGGTTGGGGTTTGAATTCTATGCTTACCACATAATAAAATTTATTTTTTATGGGCCGAGCTGGACACGCCGACCCACGTTGTTGGCTTAGTCAGGCAACCGGTGGGCTGGAACGGCAGTTCAACCGACTTGCGCCCTTCGGTGGGCCCGAACCATATTTGGACTGTTGCTGGAAGCCGAACCGTTGAAAATTTGAACGACAGGCTGCTGAACCAACAAAAATTCACACGGGCTGCCAGAATCCAAACAGGGGAAGTCGAACAGGCTGCCAGAATTTGAACGACGGAAGTTGATATGTTCTAGGAATCCGAAAAAAGGCATTTGGAATTTGATTATTTAATGAAATTAAACTGTTGTTATATAATATATAAACTGTTTCAAGGAATCTAAGTGGTTCAAGGAATCAAAAAAGACATTTGAAATTTGAGCAGAGAACATTTAATATATATATATATATATATATATTTATATATATAAATTGTTATATATATAAACTGCTGTTTATTTTTTATTTTATTTTTTTAAGAATTCCAATTAATTTCATGTCATAAATGCGGATTTGAAAGATTAAAAACAGAAAAAATATGAAATGAAAAGTTTTTTTTTAATTTTTAAATTATGAGCATTTAATGGCCAAAGGCATTTTTGAGCCTATAAATAGGGGCCTGAAGAAGAGTTTAGAAGTGGAGTTCTCAGCTGATCCGTAATTTCCCAGAAGTGAAATCGTCCTGCGTAATGAAGAAGAGTTATAGCGCGGAGTTACGGTAAAAAATTGCAACGTAGAGTTACGGCGAAGAGTTTCAGCGAACTGTCTCGGCAAAGCATTGCGGTGCAGATTTGTGGCAAAGCGTTGCAGTGCAGAGTTGCGGTAAAGTGTTGTGGCGAAGTGTTGCGGTAAAGTGTTGCGGCAAAGTGTTGAGGTGCAGAGTTGCGGTAAAGTGTTGCGGTGCAGAGTTGTGGCAACTGTTGCAATACAGTGTCACGGTGAAGAGTTGCAGTGCTGGTTATGGCGCAGAGTTGAGGCAAAGTGTTGCGGTGCAACGTCACAACTAACCGTTGAAGTGAAGCATCGCGACGTACCGTTGCCGTGAAGCGTCGCGGCGTAACGTGGCAGTGAAGCATCGCGGTGATGCGCGGCTTGCTGACAGAAATTAATATTCAAAAAGTGTATTAATTCAATTATAAAGTATAATCAGTTTAACATCATAGCAGCCAACATTTACGCAAGTATACATATCACTCAAATAATACAGGGTTCTAGTAGAGTCCTGCTTATCAATCTCACAAGGAGGAAACAAATCTTATAGCGTAGCACATAAATCTATTATTTGAATTTGCAAATCACTAAAAATAAATACTACAATTACTAACGTTTAAAGATGCAAGAGAATTTAAAATTACTACAAAAATTTCTAAACTTTAGATTAAGTAACTAATATTAACCTATGTTTTGTAATGTAAGGTTCAAATATAGAGAAAGTGTCCTCCCACTTACAATGATATTTTGGTGAGTGAATAATATAGATTAGTTTAATATTTTTATTGTGTCAAATATGGGCATTCATATTCTTTGCCCTCTTCTGAGTGCTATAAAGAACATTTGCTAATCTTAAGTTTAGTCCCTAACTCTATGGTTAGGCTGGGAAACTACCCTTCGCCTGAAGGCTAACACTCGCTTTAGTTTCCAAAAACTAGGACCAATTTGAAGATTTTAGTCTGTCACCCTAAAAACTCAAATTCTACGCTCAATAAACATATTTCTCTATTTATTTGCATCCAACCCCATCAACTTCAACATCCATGGAATTTGAATGTGATCTTCACGTTTGTTGTAGAATGCATAACCCTTTCGAATCGTATGTTTCACAGCATATCTTAACAATTTAATTGGCTAGATCGAAAAGTAAATGAAGAACAAAGTGAAAAGTCATCATAATTTTTATTCTCTCATATGACATGACACGCCTAAAATATATACGCTTTTTGCTATATAATTTTACTTATTTTTTATGATATTACACTTTAAAGGAGGGTATTTTGTATGTTTTTTGATTTTAGGTACAAGAAATGGTGATCGGAGCAAAAAGAAGCAAAAACGGTGCAATTAGAAATGAAATTCTGCCCTAACACCTTTCGATAAGTCTTTTGATGCTTAATCTCCTTTACACTTCTGTCATATTTTTGAATAAGATACACTTTAAAGAAAGGTTTTTTTAATGCTTATTTTGTAGGGTTATCTGTTACGAACGCAATGCAACTAAAACGGGGCAAATCGGAGCTGAAACGGAGCCAAAAGGAGCAAAATGGCGGAGCTGCGCAGGATGGGCGCCGGCAAAGCCAGAAGCCCGAGACCGCGAAAATAGGGTGCCGGCAGCACTCTGAACGGTTGGGATGCGAAATTGGGCGGTTTTTGGCCAAATACATTGAACCTGGATGCTTTTTGGAAGGTTTCTTCATGCATCTCTTGGGAAATTCGTCCCTACACTATTTTAAACCGAATTTGAAGCCAAAAAAAGAGAGAAGTTAGAAAAACGTAGAGAATGATTAGAGATCTTAGAATAGGAGTAGAAATATAGATTTCTACCCTTTTGGAGAGATTGGAGAGAGAATTTTGAGAGAATTTGTAAGGGATTGTTCTAGCATTGCATGGATCGACGGGAGACTTTGTAGGAGAGATTTTCATCTTCTTTTCAAGGGGAAAAAGCTAAGTATTATGTTCTTCATTATCTTATGATTTTGTAAACACTTATTTTATGGGTTTTCTTTGAATTGAGTATTTCCATTGTGTTTTCTTTGTGCTTTGCGATGTCTTTCTCTTACTCTTTCTTCTTATTTGAAAATAGTAGCATGAGAAGATTATGTCATTATTTCCATTCTACTTTTCTCTTGCAATGAGTAGGATTCATGTTTGGAATATTGGGATGCATGCAAGAAGAAGTTTTAATTATAAATGTGATGATTTTTACTTGCACTTCATTTACATTACAAAAAGAGCTCATTGTAGTGTTAAAATTTGTTGTAATTGCATTGACCTGAAAGGGTGGTGTAATTCTCAATAAAGTGGAACCACATTCAAATTCCATGGATGGTGAAATTCATGGGAATTGAATGTAAATAAATAGGGAAATAATTTTAATCGGGCGTAGAATTGGAGATTTTAGAGTGACAGGCTAAAATCCTCAATTTGGTCCTATCGTTTGGGTGCTGATGTGTAGATTGTTAGGACTCGGGTGAGGGGAACGTGGGAGCTCCGAAGTGAGAGTCGGTATCCTCCCAACCTAGCCACAGATTCAGTAACCAAGCATAAGATTAGTCAATATTCTTTATGTCTGGACCTAAGGGTAATGAATAGGATTGCTCTTATTTGGCACATACAATATTAAATGCAACTCATTCCTATACATTATCTATTTCATTACATAAGAATAGTAGTTTTTAATATCTCAAAATTATCTAAACCAATTCATCCAAAAATGGTTATCTTTAGAAGTAATATTTGCATTTAGGAGTAGTTATTATCCTTACATATAATCATCTGCATTTAGGAGTAGTTGTTAGAAAAACCACTTATATCACCCTTTCAAACTAAGGTTGTTAGTAGTAGACTATAATTTGACTAAGAACCTCTTAACTCACTTCCCTGTGGGATCGATAACCAGGACTCCATTAGAGCCCTGTATTACTTGATACGATACGTATACATGCGTTTGAAATTTTTACTTTACAAAAATCATTAGAAATATATAAATCTGAGGTCATAAATTCTTACATAAAAAAAGTCGCATCATGGCACATCCAATTTAAACTATCACTTCACCATTTATCATTGCAATTTGAAAGACTAAGAGATCTACTCAGAATTCATGCGGAAGGGATGACGAAACAAAGATTATATATATAAAAGCAAAGTTATACAAACTATGAAAAGTATATATATAACTTATCTAAATTTCTTCCCCAAGCAAATCCCTTGAAGTTCCTTGGAATTTCCTCCTTTATTCACAACAACACATAATTCACTCTTGGAATTATAGGGAAGAAACAATCTCTCACTTTCCCTCTCCTCCTACAGCTCTTTTGAGAATAATCCCTATAAAACAACAGTAAACACCAAACCCTAGACTCTAAACACTTCCTCTTCACTCACACACACTTTTCTTCACTTACATAAACACACACACACTCAATTCTGGCGCCCAAAACAAGTTAAAATTGTCTAGGAACGAATTTCCCAAGAGTTGCCTCAAGAATCCCTCCAAAAGTCGTTCAAATACATTAAATTTGGATTGAATCAACATTAGGCGCCGTCAGCGGGTAATAGGGCGCCGTCAGCAGCCTGTTGCGCTTTTTAATTCCTGACTCTTGATACACATAAAATATATAGTATTTTTATGCACATTTTTATACCTATTTTTAATGATATTGCACTTTAATGGAAGGTATTTTGTGTTTTTCGTGCAGGTATGATGAAAATGGATGGTCATGATGAAATGAGAAAAATTGGATCAAATTTGGAGCAGAAAAATGAAAAATCAAAATTTTGGCACTGGCGGCTAAGCGCCGCTGGGCCGGCGCTTAACCGCCACAATTAAAAATCGAGATTAAATTGAATTTGGCGCCATTTTCAAAGGGGATAGGATGCAACTCTTGGTGGTAACTTCCATAACTTCATTTGGGCGGCAAGGTTGAATTAAGGGGTGCATTATTTGGTAGATACATTGAATCTGGACATATTTTGAAAAGACACCAAGGCACCTTTTAGTTTAATATTTAAAGAGAGTCTTAGGAAAGATTAAGGGACTCTTCCTTTGCATTTTGAAGAGAGTTTTTATTAGGAGTAGGAGTAGAGAGTAGAAAAAGGGGCTCTTCCTTTGCATTTTGAAGGGTTCTTTCTTTATTTTGCTATTCCACTTACATTTTGAAGAGAGTTTTTACAGTATTTTACTTTTATTTTGTGAGAGTTTTTATTAAGAGTAGGAGTAAAGAGTAAAAAGGAGAAAAGGGTCGGAGTGAAGACTTCTTCTTCCCACTTCTTTTTTTTCTTTTAGTTTAGTTTCTATTAAAGTCTGAAGTTTATTCTAAGTCATCGGAGTTGGGAGATCCACTCTGAGGAGTAGTTTAGTGAAGAGTTAAAGTTTCAGAGGAACTTCCTGAGTCTTGTGGAGAGAATTTTCAGATAAGTGTTTACTTTTGTTCTTACATTTAGTTTTTTTAATTAATACTTTTTTTGTTTGTTGTTTTTCTTATGATTTTTAATTTCAAATCAATGTGTTTTTGTATTTTCTCAATGCATTCTGAATAGTTTACTTTATCTTTTTCTTTCTTAAATGGAGAAGTAATTAGTTTATGAAGAATTGTTGTGGAAAGTATAAGTTTTTAAAGTTGGAAGAAGTTGTGAAGATTGATTCTGAAAACTTTGTTTACTTCTTAATTTGGCCTGTTAAGTTGTAAAATTTCTTGAGATTATGTAAGATCCAATGCAGTATTATCTCATAAAAGTTAGTAAGAATCAAATGCAATTATATGGGTGAGAATTATAGTCCATATAATTGAATGTAATATTAGAAGATATTTTTATGGAAGGGAGTAAAATTAGAGGATTTTAGAGTGACAGGTAAAACCCACTAATTTGGTTTGAAGTTTTGAGTTTTGTTATGTGAAGTTAACCCCAGGTTGGTGGGAATCGAGGGAACTCTAGAGTGAGAGGCTGGTATCTTCCCTGCCTAACCATGTTCAAAATGATAAAAATTTCAAATTAACCTATGTTCTTTATAGAACCAAGTAAGGGTAAAGAACACATTTGCTTATATGTGTCACAAGAAATTTAAATACTTCCATAACAATACTTTAATAATTAATACTACTTCATAAAAGGAAAGAAAAAGATATACCAGTTAATAGTGTTTTACATACAATGTTATTAGTTATTATAATTTTAATTTATTGCTTAATATTTTATTAAAGAAATTTCAAAAGACAAATCAACTTTCAAAACTTTTTAAAATCAAGACATAATTTTCAAAAACCATTAAAAAAGTAAAAAGATAATTTTTTTTATTCCTTTAAAGATTTTCATCTTTTCCCTGTGGGTTCGATATCTCGAGGCATAATAAGAAAGTACTATATTCCTTGATAAACGATACATATACTTACGTAGTATCCACATTATAAATCAAAATCATAAGCATATATATATCCGGAGGGATCAAGTTTTTGGTGTCGTTGCCAATTTTCATATCATATTTGTAAGTATAAATATCGGTGCGGAGTCAAGTTTTTGGCGCTGTTGCCGGGGAAAGAAAAATAATTTCATATTAAAGAGAATTAAGAAAATTTAAATTTATACTTTTCTTTGTTTTTGTTAGTGTGTTGTGTTTTGTTTTGTTTTATTGTTGTATGCGTAGTTCAGGTTCTGAGGGACTTGTTGACATGCCTAAAATATATACGATTTTTACTATATGATTTTATTCATTTTTTATGATATTACACTTTAAAGGAAGGTATTTTGTATATTTTTTGGTTTTAGGTACAAGAAATGGTGATTGGAGCAAAAAGAAATAAAAACAGTGTAATTTGGAGCAAAAACGAGCAAGAAATGAAATTCTGCCCTAACACCTTTCGATAAGTCTTTTGATGCTTAATCTCTTTTACACTTCTTGAATATTTTTGAATAAGATTACACTTTAAAAAAATGTTATTTTTATTCTTATTTTGTAGGGCTATCTGTTACGAACGCAACGTAACTGAAATGGGGCAAAACGGAGCTGAAACGGAGCCAAACGGAATAAAACGGTGGAGCTGCGCAGTAATCTGCTCGCCGACGGCGGCCTACATCTCTCCGACGGCAAGATTTTCCAGAGAACACCAAAAAATGCCTGAAAAAGCTCACTGACAGCGGCCTCGAACCCGCCGACAGCGCCCGAGAAGGTTCTAGACCGACTTTTGGCGGTTTTGGGCCGAAATTCGATGTATTTGGACGTTTTGTCGAAGGGGTGCTTAAGGAACTCTGAGGAATTCGTCCATACTCTTTAAAAATGGCGAATATATGTTAGAAAAGTGAGGAGGAAAGTAGAGAAAAAAAAAGTAAGGAATGTTTAGGATCCTTAGATTAAGAGTAGAAATGTAGATTTCTACCCTTTTGGAGAGATTGGAGAGGAGATTTTGAGGGAATTTGTAAGGAGATGTTCTAGCATTGCATGGATCGATGGGAGACTTTATGGGAGAGATCTTCATCTTTCTTTCAAAAGGAAAAAAATTAAGTATTATTCTACATTATCTTATGATTTTGTAAACACTTACATAGTGGATTTGCTTTGTTTAAATGAAGTTTCTGTTGTGTTTTCTTTGTGCTTTGTGACATATCTCTCTTACTTTTTCTTCTTCTTTGAAAATAGTGGCATAAGAAAATTATGTCATTGTTTCCATTCTACTTTTATTTTGCAATGAGTAAGATTCATGATTAGGATATTGGAATGCTTGCTAAAAGATGTTTTAATTATAAATGTGATGGTTTTTACTTGCACTTCATTTACATTGCAATAAGGGCCGTTGTATTGTTAAAATTCGTTGTAATTGCATTGTCCCGAAAGGGTGGTGTAATTCTCAACAAAGTAGAACCACATTCAATGTCCATGAATGAATTGCATAATTCATGGGGATTTAGTGCAAATAAATAGGGAAATATAATAATCGGGCGTAGAATTGGAGATTTTAGAGTGACAGTCTAAAATCCTCAATTTGGTCCTACCGTTTGGGTGCTGAAGTGTAGATGTTAGCCCTTAGGCTAGGGGAACATGGGAGCTCCAAAGTGAGAGCCGGAATCCTCCCAGCCTTGCCGCAGATTCAGTAACCAAGCATAGGATTAGTCAATGTTCTTTATGCCTGGACCAAAGGGTAAAGAATAGGATTGCTCACATTTGGCACATACAATATTAAATGCATCTCATTCATATACATTATTCATTTCATTACATAAGAATAGTAGTTTTCAGTATCTCAAAATTCTCCAAACCAATTCCTCCAAAAAAGGGTTATCTTTAGAATTATTATTTGCATTTAGTTATAGTTACTATCTTTACATTTAACACTTGCATTTAGGAGTTGTTTCCAGATAAAACACAATTTTAATCGACATTCCAAACTAAAAACTATTAGTAGTAGACTAGAATTTAACTAAAGACCTCTTACTTCACTTCCTCGTGGGATCGGTACTGGGGTTTTTAAAGAAAACTCTATATTATTTGAAGCGATACGTATACTTGCGTAGTACCCCTGGTGTGTCAAATATTTTCCAATTTTTATATCATTTAAGATTTTGCACGCTAGCCGCTATTTATAATCGGGTCAAGTTTTTTTCCATCTTTTGGAAGTTAAATTATTGCTTAATTGCGGGTCAGGTCAAGTTTTTGGCGCCGTTGCCAAGGAAGCTTCGGTAAGAACTTTAGTAGAATTTTAGTTGAAATAATTAGGCTTAGACTTGAAAAATTGTAGTGTCGTAAAAGCTGTTTTGTGTGAAAAATATTTTTATTTGAAAAAGTGTTGTGAAAAACGAAAAAAAATTGTTTATATGAAAAATAAGGTGTTCGTGAAAATATTTTGTTGTGTTGAATATATTTCATCTATTATTTGTTTAATTGTTAATGTATTATTTGTTGTGTTACGTATGCGAAACAAAGGATCTGTAGGACTTGTGCCTTATGATCCTGAGTTTGAAAAAAAAAATACAGAAATGACTCCAAAACTTAGAAATGGAAATGAAAAATTTTCAAGATAATAACTTGAAAAATTATCATAAATCATTGAGGGATTACGTAAATCCTACGACAGATGAAATTCACTCAAGTATACAAAACCCTGTCATAGAAGCTGATTCGTTTGAAATAAATCCTGAGATTATCCAACTAGTGCAAAAAAATCAATTTGGAGGAACTCCTTTGGAGGATCCCTATTTACACTTATCAAATTTTCTAGAACTTTGTGTTACATTTTGTTATAACGGTATGTCAGACGATGCTGTTAGACTAAGGCTTTTTCCTTTCTCACTAAGGGATAAGGCTAAAATGTGGTTATACTCATTAGTACCTAGCTCTATTAAAAATTGGGAGGATTTAACTGAGAAATTCTTAGCTAAGTATTTTCCACCTTCAAGGACTACTAAACTTAGAAACGATATTATCTCATTTTGTTAATATGAAGGAGAATCAATATACGAAGCCTGAGAAAGATTTACGAAACTCCTAAGAAAGTGTCCACACCATGCTCTGCCCGATTGGTTAATCATTCAAACTTTTTATAATGGGTTAGTAGGATCCCTTAAGTCTATAATTGATGCTGCCACTGGTGGTTTATTAATGTCAAAAACATATGATGAAGCGTATGCATTAATTGAAGAAATGACTACAAATGAATTTTAATGGCCCTCTACAAGGGTAAATCCTAAAAAGGTAGACAGTGTTCATGATACAAATGTGATTACAATTCTTGCATCTCAGGTTGCTGCAATATCAAGAAAGTTGGACCAATTTGGAATGAACCAACCTCAATTTACTCCTGTAAGTGAGGAAAGTTCATTAGAGCATATAATTGATTCTAACTTATCATATGAGACTTTAAATACCATAAACAACCTGTACTCTAACTTTTACAACCCAGCTTGGGAGAACCATCCTAAATTTAACTGTAATCATACTACTGACGGTGAAAACCAACAATGGGAAAATAATCATGCAAATCCTAATGGAAGTTGGAATAATCAAGGGAACATAAACTATAGACCTTCATATCTATCGAACTCTAACATTGTTCAACAATTTGAGGATAAGAAGATGTCTATGGAAGAAGTGGTATTGCAAATGGGAAACCAGTTGTAAAGTCAAAATGCTACGATTAGAAACATAGAGAATCAACTGGGACAAATTGCTAATTCACTTAGCAATAGACCCCAAGGAACTCTTCCTAGCAATATTGAGATCAACCTTAAATAGAACACTAATGAACAAGTAGAAGCTATCCAATTAAAAAATGGAAAAAAGATAGAGGATGTGGTTAGAAAAGAGAAAGATGTTGTGAGAGAAACAAAGGAAACTAAAAGACTTGAAGAACATGTTTCTAAGGATCTGGAAGAATTAATATGTCCAACTAAAATCAGTTTTGAAAGACCACCACCTCCATTTCCTTGAAGACTTAGTAGACAGCATGAGTTGGATAAAAATTTTTCAAAGTTCATGAAAGTACTTAAGAAGTTAATGATAAATATTCATTTCACTGAAGCTTTGGAACAGAAGCCAGGATATGCAAAGTTTATGAAAGATATATTAAATAAGAAAAGGAATTTGGAAATTACAAGACAATTGCACTAAGCGAGGAGTGCAGCGCTATACTTCAAAAAAAATTTTCTCGGAAACTTAAAGATTCTTGTAGCTTTACAATTCCTTGTGCTATTGGAAAAAGATTATGTGAAAAAGCTTTATGTGATTTAGGAGTAAGCATTAATGTGATGCCTCTATCTATATTTAGAAGGTTAGGTTTAGTTGATATTTCTCCCATCTATTGTAACCCTTATGTTAGTCGATCGATCTATCATTTATCCAAAAGGAGTTATAGAAGACATGCTTGTTAAAGTGGATCAATTTATCTTTCCTTTGGATTTTATTGTATTAGATATGGAGGAAGATAAAGAAATTCCAATTATTTTAGGTAGACCTTTCCTTGTTACTGGACAAGCCGAGTTAGATGTGCAAAAAGGAAGTTGACTATGAATATTAATGATCAGGAAGTTACTTTTGATGTATTAAAGATTATAAAATATCCAGCTGAAAGAAAAGATGATGAATGTTTTTGGATATATGAAATTGAATATTTAAGTAAAGACCATTTCCAAGAAAGTTTTGAGAGTAAGTTAATAGATGAGGTTGGAAAGGATTTTCATGATAATTCGAAAATGTTGTTTAAAGAAGACTGTATGTATGTTCAAGAGAGGTGTGAAATGATGGAAGCTGTCCAAAATAGTAAACTTTTAATTCCATATGTTGAAAAATCTCATGTACTTAAGATGGATGTACCCCATACAATTTTAAAACCTATCTATTTAGGGAATTCATCTTCACAACCAATCTTTATATTTTTAGATGCGGCTCAATCACAAGAAAAACCTGAATATAATGATGAACAAGATAAAGTTATTGAACTAGGACTTGGAAGAGAATTTGAGGATAAATTTCAAAAGAACTTTGAGTTGAGAAAAGAGGATAAGGATATTGGAAGACCATTGAAAGAAATTCCTAAGGAATTAGAAAAACCTATTTCCTCAACTAAGATAGATCCTCCATCATTTAATAAATATAAAAGGGAAAAATTGGAAGATAATTTCAAACAGAAGAGTGACATAGAAGAATTTGATCCTGAATCTGAATTATCTAAAGAGAATCTGATCCAAAATTTGAGAGATATTGAAGTATCTTATAAAGATCTATTTCTTATAAATTTCAAGGATGATATTAATATGAGGATTGAGAAAATTAATAGAAGAATATTGGATCTAGAAAAAAATATGAGGAACAATGATATAAATTCATCTGAAAATGAAGCGCTTAATGAAAAATTAAAATTTAAGAATTTTATAGGAATCCCTGGATCTAGAAATGATTGGGTGATTGATCAAGGATTACTTAATTGAAATTTTGATTCAGGTGGAATCATTTGTCGGGCTAGCGACGTAAAAACCAAGTGCTTTATGGGAGGCAACCCATTGTTATCAGTGTGCTTTAATTTAGTGTGATTGAGAGTCATGATTGTTAGTGTTGTATTGTGTTTAATTTAGAGTGGATAGACTTGATCTTTATGTGTCATTATGGATTAATAAGTTTGATTGTTGATTGGTAGATGTTTGGATTATTACTGCTTTGATCTGATCTATGTATGTGTCTTGAGGGAGGTGATTCCTTAACTTCTTATTATGGTTAGACTTGATCTCTTGTAGTAGTTGGATTAACGAGTCCAATGTGACTTGGGTCTCACCTAGACTTGAGTTTTACAAGAAAAATCATGAATTTCAAACAGTGTTAGATCCATCTTAAATTTATTACTTCCTTTCTGCAACTTTATTTTCATTAGGTAGGAGTTGCAAACCTATTTTATGAACACCATATGAATGATTTTACACTATCTTTATAATTGTTAGAGGTGCTTAATTATAAGGATTAGGTGATGCCTGAGATTGGTGCCTAGGAGCCAATATATCAGGGGTAATCTTATCTTTGGGATTATAATCTATAAAATCATTTAAAAAAGTACCTAATTTACTAGTGTAGTGATTTTGTTAGAAATTGGAAGTAAATCAGTGAGATGCGATGAGTTAAATGATGAATTGACCTCATTTATCTTATGTGTGTTTATCCTTGTGTTACAACTTTATTTTGGTCTTGAAGAACATTTTTATATTGCTATGCTAATACATACAATGTTAGTTAGACTTTGGTTTAATTAATTTCATTCTGGCATGATTAGTTTAGATTTACTTTATGCTGCATATTGTTCTATCCTAATGAATACTTGCAAATGGTTTTGATAGACATTTGCGGTAGGTAGAATTTCTAAATTATTTTCTTCCTGCTTATATTTTCTGTACTGAATATATGTAAAAAATTAAGTTTGGGGTAGGAAGAAAAAAAAATTTTAATGTGAAAATACTTTCTTTTAGTGTAATTTTATTACAAGCATGTTTTAGGTTAGATTTACTTTCTCATACAAACATTCTATCCTGATTATGCATGAATATGAATTTGATAGGATGTTGTAGTAGTAAGTATATTCAACCTTTAATTTTTCTTCCTGCAAAATTTTATGGAATTAATTGCAAAATATTTTAAAATTTAATTTTTGGGGGAAGAAAAATTTTTAAAATGTAACTTTATTTATCCTCAATAGCCTGTATTTAATTTAATATCATTTTTAAAATGGCTTGTGGTATGTGGTGTTACCTTTAGGTTACTATAATGTCCATTTTAGGAATGTTAGAAAAATAACTTAGTTGAAATCCTACGTGAAGAAACTGTTCTATAATTAAGATATTTTGTAGGAAACATTGAAAACATGATTTTTCTATTTATGGTAGAAAGGAGTTGAATAATTGAAAAATTAAAATTCTTAGATTTATACTTAATGAGAATTGAGTCTTTATTGAAAACCTTTTTCGAACTAATACTTACACTTATAAGAAGTGAGAGAAAGTTTTGAGTTTTGGATTTTAGAGAGAGGATAGTGAAATTCATAATTATTAAAGGCCTATCCAGATATAGTAATCCTCACATATAAAAAAAAGAGTAAAAAAAAGGGGATTGAAAATGATCCCAAAAGAAAAAGAAAAAAGAAAAAAAGAAGAGAAATAAGTGAGGAGAAGCTTGAGGAGAAGCCTAATCAAAAATTGGTTTCACTTGAATCTTTTTAAATGAAAATACTTAAAAAAAATCTTAAGCTTATTATTATTTCAAAAGTATTGGTTAAATTGGTATAGATAAGGTGCTTAAATTCCATTTTTATACTTTCTATGAATCTTTAGTTTGACAATTTTCAATAACTTTTGAAGTAAATAAAAAAATTAGGATTCCTAAGTTGAATATGAGATATTCTTACACTCTAGTCCTAAGTTGATTTGTTAGAATTTCTCCTATGTTATACTGTAACATTTCTGAGATGATTATATGAAACTCTATTGAAACCCACAACCACAAGTCAACATATTTGGTTTTTAAAGTTATAGTGTTACTTGGGGACAAGTAACATATAAGTTTGGGGGATATTTACACGCCTAAAATATATACAATTTTTGTTATATGATTTTACTCATTTTTTATGATATTACACTTTAAAGGAAGGTATTTTGTATATTTTGGGTTTTAGGTACAAGAAATGGTGATTAGAGCAAAAAGAAACAAAAACGGTGCAATTTGGAGCAAAAACGAGCAAGAAATGAAATTCTGCCCTGACACCTTTTGATAAGTATTTTGATGCTTAATCTCTTTTATACTTCTTGCATATTTTTGAATGAGATTACACTTTAAAAAAATGTTGTTTTTATGCTTATTTTGTAGGGCTATCTGTTACGAACGCAACACAACTGAAATGGGGCAAAACAGAGCTGAAACGGAGCAAAACAAAGCGAAACGGTGGAGCTGCGCAGCAGTCTGCTCGCCGACGGCGGCCTAGATCTCACCGACGGTGAGATTTTCCACAGAACACCAAAAAATGCCTGAAAAGCTCGCCGATAGTGGCCTCGAACTCGCCGACAGCTCTCGGGAAGGTTCTAGACCCACTTTTGGCAGTTTTGGGCCGATATTCAACGTATTTGGATGCTTTTTCGAAGGGGTGCTTAAGAAAACTCTTAGGAATTCATCCATACTCTTTAAAAATGGAAAATATAGGTTAGAAAAGTGAGGAGGAAAGTGGAGAAAAAAAGAGAGGAATGTTTAGGATTCTTAGATTAAGAGTAGAAATGTAGATTTCTACCTTTTTGGAGAGATTGGAGAGGAGATTTTGAGAGAATTTGTAAGGAGATGTTCTAGCATTGCATGGATCGATGGGAGACTTTATGGGAGAGATCTTCATCTTTCATTTAAAGGGAAAAAAGCTAAGTGTTGTTCTTCATTATCTTATGATTTTATAAACACTTACATAGTAGATTTTCTTTGTTTAAATGAAGTTTTCGTTGTGTTTTCTTCGTGCTTTGTGACGTATCTCTCTTACTTTTTCTTCTTCTTTTGAAATAGTGGCATAAGAAAATTATGTCATTGTTTCCATTCTAATTTTCTTTTTCAATGAGTAGGATTCATGATTAGGATATTGGGATGCTTGCTAAAAGATGTTTTAATTATAAATGTGATGGATTTTACTTGCACTTCATTTACATTGCAATAAGGGCCCATTGTATTGTTAAAATTCGTTGTAATTGTATTGTCCCGAATGGGTGGTGTAATTCTCAACAAAGTAGAACCACATTCAATGTCGATGAATGAATTGCATAATTCATAGGGATTGAGTGCAAATAAATAGGGAAATATAATTATCATGCGTAGATTTGGAAATTTTAGAGTGATAGGCTAAAATCCTCAATTCGATCCTATCGTTTGGGTCCTGAAGTGTAAATGTTAGCCCTCAGACGAGGGGAACGTGGGAGCTCTGAAGTGAGAGCCGGTATCCTCCCAGCCTAGCCACAGATTCAATAACCAAGCATAGGATTAGTCAATGTTCTTTATGCCTGGACCAAAGGGTAAAGAATAGGATTGCTCCTATTTGGCACATACAATATTAAATGCATCTCATTCCTATACATTATTCTTTTCATTACATAAGAATAATAGTTTTCAGTATCTTAAAATTCTCCAAACCATCTCCTCCAAAAAGGGTTATCTTTAGAATTATTATTTGCATTTAGTTATAGTTACAATCTTTACATTTAACACTTGCTTTTAGGAGTAGTTGCTACATAAAACACAATTTTAATCGACATTCCAAACTAAGAACTATTTATAGTAGACTAGAATTCAACTAAAGACTTCTTACTTCACTTCCTCGTGGGATCAATACTGAGGTTTTTAAAGAAAACTCTATATTACTTGAAGCGATACGTATACTTGCGTAGTACCCGTAGTGTGTCAAATATTTTCCAATTTTTATATCATTTAAGATTTTACATGCTAGTTGCTATTTTTAAATCGGGTCAAGTTTTTGGCCATCTTTTGAAAGTTAAATTACTGCGTAATTGCGGGTCGGGTTAAGTTTTTGGCGCCGTTGCCAGGGAAGCTTCAGTAAGAACTTTAGGAGAATTTTAGTTGAAATAATTAGGCTTAGACTTGGAAAACTCTAGTATCGTAAAAACTACTTTGTGTGAAAAATATTTTTATTTGAAAAAGTGTTGTGAAAAACAAAAAAATTGTTTATATGAAAAATAAGGTGTTCGTGAAAATGTTTTGTTATGTTGAATATATTTCATCTATTATTTGTTTAATTATTAATAAATTATGTGTTGTGTTACGTATGCGAAACAAAGGATCTGCAGGACTTGAGTTTGAAAAAAATAAAAAATAAAAATACAGAAAGGACTCGAAAAACTAGAAATGGAAATGGAAAATTTTCAAGATAATAACTTGGAAAATCATCATAAATCATTGATGGATTACGTAAATCCTACAACAGATGAAATTCACTCAAGTATACAAAACCCTGTCGTAGAAGCTGATTCGTTTGAAATAAATCCTGAAATTATCCAACTGGTGCAGAAAAATCAATTTGGAGGAACTCCTTTGGAGGATCCCTATTTACACTTATCAAATTTTCTAGAACTTTGTGCTACATTTCGTTATAACGGTATGTCAGACAATTCTGTTAGACTAAGGCTTTTTCCTTTCTCAGTAAGGAATAAGGCTAAAATGTGTTTATACACATTAGCACCTAGCTTTATTAAAAATTAGGAGTTAACTCAGAAATTCTTAGCTAAGTATTTTCCATCTTCAAGGACTACTATACTTAGAAATGATATTATCTCATTTTGTCAATATGAAGGAGATTTAATATACGAAGCCTGGGAAAGATTTAAGAAACTCCTAAGAAAGTATCCACACCATGCTCTGCCTGATTGGTTAATCATTCAAACTTTTTATATTGAGTTAGTAGGATCTCTTAGGTCTATAATTGATGTTGTCGATGGTGGTTCATTAATGTCAAAAACATATGATGAATCATATGCATTAATTGAAGAAATGACTACAGATGAATTCCAATGGCCCTTTACAAGGGTAAATCCAAAAATGGTAGCCAGTGTTCATGATACAAATGCGATTACAATTGTTACATCTCAGGTTGCTGCAATATCAAGGAAGTTGGACCAATTTGGAATGAACCAACCTCAATTTACTCCTGTAAGTGAGGAAAGTTCATTAGAGTATTTAATTGATTCTAACTTATCCTATGAGACTTTAATTACCATAAACAACCCGTACTCTAACTTTTATAACCCAGATTGGGAGAACCATCCTAAATTTAACTGGAATCATACTACTGACGGTGGAAACTAACAATGGGAAAATAATCATGCAAATCCTAATGGAAGTTAGAATAATCAGGGGAACATAAACTATAGACCTTCATATCTACCGGACTATAAAATGATCAACAATTTGAGGATAAAAAGATGTCTATGGAAGAAGTTGTATTGAAAATGGGAAACCAGTTGCAAAGTCAAAATGCTGCGATTAGAAACATAGAGAATCAACTGGGAAAAATTGCTAATTCACTTAGCAATTGACCCTAAGGAACACTTCCTAGTAACATTGAGATCAACCCTAAAGAGAACACTAATGAACAAGTAGAAGCTGTCCAATTAAAAAATGGAAGAGAGATAGAGGATCTGGTTAGAAAAGAGAAAGATGTTGTGAGAGTAACAAACGAAACTAAAAGACCTGAAGAACATGTTGTTGACATCATTTTTGATGAGGTATTGTCTTTTTTCTCTTCTTAGTCCATAGGATCTAGCCTTTTTCCTTTGACTAATCCTAGAGGACTAGAGATGGGACTCACCCCTTAGAAATTTCAAACACTTCTTGATTCCCTTCAAACCCCACATGTCTGATTGTAAACCCCCAAGCCACTTGGAGGGTTAAGACCAATATGTGGAGGTTTAAAGGATGAGTTTCCTATAGAACTCTTTGGCCTTAGGAGTACCCTGGATGTTCTGGTCTGGTGAGGTCTAGCTTGCACACACCACACTCTCACACACATTCTAAACCCTAAACCTACCAAAATACCCCAATACCCTCCAAATAACCTCCAAATACCCAAAATACCCTTTTTAACCCAAAATTCCAAAAATTCCAAAAATTCCCAGAAAATCCCAAATATTCTCAATTTCATTTTGTTCAACTACACCACAGCCCAATTTTGTCAATTTAAGCCGATTTCATAAAAAACCCCAATTTTGACCTAAACCCAACCTAGGCTCCGATTTGACCCAAATTGACCCGACGCTAGCCATTTTCTTCTCAATTTAAATTTTAAACGCTACACACTCCCCTAAACTAAATGCAACATTCGATCGCTACCAGTTCAACCTTGAATTTCAACCAAATCTGATTTAATCACGAAATCCCCAAATTTGACTTTTTGTTGACCTGTTTTGATAACGAGGTTGTCCAAACGGCCCCGGATGACGAAACGGACTGCGCCGTTGCGTCCGGAACGTCGAAATTACCTAGGAAGGACACTAATTTTGATATCGTTTCGTGCGGGTTTGATTTTTGTCCGAATCGGTGAAATTTGACTAAAACATTATTTTAAAATAAATAAAAAAAACCTAAAATCCCTTATTCTAAACCCACGCCTCACTCTCCCTCACGCACACAGCCATCACTCCCCTCTCCCATTTTGCGAATGGAGCCCTACCGAACTCTCCTCCTCGTCAAATGCCCTTTCCTCTTCCTCGTAAGACTTCGTTCCCCTCCTCGTACGCGTGCCTGGTAAAGCTCCCTGCTCCCCAGGCTAAAGTCCTCCACGCCTCCTGCTCTCTGTCGCGACGTTTGTCGCCTCTTCCTTTTTGTCGCGACTTCTCCTGTCACCGATGGCTTCGGCTCACCGTCCAGGTAAGAGTAGGTAACTCCGTCTCCTCCTCCTTGGCTATATAAACCCCTTATGTGGAAGACTGAAAGGTTGGCTGAAATTTTGGTGTGAGGGGGAGATTCTGCCAAACTTTTGAGCGGTGCACCTCTTTGCGATTTTGGAACCCTGTGGTTTCATTCGGTGATCATTCTCATTTGCTGGGTTGGGTAGATATTTACTGGTTGTGCGCATTTGTTGTGGTATTCCTGGAATTCTCTTTCTGACTTAGAGATTCTTGTGCTTAATCTCTTTTTCATCTGGAAGTAATAATCCTTTCCATCTCCCTTCTATTTTGATCAGCTTGGCCCGCAAAGAGGTCCTTCACCTTGCAAGTGTCTTTTGGTTAAGCATATGCCATACGGAACTTGTGTTTTCACATAGCTGGATATGAATGCTCATATATATGGTTGTTTACTTTTCTTCTTTTCTTGCTAAGTCATTCGATATTTCTGTTTGGTCTGCTCGATTATCTATCTGCCAAGGGAGGTGCCTGTTTTGAATTTAAGCTTGTGTCGTTGGAAAATTTACATCCATACCACCTAATTATTGTAATTGTTATGTATCTATCATATGAATTTCAAATTGTTACACATACATCATTATTTTTTTTTGAGCAGATTGCTATCTTCAGCTATACAGACTTATATCATCTTGAATTTGAAAATGAGGATGGCTTTGTCCCGCTAAGGCTATGCTGCTTACGAGTTAAGTGCAAAGCCCACATAATGCCTAAGCACTTGTTTAAGTGGATTCGAATCTAACGGTGGGGGATAAGTAAACACATAATTAGGTGGCATGTGTGTAAACCTTCCAAATTAATTCTCATGAGCATTGGGAAATTCCTGCATGTTCTAGCTGGTTCGGTTGATGCCAAATATTCCATTTTCGGGGATCTTACCTTGATAATTTCTTGCTTGGCGATGTCATTATTTCTTCTAATCTGCATCACTTTGAATTGCCCTCGAAAGTATTTTTCTGGAATTGGGAAATTGAGGCCACTTCAAGTGCTTGAATGAGTTTAACATGAAAAATGAGAATGGTTACAGAATTGAAGGGGTGGTATGTTTGTGAATGTCCTTTCCCTAGCAGCATTTGTTTTGTTGTTCATACACTCTCCATTTCAGAAAAAGATGTCTGAGGCTAAAAAAAATTTGTGAATCCTTTCAAAATTTGAATCTTGTTGTACACCTTATTCAGGTGCAAAGATCTCCAGGCAGCTTTTATCATTTATGGTTCATGATTTATGAAATGCGATTAGGGAGAGAGAGAGGAAAATTTAAGAAACCTCATGCTTTTATTTAAAAAATTGTTGCTTGCTCGGTCGTGACAATCTGAAAGTTTTAATGGGATGATTTATGAGAACCTGGACGTTTTTATGCAGTGGCTTGTGAAAACTTGAAAATCTAAGGGGATGGCTGATGAAGACTTGAATGCTTTATAAAGTGTTGATTTGGTTCATTTGGTTTGAAAGCCTTATAATTTGTTGATTTGATCCTTAATACACATGGTTTGAAAATTTTTTTTTATATAACTTGCTGATTCGTGAAGCTTCAATAGCTGTTATTCTGGTATATATTATTCCTGATTAAAAAAAAAAAGCCTTAAGAGCTACTTTTTTGTTCTATATTGTTGCTTATTTGGGAAGAGCTTTAGGGACTATGTTGTTCTATATTCTGGCTGATTCGGAGAAATAGTCAAATTTAGTAAATGTGCTTGCAAGTCTTAGTTACATCAACATGCTAATTTATTTTATTTACTCATTCTTTAGTCATGGCAATGCTTATTTGCTAAATGATCACTTTGTTTACATCTCATGTCATCGCATATGCATAAACATAAGTTGGAGGTGACGTTTCCACATCGGTTGAGAGTCTTCCTTTTAAAAAAAATCTAAAAATTTGAAGTTGTTCTTTCCAAAAAATTGGAGAAGTTTGGATGGCTTATATGTGAAAACTTGAAAAGCTTTGCATGATTTTTTTTTAGTAAGTCGGTTTTGAGGCTTTTGTGTCACATTCAGTGGATTTGATCAGTTGCTTTTGAGTCCAGTTTGGAGGTCTCCCCGCGGCTTTATTTTATGTTTCTCTTTTTGCCATTACTTAAGTGTTATGGGATTTGGTTTCGCACTCTTTAGCTGTCTAGGTCACTCCATGAGAGCAACGACACGTTTAGGTCTTTTCCTTTTAGGATGAGCGAGAATGGTCGGGAGTCCGGGGTGATTGACTTGTTTTGACTGTTATTGGAAAACAGTTCACCTCTTTTTACGAAAATTGTGTTAGGTGGGCCGCTTTCCCTCTTTCTTTCCTTGCTCCCTCGTCCCTAATTTTCTCCTTGTTTCTTGGTTCAACGCCCACACTTACAGGGGACGTGTAAGTGTGCACATATAACCCCTTGGGTTATATGTGGGGCCATCAAGCAAGGCTGTAAGTGTGGTGGGGACATTGATAAGACTGCAAAAAGAAAAACTACGAGAATCTTAGAATGGGGCCGCCTGACTCAGAGACTCTGTAGAGAGTAGAGCAGGAACCATGGAACCGTTCGCCCATCCTTAGGGTTTCTACTGCCGACAATCTAAGGATGTTCGTAGGCCTAGTCCTATTAGGGTAGTCAACCTGTGGACAAAAAAAAAATTTAAAAACAATAAAAATACATATGTTTGAAAATTACAAAATCACCTCCACTACTACATAGCCTACCTACGGTTTTACTTGCATGCAAACAGAAAAAAATGAAATGTGTGAAAAATTTATAAAGGTCCATAGTTGGCTATTCGAGTCGGATTAGGCCTTGCTTCTGCAGAAAGTTGGTCTAGTTGTCAGCATTCAAGTCCGGATATTAGGACAACTCTGAGTCCGTAACACCACCGCGCTTACGGGTTTTTTTTTCCAGATGCCCCATGGCTTTCTTACGGTTTGCCGTGAGTTTAGCGGGCCAGGTGTGAGTTTCTTCCGGTGATCTTTACGGTTTTCTACGGCTTTGTTTTGTTTTCGTTCGTGACTTTTCTTGGAGTTTTCTACGGACGCTCTTTTCTTTCTTTCTCGATTTTCTTGGTTTTCCTTTACGACTTTCTTTGCTCTCTTGTCGTCTTTCTTTTGTTTTACCGTCAGGTTTTCACACTTTGCTTCCTTTGCACGTACCGTAGTCCCCCTGCTTAGTTAGGTCTGCCCTACTATGTTTACTCTTGTTCTTTTTCTTGCACTAATGCTTTTTCTGTAGGAAAACAATAAAATGAAAATAATAAACAGGTAATAATGCGCTGCGATAGTCAACACCTACGGTACACTTATAGCACTGTCATTTCTTTTATTTACTGCATTACATGCTTTGTTTTTAGCGTACATACCTGCTAGCTTAGCTTGTTTACTTTCCTTAGTACTTGCTTTAGTTAGCATATCATGCATTACTTTTCAGTGTACACTCCTGTTAGCATAGCATGTTTTACTTTTTCTTCGTACTTACTCCTGCTTAGTTTAACATGTTTACGACTTAGCTTAGCATAACCTGCTTGTGATACTTGCTTCTTGTTATTCACTATAGCACGCTCTTGTTTACTTCTTTCTTTTGCTACACCTGTCACTGTTATACACACTCACGCTTGCAATGAAAATGAAAAACGATAATAATAATAAGATGAAATAAAACGATTTGCATGTTCACTTTAACTTAAGATTTAAGTTTAAACTGCGATCTTGCTACGACGTGGAGCTTGGAGCGCGGTGGGCAGCACGGCCATCGTCATCAGCAAAACCTGTGTCGACATCAGCAAAACCATTCCTTAGTTTAAATAACAAGCCATAAGACTTCGAGGTAGTCCGCCTAGTGCGACATAAATCCTCACTTGTTCATTTAGGCCTTTGCATAGCCTTACTGTGCAATATAAGCCCTAACTCGCTTAGGATTCCGAGGTCGCCGTCCGATACGGTGTAAATCCTCTTATCTTTCAGGTTATTTGCATAACCAGGTGATTATGTAAATGTAATTCCTATAATTAATTGGCGAGGATTGAAACTTAAATAAATTCATTTTCAAAATTCAAAGCCTAACAATAGGATAGTCGGGAAGTTGCCAAGATTCCTCTTGGATCCTCAGCTTCTCCTACTTCTCTTCCTTTGGACTCCTAAAATAAACTGTTCCAAATTTGATCCATTCCCAATTGAAATTTGCAAAATCCAATTGTTTGAAAACCTTAAACTTTGAAATCCTTGAGAGCAAAACCACTAATCATTATCGAGAGTTTTCTCAATTTTGTCAATTTACCCCACTTTTGTCAAAATCCCCAATTTGACCCATTTTAACCCAAAATGAACCCAATGTCAAATCAAACCTACCCAATTGACCCAAATTCTGGTCCAATTCAATTCTAAACTTCAATTCAAAATCCCCAACACCAATCTAGACCAAATCCAATTCCAATTTTATTGGCATTTGAATCCAATTTCACTTTTGACCTTAAAGCCCAATTTGGACCCATGACCAAAACTTAGCCCAAACTAACCCAATTCAGCTCCAATTAACCCCAAACCTTTTCTAAACCTTCCTTAACATCCCCAAAAACAAAACACTAACATGATTTACCCAAAATTTAGACCCAAACCCCACTCAAATTCAACCCAAAGCTAAAAGGCCCAATTTTGACCTAAACCCAAACCTAACCCAAATAAGCCCAAACCCCAAACTCAAAACCCAACCAAAGTCAAAACCTCTTTGAAACACTCCTATAAACATTTAGCAACATTAATTTTACATCAATTTCAACCCTAACCTAACATTGGCCCAAATTAGCCCAATTTGACCTACATTGGCCCATGTACCAAATGAACCCAAATCCAACCTAACTCAAGCCCAAACCACCTCAAATTTCTTTCAAATCACTCATGACACATCCCTAAACCAAACCCAACAATTATTTGGCCCAAGCCTTTACCAAACTTTCATCCTAAAATCCATTTTAAAATCCAAAAGCCCACTTCCCTAAACCATTTTAAAAGCCCATCTTCACTAAATTTCAAAGGCCCAAACTTCTTGCTAAAGCCCATATGACATTCTTTTCATCACCCCATTAATTGATATCATCCCTTAAGTCCTAAATCAATCATCAAATAATCCTAAATTAGGCCTCACGCCAAAATCACCCATAAGTCCCAAAATTCAAAACCTTCTTTCATGTAAATGACCAAGCTTTGTCCCAAGCCATAGGTGAGCCAAAGACAAGCCATGTATAAGCCATATGAAGCCATGGGATGTTTGACATGTGACCATGCCCAAAGTAGCAAGAGGAGGGCCCCTTTCTTAAACCTTCATTAAGCTTTTTAATCCCTTCCATGTTACACACTAAACCATGATTAGCCACATCACTTTAGATGGGGACTTCACCACCCCTTTCTAGCTGATGCAAATGATCCTCTCTCAGCCCAAATCAGCCATGGGGAGGTGAACCTAACCCAAAATCATGGTTTGGACCAAATCAAGCCAAAATGGCCTCTCCTTCATACCATTTTAATCCAAGCCCTTTACACAAGGCAAAGCTCAATTGCCTGCACAAACCTCCAGCCCTGACCCACCTGGACCTGAGGGTGACCCATGCCTGCTGGCCAGCCGCCTGGATCGCAGGAAAACACCATGGCCGAGATCTTGGGAGGAGCCAAAAAATTCAATTCTCCTTTGCTGAGCTGCCCCATGCCCAATGGCCACCATGGCTGTTCTTCCCTTGACCTAAGCAGCTGATCCCAAGCCTTAAACCCCTCTGGGAGGCCCTCCACCCTCTCCTATTTAAACCTCACCTCCTCTCAGACATGGGAGGTGCTGAACCAGACCTTACTGAAACCCTGCCAAAATTGCTCCAGATCACTCTCCACACTTAGAGCAGTTGATCCCCAGTGACAATTTGCCCTAATCCCCATCAACGAGCCCAATTTCTCGGCCAAAGATCCACCCGAAAATGGGACATCTCCTAACTCTCCACCAAATTCAAATTAAACTCACCCACACCTGCACGAGGTCAGAGAAGGAGTTCCCAGGTGAAAGCCCCTCTCCAGGGCCACCCATCCGTTCCGGACTCGAAGCTTTGTAATCGGTCGTGGTCGAAATCATACCGGACAATTCACCAGCCCAAGGGACTTCATCCGGAGCTTGCTTGGACCCAATCGAAGGTGACACAACTCTCGGATCGAAGCTTCGCTTCTCCGAGCAAAGGTATGGACTCACTCTTCTTCCCGAGCTTACAGAGATTCTCTATTTAATTTGAGTCAATTTCAATACATGTTTACCGTATGGATGTGTTCGTCTCCTCGAAGACGAATCCATAGAGCATAAGAACATGAAAATCCGTTGAGAATCGAGTGAGAAATTAGGGTTAGAAGGTTGACGGTCACGGGTGCACACCGGTCGTAGATGATGACTGGGAGCCGTCGGATCGAGCGTGTATCGAACGGACGGTCTGGATTGAGCCGGACAGCGTGATAGTACGTGAACCGCGGGGGCCTGGAGCACTGAGTCGGATGGCGGCTCCGAATCAGAAGACGACGCGTGGCCTTTCGGAGCTGCCGAGGATGGCGTGACGCCACGTGGATAAGTAGGAAATTAGGGTATTTTTGATTTATTTAATTCCCTAAACTTCAAAAATACATAACTTTGTGTAGGAAAATTAGAAAAATAAAATGAAAATACCCTCTTGCTCAGTGATCAGAGGAGAATAATGTGGAAAAGAAATCATTTAATTTCATCAAGTATTTTATTTTTAATTATTTATTTACTCTCTGCACTATTTCAATTCTCCATGCATGTATACAATTCACCATGGCATGAGACCATAGGGCTTTTGAAGCCTCTGAATTTGGGAACATTCCCTGAATTTTCCAAAGTCAGAGGCCACCCCTATGAAGAGTTATTGATTTTTCAATTCTAGGTTACTATTCTGAGTATTTTAATTCTAATAATTAACATATTGTGTAATAAATTCTAAGAAAATTTTGTGATGTTTCTTATGACCAGAGGACCCTAGGAAAAATGGTTTTTGGGTTAACTCACTTGTAATAACCCTAATTGGCTTAAACACCCAAAATGGAGCTTTAATTAATTAGAGCTAATCATACATCAAATTGACTTGAAATCAATTCTCCACTGACCTTTAGGATCAGAGGAACCCACCATAAAAGTTTGAAGTCAATTGGACTTGGTTAGCTCTATCAAATGGGTTGATTAAGCCATTTAGCCAAGCTTAAACTTCAAAAATTCATAACTTCTAAAATACTTTTACAAAATTCACCAAATTGGTTTTGGAGCCTCTTTGATATCAGGGAAATTTAAGAAAATTAAAATTTTAATTTTCTAAAAAAGTTGATTTTTTTGCATTATTTTAATATTTTTAATAATTAAAAAATAATAAAAATCACAAAAATAATAAAATTCACCAAAATGTCATATTTTGAATTTTAATCATTTAGGAACAAACCCCATATTTTTCTTAAGTCTCTATGATGAGATATTAAATTTTAAAGCCCTAAGGTAATTTTAAAATTAAAAAAATGTATTTTCTAGCATTTCCACTAAAATAATTCTAATAAATAAAAAAAATCAAAAAATTATAAAAATTGGTTCTCTGGTTTCCTTGATATCAGAGAGATTTTTGAAAAATACAAAATTCATTTTTCAACCTTTATTTTATTTTTAAATTAATTAATACTCCAAAACTCAAAATAATTATAATAAAAATAATATAATTCAAAAAATCACCAAAATTGGTCCAAGTGGTCCTCTGGTCATTAGGAATGTCCCATAATTTTCTTAAGGACAGAAACTTTCCCTTGGTCATGTTATTAAATTTTCCTTAAAAATTCTTATTTTCCACCAAAAATAATTATATAAATAAATTAAATACAGAAAAATCACATTTTCTCCTCTAATGTCTTGATTGATATATGAGTGAAGTCACATAAAAATTTCAAATTCATTTAAGCTCAATTTAGTGAGTTATGAAATTAGTAAGTTTAAAGGGCAAAATAGTAATTAAAATTTTAACCTATAATTAAAAATTTTAGGTTTAATTAAAAGGGTGGGTAAAATATTTGATACTAAGTTGATTTTGGATGTTTGAAACTTAGGTAATTAAAGGGTAGAAACCTACCAAATAATTTGAAAGTAATTAAGATAAACCTTAATTAAATAATTGTTTAAACTTGGAAGAATAATAAAAAAATTAGAATTATTAAAATAGGGATATTATTAGGAAGAAATTTATTCTTTAATCTAAGAATCCCTAAATTAATCACCTCAATAATATTTAATTCCTAATTAAAATGATAATCCAAATTCAAAATTTATAATTTTAAAAGACCTAATCATTAAATTAAATTAAAATTAAAACATTTAAATTAAATCCTTTTAAAATTTCAATTAAATTAATACTTTAACAATTAAAATTAAATCATCCTTAAAGCATAAAAAATAAAATATTAATTAAAATTAAATTAAAAAAAATATAAAATTAAAATTAAAATTAAAATTAAAAAAATAAAACAAAATTAAAATTTAAATTAAATTAAAATTAAAATGAAATGAAATGAAATTAAATTAAATTAAAATTCAAATTAAATTAAATTAAATTAAATCACATTAAATTAAATCAAAACATATTAAATTAAATTAAATAAAATAAAAAAATAAAATCAAGTTAAAATAAAATTAAAATTGAATTAAATAAATAAAATTAAATTAAAATTAAAACTAAACCAAATTAAATTAAATTAAAATTAAATTGAATTAAATTGAATTAAATATAACATCACTTAAGACATGAAGAATTCAAAAATAAATCTAAAACAACTTGAACACTATTCCAAACTTAAACCCATTAATTAAAATTAAGTCGAATCACAAATCACTTGAACATCGATTTGCCCTCAAAAGCTCTTGTTGTCATAACTCTTAAACAGAGTGTTAAGTGAAGTGTTACTTCACTCATAAGATATTCAAATGTCCTAGTTCACTGAGCAAGATAACAAAACTTGAACTCCTAGATGATTAATTCATTGTATAATTAAATTCTCTTGGATTTAAAATAATCCTAGAAGTATTGAAAAAATGTTTAAGATTCGTCTCAAGCACTTTCTCAATACGATAGGATGTTTATAAGAACAATTGAACTTAATTGTTCTTTGATGAAGAAAATTGTCCTCAAACCAAAACACAAGAACCTAGACGTCATAGGAGATGACTAGCTATAGGATTAGGAACTTGGTAGAAAAACATAACCCTCCCTTAGCTTTACCTAGGAACTTGCTTTAAATACTTAAATATTCTAAATTGTGTTTAAGTGCAGCCTGGGATGACGGGAAGACCCTCAGGGTACACTTTTATTTTATTGCGATTTACCTTCTTGCAATTTACCTTATTGCGAATGCACTTTACTTTTCTTGCATGATAAACAACTATTGCATGAAAACCCACACCTTTAGGATAGTCCCTAAAACTGAAACCAAAACTAAATTAAAAGTCATTACAAGATAAAATTCACCGCCACAACATTTCAAAATATAAAACAATTCAAAATTTAATCACAAACAAAACAACAAAACAACAAAACTACAACTACAACTGAATTAAAACGTCTTGTTGGATGATCGGGAATACCTCGGATGATGTAACCTACGTGTTGCTAACGGGATTTCCCACGGTCTAAATGAAAGTAACGGGATTTCCCACGGTCTAAATGAAAGTGTGGAACTCATTTAGTTGAGTTTAGCAAATTCATCTGGACTAAGTGAATCCGATAAAAACAACGATGCCGGAAGGATGGAACCGTGGGATCTTAACCGGTGTTGTTATAATCAATTTTAAGATTTGTTTTAATTAAAACATAAAGAACACTTGGATTTTAAGATTTCTAAAACCAAACCCTTCTCTTCTCTTTTGATTACAATCTTCTAAAACTAAACCCTCTGCAACAACAAGGAGCTCGGAGCATGGTGGGCAGCACGACCATCGTCATCAGCAAAACCTGAGTCTACTTCAGCAAAACTTTCTTATAATTAAATAACCAAACCATAGGACTTCGAGGTAGTTTGCCTAGTGCAACATAAATCCTCAATATTTTTGTTAGGCATTTGCATTGCAAATTAAGCCCTAACCAGTCTTAGGATTCCAAGGTAGTCGTCCGATACGACATAAACCCTCACATCTTCGAGGCTATTTGTATGATCGTGTCATACGAGTATAAGTCCTAATTAATTAAAATTGGCAAGATCAAAACATTAAATAAATATTAGGACTTTCCTAAATTCAAGCCAAACAATAGGATAGTCGGGAAATTAACGAAGTTCGCTTCGAATCTGTAATTTCTCCTACCTTTCTTCCTTTGAATTCCCAAAACAAAATGTTCCAAACTTGATCTATTCCCTATTGAAATTCTAAAATTCAATCCCTTGAAAACTTAAACTTTGAGATTCATGAGAGCAGAACTACTGATTATTATTGAGATTTTTCTTAAGTGATTCCCGTCACTGAAGATGTAATTAACTATAGGGGCTTGCCCTTATAGGGAATATTAAGAACCCAGGTAATATAAACCCTGCTTAATTTCTTTGTATTAAGTAGGGGAACTTGTCGGCTTATAAAATTGGTTCGCAGACCAAACAAATGTCACAAATCTTCTAGTTTATTTAATCGAGCCCCATCACCAAACAGTGTGTCTATTCTTCGGGATAGATACACGGTTTGCGGTGCGGTGCTCGTTTATATAAACTATTCGGGATGTGAGATCAGTTTGATTTCATATCATAAAATTTTCAAATTTAAAATTATTTTAAAAAATCAAATACTACTTTTCAATTTATTTATTTAAATTAAATTAAAAATTCGCCGACAATTTATGTAGGCGACCCCTTTTCAAATTATATAATTAAAATTAAAATCTAAAATTCGCCGACAACTTTTGGCGACTCCGCTGGGGAAAATTCTTCTCTCCATTTTAATCAGATAGTTTTGCTTTCAAAAATCGGTGCGTATCCATGTCCCTAGTGGATCAAGCTACCCTTCTTTCCGTTGGAATACTATGTTCATTTCTACCTTGAGCGAGTATAGCCAACATTCTCTCGGATTTAGGAGCCACTGTTTAGACACCCCTAAACAGAGAGGTTCCGAGATCCTTTTACCTCATTTCCGAGGTGGGGTGGACCCCCGATAGGTATTAGTTTAGGAGCGATCTTGCGGTCGAGAAGTTTCTACGAGACTTTCTCTTCCTTTCCAGGTTCCAAATCAATTCCTTTTACCCTTCCTACAACTCTCCTTCTTTTAATAATTCTCACGTCTAACGAACAAATCTTTTTCGAAAAACAATTTTCTTTTAATACCACAAATACACTAAGATAAACGGAAATGTGTTCGGACTCTTTCTTTTTCGTCATAAGTTTTACGACAAGAAGAAGCACGATTTGGGGACTAACAGTTGGAATGCGCCTGCGAAATGGAAGCCCCAAAGCTCGATCTTCTCCTTCGTCGACGGACTGGACACTGGTTGTGTTCGAGGACGAACGCACTGATATTGGAATCATTCGATTCGGACAAGGATTCGGGGACACCGACATCAAAATCCCCGACGTCACTCTCTTTTCACTCACAAGCAAAGTACTGGAAGCGAGAAGCCGTTGATTGAGTTTAACCTCGAGTCGACTCACGAATTCCCTCTTCGCAAAGATTCCAGCTGAGAGGAGTACTTGTTATTCGCGAAGGATCGTTGTTGCTACCCCCACGTGGTCTAGTTGTCTGCTGCACCTACCCCGGCTTCTGCCAGACTAAAGGGGAAGGAAATTCAGAACTGTAATGAACCTGTTACCGTGGAGGGTACAGATCTTCCTGTAAGACCTTTTGTTTTTGAAATCGGGTCCAGCTTGAGAATTCCATCACTGACACGGACTCAGAGGAGGAACAGAAGTAGAAGGATTGCTAGAGAAACCAGAGCTGCTGAAGTTGCTTTCTGGAGGAAATCCTGAAGCGCCTGAATATACACCACTTGCTGAATACATACCACTTTTGGGAGGAAGTAGGTTCCATCCCTCTCCGCCGCGAGAGGACGAGGAAAATGTCACGCAAGATTGCTACGCATTGCCTCGGCCCGCATATTACAATGACGGCCGTAAGAAAAGGGCTAGAATTACGCCATTTGCTCGACGTAAGACCACGATAGAGAAGTTAGCAAAGAAAGAAAAATGCACGTATCGGAGATTTTAAGAAGGATAGGGCGGGTGCCGACCGAGTCCCATCTTGGGCCGTGAGTAGAACCTGCTATCGCTACGAAAAAGCCGAATAAGAGAATGAAAGCTAGTCCACTTGTCGTTGTTTCGGGACTACAAATTAGGGAGGATACCAACTTCCGGCATTTGGGCGACGGACCATCCGGTCCTAGACCTTCTGCTGCTAGAAGGATGGTATGGCGTCCCACTACCGGACAATTAAGATTAAAATAACAACCTGAGAAGGAAAGTCTCGTCAGGAGACTTGAGTCGAAGAAAGCGCTACCGCGATGAAGGGGACTCATGAGAAGGAAACCCGACGGTTATCGCATGACAGCTGCAAGGATGTACGAAAAAGACCATTAGAAGATGCTTATGGAAAAGCTAAGAGCGATATTCGGCGATTAGCAAGAGAAAGAGAAGAAAAATTCGGAGATGAAGTCGATTCGTCGAGTTCATGGATGATGAATATGCGAGAAATTAACATGGTTGAAACACGAGCTTCGTCGGCTTCACGAGGTGCTCCTGCATCCGCGAAAGGGAGGAGCCGAAGTAATGAGGATGCGGCTTCGAGAAAGATGATACGATCGCCCGAATGGCAAAAAGGATGGAAGAGATGGGCTGCGGCCCTAGCCACTCTCCGGAGTCGGGTTCGACCCCGAAGAGAAACACCCCAGAAGTTATTCACATTGTAGACGGAGGAAAGGAGATTACATCCGTCAACGGGGATGATCGATTAAAAAAGGATGCAACACGAAAGCATGATTCGGAAAAGGATATCAAGAGCATGGTGGAACGACAGGTGCAGAAGCCTTGGCACAATCAAAGAGCGGGACATCCATTCGAACGGGTAGACCTTATCCCGAAGAATTTGATGCAGTATAATACCCAAAAGGCTTCGTACCACCTCTGTTCAAGACCTTTGACAGAATCGGAAACCCTCGGCAGCATGTTGCACATTTTCGTGTCAGTTGTTGCAATGCCGGCGGAAGTGATGCTTTACTCTTCCGACAATTTGTCGGCGACTTGTCGGGGATCGCCTTTGATTGGTATGCGGAATTACCAAACGGTTTGGTGAAGACATTTTCGAATTAGAGAACCTCTTCATCGAGCGATTTGCCGGAGCTCAGCACCACATCACTATAGGTGATTTAGTGGTAGAAAAGCGGAAGCCGAACGAAAACTTGGTGGACTACATACTTCGATGGAGGAATCTAAGTATGAAGTGTAAACCACAGCTACAAGAACAAAATGCAATCGACATTTTACTGAAGAGCATTCATGGCCCAATAGCACTTTTCCTCAAGGGATTTACTATTAAGACTTTCGAGAAGTTGTTAAGCAAGGCCGGAAGCTTGCAAGAGGAGGCGAAGCAGTTAAGTTTCACCGACAAAACAGACAAACAGAAGCCGTGAAAACTTTTGAAAAGAAGTCCGGGATCGTCGCAGCAGTCGATAAAGGCAAGCAGCCAATACAAATGCCTCCAAAACGGCCGCAACAAATTCAACAGAATTACCAGTAACCTCGACCCAGCTATCAGTCATCTCAACAGTATGAACAACCGCCTCGTCCACAACATACGTTAAGGGAGCTTCTGAGCAGGGAGTATCCGTTCAAGAATGAGGCAGTGCCGAAAATGTTCCGCAGTCTGATGAAGACTCCAGATTTCCAACTGCCAGAGCCTAAGAAACCAGAAGAAGTCGACAAGAAAGGTGATCCCAACTTTTGCCCTTACCACCGGATGCTTGGACACAAGATAGAAGATTGTATTACTTTCAAAAGTTGGCTCAACGACAATCTTCGAAAAGGGAATATAACGATCCCAAAGGAATACATGAAGGAACCCCACAAAGGAGGTTTCATCAATGTTATCTCAACGGATCTCATTGTTCTGATAGATCCCTATGCCACTGATGATGGATGGACTACCACCTGGACAAAGTCTTCGAAGAAGATTTTGGATCGCATCCAAACCACTTCGGTGCGAGCCTCAATTCAATATTCGAAACCTGTCAAGTCGGCATTATCACTTGCGATAGAAGAACAACCTCAACAAGAGACGATTGAAGAAAAGAAGAAAATTGATGGAGAAGAAAAGACTGAGGCTCCTGAGGCTAGACTAGGGGCTGCTTATCCTAGGATGGTTGTTTTCGATTCGGGGGAGAAATCTCTCGAACCTCTGACTCTGTATGATTATCTACTCACTCCGGTGGGATCTTATAATGATAAGGGTTATGGTGTTGGCTACGTTTTGACTGTTTCTAATAATTACATAACTAGCGACAACCAACCTAATCTGGACATCGATTCCGATACAAGTGACAATTCTCAAATCATACACAATCCCGACGATCACAATGATAAAGAAGACATCCACCAAGGAGGCTACGAGAGTTCAACAAGCAATGAATCTATTTGCGAGTTTCGAGGAGCTCCCGTCACAATAGAGTTAGAGCCTTCAGACTCTGAAGCTAATCCAGAAGAAGCTGTCATTCCTATTCAGGAGGAGAGACCAGCAAACTCAATACCTGATTAAGAAGAAATTACAGAAGTCAACTTAAGAAGTGGAAGAGTTCTACCTCCGAGAATGGGTCCAAAGGACAAAGGAAAGCAGGTGGTTGTTCAGGAAGAACCAACCCCGACAGAAGAAATACCCGTTCGGGAAGAAATCGAGACACATGGAAATAAAGTGGACTACAACGTGCTAGCCCATCTTAGGAAACTACCGGCCGAACCGAGCATCTACGACGCTCTCATCTTATCGAAAGAGATGAGAGAAGCTCGATCGAGGCCTTGCTTGATCCGAAATTTGCTTAGCTCGAATGACCGGAGATTCCTTAGATGAGGTTTGCTCGTTAAAGGAACAATGAGGTGTTACCTTCACGGACAATGACCTACTTACTTGAGACGGCGGACCACAACCGAGCCGTTGTACATTTCAGTTACAATTAGGAAGTTTACACTCTCTAGAGTATTGGTAGATCCAGGAGCATCGATCAATATAATGAATCTTCAGACTCTAGCATACTTGGAAATTGATGCTCGCGAGCTCGAAGCGGACAAAATGTTATTAAGAGGATTCAACCAGAAATGAGAAAGAGCCCTCGGATCGATAACACTGCTAATGAAGACCGGTGACTTAGCAAAGACAACCGCAAAATTTCACATAATTGATTCAGAAACGTCATTCAACGCTCTACTGGGCCGACCATGGATACATGAGAACCGGATGGTACCATCATCCCTACATCAGTGCATCAAATACTAAGATGGAGGGGAACAGTGCATCAAAGGTGACTTACAACCATTCTCCGTACATGAGATTGGAATCCATGAAGATGCAGCTTATTATGCACCTCCGAAGAAAACAATCTTTTCTAGAGATACTATAATGAATGAAGCAAGGAAGTTCGGGACGACGAAGAACCTGAAGTTCTAGTCCATCAGTCACTCACCACTCCCTTACGGCGAGTGGGACGAGCTGCTCGGTCGAGGCGGAGACGGTCTAAGACAAGACGGTTGGACGGAGGAAACCGGCCATCGATGTTGATTGGAAAGATAGTTCGAAGAAGAAAAAGAGATCAAGCAAGAAGCGGCGACAATAAGTCGGAAGAAGCCGCAATTCGGGATCTCTCTCGAAGATAAAAGAACGAGGAATATAAATCGATGTACGAGAAGATTAACCACTATGTACATACTATGACCACGACCCGTTCCATTCTAATAAGATCGAGGGTATGGTGGTCAAAGAGGTACGTAGCGGCGGTGCAAAGCCCATCAAATTCTACCGTGGTGCTCCTTCCTCCAAAATCGAAAATAATGTACAATTTGAAGATGTCACTTCTTCGAATTAATGGAATTGCCTTTTGAGTGGTACTCTCCCTGTGTTCAAAATTTAATTCAGCGTGGTTTCTTACCTCGACAATGGACAAAAGGTCAATCACAACATTTTGAAAAGTTATGGAATAACTCCGGTCGTCCACCCAATTCAAAACATGGTCTCGGATTCGGCACAGTAGGATCAGTTGACGATACTAAATTTTGCTTGGTTGTCACTTGTGAGTCTAATGAAAACTGCATGAAAGCTACATAAGAACTTGAAGATTTACAAATTGGAAACGCTCCACCGAGTTCGAAGAAGAGATCAAATCTCTGATAGATGAGTTAACGGAAGTTAACTTAGGTACTAGCGAAGAGCCTAGACCTACCTTTGTTTGCTCCTTACTCGATAAAGAAGACTCCGAAGAAATAATCGAGTTATTAATGGAATTTAAAGGCTTGTTTTGCTTGGAGCTACGACGAGATGCCAGGATTAGCTCCAGAGGTCGCAGTCCATAAGCTAGGAATGGATCCTACTTCTGTTCCGGTCAGACAAGGTCCCAGAAGAATGCGTCTAGAAATCGAACAACAAGTCATAGCCGAAGTTAAAAAGCTAATAGACGCTAAATTTGTCCGTGAAGAACAATACCCGACTTGGTTAGCCAATGTGGTGCCAGTCGGGAAGAAGAATGGTCGGATCGGAATTTGTGTGGATTTCGGAGATTTAAACAAGGCATGTCCAAAAGATGAATTCCCTCTACTGATCCCAGAATTAATGATCGACATTACTTCGACACATGAAATATTCTCATTCATGGATGGATCTTCAGGATACAACCAGATAAAAATGGCTCTAGAAGATGAAAAACTTATAACATTCAGAACGCCGATCGAAGTATATTGCTACACAGTGATGCCATTCGGACTGAAGAACGCAGGAGCAACCTACCATAGAGCAATGACAAGAATTTTTGATGATCTCATCCACAATCAAGTTGAGTGCTACGTGGATGATGTGGTCAACAAAAGCAAAGTAATGGAAAACCACCTGTATGATTTGAGAATTATTTTCGAACGATTAAGACAATTTAACCTTAAGATGAATCCCTTAAAATGCGCCTTCGGCGTCACCTCGCAGGAAAATCTTAGGATTCGTTGTCCGACATCGTGGAATTGAAATCGACTCGGAAAAGATTAAAGCTATCTTAGAAATGCCACCTCCCAAAACCTTAAAACAACTAAGATCTTTTCAAGGGAAGCTGGCATATCTTCGACGCTTTATCTCGAACTTGTCAGGTAGGTGTCAGCCTTTCTCGGCATTAGTTAAAAAGGACGCCAAATTTATTTGGGAAGAGAAATGCCGGAAGGGCATTCGAGGACATTAAACAATATTTAATGACACCTCCTGTCTTAGCGACCCCGGTCTCGGGTAGACCGTTGATACTTTATACCGCGGCTTTAGACGACTTCACTCGGAGCCACCGTTAGCCCAGGTCGATGATGAGGGTAAAGAAAATGCTCTTTACTACCTAAGCCGTCGATTGCTTCCGACGGAAATAAAGTATCCCGCAATTGAAAAGCATCTGTTTGGCCACGATCCTCACCGCTCAAAAGCTCAGGCACTACATGCTTTCTCATAAGGTCAACTTGATCTCGAAATTTAATCAATTGCAATACTTGATGACCCGTCCAACACTTTCCGGCGGACTTGCCGGAGTGGTCGATGATATTATTGTAATTCGATATAACTTTCGTGCCTCTTCGTGCCGTAAAGGGACAAGTCACAGTAGACTTCCTCGCAGCACACCCTTTGCGGCGGGAATCTCCTCTCGATGACGACTTGCCGGATGAACAAATAATGAGCTTAGAAGACCCCATGATCGACGTTGGGAATTATATTTCGACGGAGCATCTTCGACACACAAAGATGAAGAATCACAAGTGATAGTGCTCGTAAGGCGGGAATCGGACCGATCTTTATAACACCGGAGCGGGGGATGTTAAGATACTCCTACCACTCGACGAGCCATGTACAAACAACGAGCGGAATATGAAGCTCTCATAGGATCGGAATTAACTATTCGAATGGGGATAATAAACATCGACATCTATGGGGATTCGCGATTAATCATTCAACGGATCGCGGACAGGTACGGAATTTTAAAGCCAAGACTCGAGCAATACTTCCGAGTATGCCATACGATTGTTGGAACAGATTCCGAATGTGACGATCTACAAAATCCCCAGGAAAGAAAACGCTTTAGCAGATGCGTTAGCCCGCCTCGCAAAAGAAATTGCACGCTTGCAAGATGAATCGGTAGAAGTGTCGGTTCACGGACGTCGAGTCCTATCACAGCTCGACATAGACACAATACACAAATCGAGAAAAGAAAAAGAATCGGTTGCGGCGAGTGACGAGAAAACACAAAATATTGACAACAACCATTATTAGACTACCTGCAAACAGGAAAACTACCAGACGATAGGTTGTTAGCCCATCAGATCAAGAAAAGAACTCTGTCCTACGCTTTAATAAACAACACGTTATACAGAAGGTCTTTCGATCAAATGTGGCTAAGATGCCTAAGCGGGTCCGAAGCCCGTGAAATTGTTAAAGAGGTGCATTCAGGGCTTTGTGGCGCTCACCAGTCGGGTTCGAAGATGAAAATGAAAATTAAAAGACTAGGGTACTACTGGCCCTCGATGATGACCGACTTGCATGAAAATCGCCAAGAGCTGTCACCAATGCCAAGTGCACGGAGTGGTTCTACACCAACCTCCAAATGTGCTGCATCCGACAATTGCGTCGTGGCCATTTGAATGTTGGGGCACGGATATAGTGGGTCCAATAGAACCACCATCTTCAAAAGGACATCGCTTCATTCTTGCGGCTACAGATTACTTTTCCAAGTGGGCGGAGGCGGTTCCACTCGGAGAAGTGAAAGCACACCACGTGCTACGGTTTTCAAGAACCAAGTTGTCTACCATTTCGGAGTGCCGCGCGAGATCATCTCGGATAATTGATCGGCATTCGAAGCACGCAAATCAACAATTTTATCGGGAGACACGGAATCGGCCGGCGGTATTCAACAATTTACTATCCAAGAGCAAACCGCTCTGTTGAGGCTTTTAATAAAACTCTCGTTCAAATTTTAAAGAAAATTTTGGACGATAATAAGAGAAATTGGCACGAGAAGTTATTAGAAGCCTTATGGGCCTACCGGACAACCTTCAGAACTCCTACTCAAGCTACACCTTCCGCTGTAGTGTATGGATCCGAGGCAGTGTTACCCTTAGAGGTCCGGCTTCCTTCACTCGGAATTGCGATTGCAAACAAAATCACGACGAAGAGAATGCCAAATTACTACTAGAGGAGTTGGAAAGCCTGGAAGGGAAAAGACTTGCAGCACTGCAGAATTTAGAACTATACCAAGCAAAAATGGTTCAAGCCCATGACAGACTGGTCCGCCCAAGAACCTTCAAACTTGGTGACTTAGTTCTCATTCTCAAGAGACCTATCCTTGCACACCGCAAGATAGGAGGAAAATTTAAACCCACTTGGGAAGGATCGTTTGTGGTTGAGGCAGTCTACTCAGGAGGCTCCTACCAGCTTGTGAATTGCCAAGGAGAAAGACATATGCTTCCGATCAACGGACGATACTTGAAGAAGTATTACGCTACCTGATGTTTCGAAGGAATGAATTCTTCATCCCTAGAAGCACGGGCGAAGTAATTACTTATGACTGGGTCCGAACCCAAAAATAATAATAATAAAAAATGTTCTAAAATAAATAAAATCATGATAATAAAGTTTTCCTTGTTCTCTCTTCCAAATCAAAATCTTTTTTTCGATCTTCTCCCACTTCGTTCCTGTTGAATTTAAAAATATAAAAGGAATAATAAAAAAAAAGAAAATTTTGTCTCTAATAAACATTTTCTTAATGTTCTTGTTCTTAGTACATCCCCTGATCCTTTTCTTTGTCTTTTCGCAGGGAAATGTCGAACGGGCGGTTGGTTCTGAACTTTAGAAATGGCGTAAGCCTTGCACTCGACGAAAAGAGGGTGAAAGATGGAGCGATAATAGAGATTGACTCAGACTTCGCACCGGCGGGCTCGCAATACGAGGAAAGTGGCCGGGTCCCGATTGACCGAGAGGAACCGCCCGATCGGACGATAATGAAAGTGGGTGGCTCGAGCCACCGACCTGGCAGCAAGAAAAAGAAAACAAACACTAAGGAGGACAAGAGAATCAAGTCTGTGGTCGCTACAGCAGAGGGCAGGCTTGTCAGCGCCGCGCCCACAGAAATTCGGAAGTACGAAGAGCTACTCTCACAGCAACTCAGCGAAGAAATAAAAAATCGCCGTATCCGCAAGATGTTAACTAAACTAGCAGCGGACCAGCGCGACGAGGCAGTCGCTACTACCAGTGCATATACTTCAAGGATACCGGTTCACCGGGAACCCGAAGAAAGGAGGCCGGCTCCGAGGATAACAGAAGAGACCGGGGAAATCTCAAGAAGATCGGAAGAAGGAGAGGCTACCACGCCACCGGATAAATCCACCGGCAATGCATAACCTTGTTGCAGAAGCAACCCAGGAGGATGTCCCGACGGAGACCATCCCTGAGGAGCCGAGGTATGCAAGAGAACGCGAAGGGATTGAGCCATATATCCCACAGTACGTCACCAGGCCTCGCCATTTGCAGATTATTCTAGAATACGAGCTAGAAAGAATGCAGAATGTCGAAAAACAAACTTTTGAATACTTCGAGAGAATCAGAGGCAGGAGGATCAATATACTACAAGGCCTCGAGCTACATACAAACGTGTTCTCAGAATACGAACAACAATAAATCGTGGACTGTATACGGGATTTGAAAAGAATGGGTCGAGCAGGCCGCCTAAGAGAAAACACTTACTCGGAATCCCGGAGATGGATGTCAGGGAAAGGGAGAATTACAATACAATGTGGATGCTTGCTACAACTTCACGAGAAGACGGGAAGGGAAACCCACCGGGAATACTCGTCATGGCGAGGTAGATCCAATGCCATTAGTCATCAAAAGGATGGTAAAGAGAATGATAACATGGAGGGTACTGCCGACGGATTGCATACCCAACAGTTGCATCATTAAAATTTACAAGAAGGGTGATCGCATACCCCCACACATCGATCACCACGACTTTGTCGGACCTTTCCGCACGAGTATCTTTTACGAACGAGTGTAATATCATGTTCGGATCCGACCTCCGGATAGCGAGCCCGGTGTGAGTTCCGAGGGCCAGTAAAGATACCATTACCGGTAGGTTCCGTCATGATACTAATGGGCAACGGAGCAGATGTCGCTAAACATTGCATAACGGGAGTACCAATGAAGCGGATCTCAGTTACTTTCAGAAGGATGGATGACAGGAAAGCACCTTACCACTTCCAGCCAGACCCAGAGCTAGAGAGCCTCCAGCCTTATGAGCTATGAGTTACATGGAAAATATCACACCTCCAACGTACATCCATACTACATCCTTGCCAAGGATGGCTTGGAAGGTGATGTTATTGACCATGTACCTCACTATTCAGACATGGATTTCTGAAAGATGCCTTTTTGGATGGATCGACAAAGATCATACATAGTCCGTTTTGAGTCTACATGGATTGTATGAGATGTATTCCAGATCGAGTTGTATGATGTATCTTCAACATGATTGGAATGAAAGTGACCATGTCACATTTTTTTGGCCTCCACCTCTTTTGTGCAAATTGACTGGGAAACGCCATTAAAGTTAAATGAACTTCGAACAAAGAACAGAAAAGAAACAAAAAGAATAAAAGAAAACTTTCCTTAAAAAAATCTAAAAAAATGATGAACGCCAAATTTACATGAACATTAAATGAACGATAAGGCAAACAAAATGAACACAAATCTTAAATCAAATTTCAATTTCAACCTTCCAGATCTCAAATCAAATCTCAATCAAATTCAATTTCAACCTTCCAGATCTCAAATCAAATCTCAATCAAATTCAAATTCGACCTTCAAGATCTCAAATCAAATCTCAATCAAATTCAAATTCCACCTTCAAGATTTTAAATCAAATCTCAATCAAATTTCAATTTCAACCTTCCAAATCTGAAATCCAATCCGTTCGACTCTCTCCCTTGTCTGGGATGGAAGCGGTCGATTCCATTGACACGGAGCCACGAGGTTTTCGATTCTGATATGATGGCAAGGAATTGTTTCCAATCCAAACCAGCAACTTTCGATCAATTCTTTTGAATGGGACATGTAACATCTACATATTCCCTCCTAATCTGTTTCTTTCCACAAAAATCTTTTACAACTCTCATGAAATCCTCGAAACACCAAAATTCCACACTATTCAAATCAACACTACAAATCTTTGCAAAATCAATTACTATTCAAAATCAAATTCTTGGGGTTGAGGATTTTACATCCGAGACTGCATTGCTTTAGGTTCTTTCCCTATCACAATGAAATACATCAAAATCAAATTCTTGGGGTTGAGGATTTTATATCCGAGACTGCATTGCTTTAGGATTCTTTCCCTGTCGCAATGAAATACATCAAAAATCAAACTTTTGGGGTTGAGGATTTTACATCCGAGACCGCATTGCTTTAGTTTCTTTCCCTATCGCAATGAAATACATCAAAATCAAACTTTTCGAGGTTGAGGATTTTACATCCGAGACCGCATTGCTTTAGGTTCTTTCCCTATCGCAATGAAATACATCAAAATCAAACTTTTGGGGTTGAGGATTTTACATCCGAGACTGCATTGCTTTAGGTTCTTTCCCTATCGCAATGAAATACATCAAAATCAAATTCTTGGGGTTGAGGATTTTACATCCGAGACTTCATTGCTTTAGGTTCTTTCCCTATCGCAATGAAATACATCAAAGTCAAACTTTTGGGGTTGAGGATTTTACATCCGAGACTGCATTGCTTTAGGATTCTTTCCCTATCGCAATGAAATACATCAAATCAAACTTTTGGGATTGAGGATTTTACATCCGAGACTGCATTGCTTTAGGATTCTTTCCCTATCGCAATGAAATACATCAAAACTAAAATTCTTGGGGTTGAGGATTTTACATCCGAGACTGCATGCTTTAGGATTCTTTCCCTATCGCAATGAAATACATCAAAATCAAATTCTTGGGATTGAGGATTTTACATCCGAGACTGCATTGCTTTAGGATTCTTTCCCTATCGCAATGAAATACATCAAAATCAAACTTTTGGGGTTGAGGATTTTACATCCGAGACTGTATTGCTTTAGGATGCTTTCCCTATTGCAATGAAATACATCAAAATCAAACTCTTGAGGTTAAGGATTTTACATCCAATACCGCATTGCTCTGAGATCTCTCCTCATTGTAATGATTCAATACAATCAATTCAATTTTCTTTTGAGGTTGAAGATGTTACATCTAAAACCACAAAATTCCAATTTTCGTTTCAAGTTCAAATCCCTTCAAATTAATCTTAACAAAACTTCAATCTAAATTGAAACTCAAACTAAAATCTGAACTTATACATCAAAACTTAAACTGAAACAAAATGAAATCTAAATCGAAATTCCCCCAGATCATGTGATTTGGGATTCACCTCCTTTCACTTTCCCCAGCGAGAGTTCAAGAATCTCCAGTCTCAGAGATATACTTGACACTCGCCAGCAGAAATTCTTTAATTTCGTCCTAAGTTTATCACTTGGACATCTGTGTTGGTTTTGTTGATCTTTCACACCTATTGGGGGTCCATTTGTTGACCTCATTTTTGATGAGGTCTTCTCTTCTCTCTTTAGTACTTAGGATCTAGCCTCAGGCTTTTCCTTTGACTATCCTAGAGGATTAGAATTGGGACCCACCACTTAGAAATTCAAACCACTTCTTAAATCCCTGCAAACTCCATAAACTTGATTGTAAACCCCTAATCACCCAGAGGGTTGAAATCAAATGTGGAAGTTTAAATGATGAGTTTCTATAGGACTCTTTGGCCTTAGGATTGCCCTGGGTGGCCTGGTCTGGTGAAGGGCTAACTTACACACACTACACCTATACATTACAGTTTCACACACCTGCTAAAATCACACCCATACCCAACTTGACCTCCTGACTCATGGAGGTAATTCACATGGATGATCCTTAACCCCTAAGCCCTTGGCTAAGAGGGTTAGGAACAACATAGTGAATGCCTCAAATGAGTCGCTTCATGGCTCATGTGGGCTTGATATGACATCATGGCTCAACCAAAATGATTTCATTCCACTTAAATTTACCCAATCTTCAATTTTCTAAATTTTCAATTTTTGACCCCCAGGACACTACACCCGCCTAGCCTACCCAAAACCCTTGAAATTACCCAAATTTTTCAAAAAAATCTCCAAATACCCAAAATTCCTCAAAACCAATCCCAAACATTCCCACATTACTCAAATTGATCATTCATAGCCAAAAATACTAAAAATTCCAAAAATACCCCCAATACCCTCCAAATACCCAAAATGCCCCTCTTGACCCAAAAATCCAAAAATTCAGAAAATTCCCAGAAAATTCCAGAAAATTTCAAATATTCCCAATTTCATTTTGTTCAACTACACCATGGGCCAATTTTGTCAATTTATCCCACTTTTGTCAAAATCCCCAATTTGACCCATTTTAACCCAAAATGAACCCAATGTCAAATCAAACCTACCCAATTGACCCAAATTCTGGTCCAATTAAATTCTAAACTTCAATTCAACATCCCCAACACCAATCTAGACCAAGTACAAGTCCAATTTGATTGACATTTGAATCCAATTTCACTTTTGACCTTAAAGCCCAATTAGGATCCATGACCCAAACTTAGCCCAAACTAACCCAATTCAACTCCAATTAACCCCAAACCTTTTCTAAACCTTCCTTAACATCCCCACAAACAAAACAATAACATGATTTACCCAAAATTTAGACCCAAACCCCACTCAAATTCAACCCAAAGCTAAAAGGCCCAATTTTGACCTAAACCCAAACCTAACCCGAATAAGCCCAAACCCCAAAATCAAAACCCAACCAAAGTCAAAACCTCTTTGAAACACTCCCATAAACATTTCCCAACATTAATTTTACATCAATTTCAACCCTAACCCAACATTGGCCCAAATTATCCCAATTTGACCTACATTGGCCCATGTACCAAATGAACCCAAATCCAACCCAACTCAAGCCCAAACCACCTCAAATTTATTTCAAATCACTCATGACACATCCCTAAACCAAACCCAACAATTATTTGGCCCAAGCCTTTACCAAACTTTCATCCTAAAATCCATTTTAAAATCCAAAAGCCCACTTCCCTAAACCATTTTAACAGCCCATCTTCACTAAATTTCAAAGGCCTAAACTTCATGCTAAAGCCCATATGACATTCTTTTCATCACCCCATTAATTGATATCATCCCTTAAGTCCTAAATCAATCATCAAATAATCCTAAATTAGGCCTCATGCCAAAATCACCCATAAGTCCCAAAAATTCAAAACCTTCTTTCATGTAAATGACCAAGCTTTGTCCCAAGCCATAGGTGAGCCAAAGACAAGCCATGTACAAGCCATATGAAGCCATGGGATGTTTGACATGTGACCATGCCCAAAGTAGCAAGAGGAGGGCCCCTTTCTTAAACCTTCATTAGGCTTTTTAACCCCTTCCATGTTACACACTAAACCATGATTAGCCACATCACTTTAGATGGGGACTTCACCACTCCTTTCTAGCTGATGCAAATGATCCTCTCTCAGCCCAAATTAGCCATGGGGAGGTGAACCTAACCCAAAATCATGGCTTGGACCAAATCAAGCCAAAATGGCCTCTCCTCCATACCATTTTAATCGAAGCCCTTTACACATGGCAAAGCTCAATTGCCTGCACAAACCTCCAGCCCTGACCCACCTGGACCTGAGGGTGACCCATGCCTGCCGGCGCCTACCTGGATCACCGGAAAACACCATGGTCGAGACCTTGGGAGGAGCCAAAAATTCAATTCTCCATTGCTGAGCTGCCCCATGCCTAATGGCCACCATGGCTCGTTCTTCCCTTGACCTAGCGGCGATCCCAGAGCCTTAACCCCGCGAGGCCCTCCACCCTCTCCTATTTAAACCTCACCTCCTCTAGGCCATGGGAGGTGCTGAACCAGACCTTACTAAAACCCTGCCAAAATTGCTCCAGATCACTCTCCACACTTAGAGCAGTTGATCCCCAGTGAAAATTTGCCCTAATCCCCACCAACAGAGCCCGATTTCTCGACCAAAATTCCACCCAAAAACAGGACATCTCCCAACTCTCCACCAAATTCAAATTAAACTCACCCACACCTGCACAAGGTAAAGAGAAGGAGTTCCCCAGTGAAAGCCCCCTCTCCAGGCCACCCATCTGTTCCAGACTCCAAGCTTTGTAATCGAGCTGTGGTCGAAATCATACCGGACAATTCACCGGCCCACGGGACTTCATCCGGAGCTTGCTTGGACCCAATCGAAGGTGACACAACTCTCGGATCGAAGCTTCACTTCTGCGAGCAAAGGTATGGACTCACTCTTCTTCCCGAGCTTACGAGAGATTCTCTATTTAATTTGAGTCGATTTCGATACATGTTTACCGTATGGATGTGTTCGTCTCCTCAAGACGAATCCATAGAGCATAAGAACATGAAAATCCGTTGAGAATCGAGTGAGAAATTAGGGTTAGAAGGTTGACGGTCACGGGTGCACACCAGTCGTAGACGATGACTGGGAGCCGTCGGATCGAGCGTGTATCGAACGGACGGTCTGGATTGAGCCGGACAGCGCGATAGTACGTGAACCGCGGGGCCCTGGAGCGCTGAGTCGGATGGCGGCGCCGAATCAGAAGACGACGCGTGGCCTTTCGGAGCTGCCGAGGATGGCGTGGCGCCGCGTGGATAAGTAGGAAATTAGGGTATTTTTGATTTATTTAATTCCCTAAACTTCAAAAATACATAACTTTGTGTAGGAAAATTAGAAAAATAAAATGAAAATACCCTCTAGCTCAGTGAACAGAGGAGAATAATGTGGAAAAGAAATCATTTAATTTCATCAAGTATTTTATTTTTAATTATTTATTTACTCTCTGCACTATTTCAATTCTCCATGCATGTATACAATTTACCATGGCATGAGACCATAGGAGCTTTTGAAGCCTGCGAATTTGGGAACGATTCCCGAATTTTCCAAAGTCGAAGGCCACCCCTATGAAGAGTTATTGATTTTTCAATTCTAGGTCACTATTCTGAGTATTTTAATTCTAATAATTAGCATGTTGTGAAATAAATTCTAGGAAAATTTGGTGATGTTTCTTATGACTAGAGGACCCTAGGACAAATGGTTTTTGGGTTAACTCACTTGTAATAACCCTAATTGGCTTAAACACCCAAAATGGAGCTTTAATTAATTAGAGCTAATCATACATCAAATTGACTTGAAATCAATTCTCCACTGACCTTTAGGATCAGAGGAACCCACCATAAAAGTTTGAAGTCAATTGAACTTGGTTAGCCCTATCAAATGGGTTGATTAAGCCATTTAGCCAAGCTTAAACTTCAAAAATTCATAACTTCTAAAATACTTTTCAAAAATTTACCAAATTGGTTTTGAAGCCTCTCTGTTATCAGGGTAATTTAAGAAAATTAAAATTGTAATTTTCCAAAAAAGTTGATTTTTTGCATTATTTTAATATTTTTAATAATTAAGAAATAATAAAAATCACAAAAATAATAAAATTCACCAAAATGTTATATTTTGAATTTTAATCATTTAGGAACAAACCCCATATTTTTCTTAAGTCTCTGTGATGAGATATTAAATTTTAAAGCCCTAAGGTAATTTTAAAATTAAAAAAATGTATTTTCTAGCATTTCCACTAAAATAATTCTAATAAATCAAAGAAAAAGCAGAAAATTATAAAAATTGGTTCTCTGGTTTCCTTGATATCGGTGAGATTTTTGAAAAATATAAAATTCATTTTTCAACCTTTATTTTATTTTTAAATTAATTAATACTCCAAAACTCAAAATAATTATAATAAAAATAATATAATTCAAAAAATCACCAAAATTGGTCCAAGTGGTCCTCTAGTCATTAGGAATGTTTCATAATTTTTTAATTGACAGCAACTTCCCCTTGGTCATGTTATTAAATTTTCCTTGAAAAATTCTTATTTTCCACCAAAAATAATTATATAAATAAATTAAATAGAGAAAAATCACATTTTCTCCTCTAATGTCTTGATTGATATATGAGTGAAGTCACATAAAAATTTCAAATTCATTTAAGCTCAATTTAGTGAGTTATGAAATTAGTTAGTTTAAAGGGCAAAATAGTAATCAAAATTTTGACCTATAATTAAAAATTTTAGGTTTAATTAAAAGGGTGGGTAAAATATTTGATGCTAAGTTGATTTTAGATGTTTGAAACTTAGGTAATTAAAGGGTAGAAACCTACCAAATAATTTGAAAGTAATTAAGATAAACCTTAATTAAATAATTGTTTAAACTTGGAAGAATAATAAAAAAATTAGAATTATTAAAATGGGGATATTATTAGGAAGAAATTTATTCTTTAATCTAAGAATCCCTAAATTAATCACCTCAATAATATTTAATTCCTAATTAAAATGATAATCCAAATTCAAAATTTATATTGTTAAAAGACTTAATCATTAAATTAAATTAAAATTAAAACATTTAAATTAAATCCTTTTAAAATTTCAATTAAATTAATACTTTAACAATTAAAATTAAATCATCCTTAAAGCATAAAAAATAAAATATTAAATTAAAATTAAATTAAAAAAATTATAAAATTAAATTAAAATTTAAATTTAAATTAAAATTTAAAAAATAAAACCAAATTAAAATTAAAATTAAATTAAAATTAAAATGATATGAAATTAAATTAAATTAAATTAAAATTCAAATTAAATTAAATTAAATTAAATTAAATTAAATCACATTAAATTAAATCAAAACTTATTAAATTAAATTAAATAAAAAAAAATAAAATCAATTTAAAATAAAATTAAAATTAAATTAAATAAATAAAATTTAATTAAAATTAAAACTAAACCAAATTAAATTAAATTAAAATTAAATTGAATTAAATTGAATTAAATATAATATCACTTAAGACCTGAAGAATTCAAAAATAAATCTAAAACAACTTGAACACTATTCCAAACTTAAACTCATTAATTAAAATTAAGTCGAATCACAAATCACTTGAACATTGATTTGCCCTCAAAAGCTCTTGTTGTCATAACTCCTAAACAGAGTGTTAAGTAAAGTGTTACTTCACTCATAAGATATTCAAATGTCCTATTTCACTGAGCAAGATAACAAAACTTGAACTCCTGGATGATTGATTCATTGTATAATTAAATTCTCTTGGATTTAAAATAATTCTAGAAGTATTAAAAAGATGTTTAAGATTCGTCTCAAGCACTTTCTCATTACGATAAAATGTTTATAATAACAATTGAACTTAATTGTTCTTTGATGAAGAAAATCGTCCTCAAACCAAAACACAAGAACCTAGACGTCATAGGAGATGACTAGCTATAGGATTAGGAACTTGGTAGAAAACATAACCCTTCCCTTAGCTTTACCTAGGAACTTGCTTTAAATACTTAAATATTCTAAATTGTGTTTAAGTGTAGCCTGGGATGACGGGAAGACCCTCCAGGTATGCTTTTATTTTATTGCAATTTACCTTCTTGCAATTTACCTTATTGCAAATGCACTTTACTTTTCTTGCATGATAAACAACTGTTGCATGAAAACCCACACCTTTAGGATAGTCCCTAAAACTGAAACCAAAACTAAATTAAAAGTCGTTACAAGATAAAATTCACCACCACAACATTTCAAAATATAAAACAATTCAAAATTTAATCACAAACAAAACAACAAAACAACAAAACTACAACTACAACTGAATTAAAACGTCTTGTTGGATGATCGGGAATACCTCGGATGATGTAACCTCCGTGTTGCTAACGGGATTTCCCACGGTCTAAATGAAAGTGTGGAACTCATTTAGTTGAGTTTAGCAAATTCATCCGGACTAAGTGAATCCGATAAAAATAACGATGCTGGAAGGATGGAACCGTGGGATCTTAACCGGTGTTGTTATAATCAATTTTAAGATTTGTTTTAATTAAAATATAAAGAACACTTGGATTTTAAGATTTCTAAAACCAAACCCTTCTCTTCTCTTTTGATTACAATCTTCTAAAACTAAACCCCTCTGCAACAACGAGGAGCTCGGAGCATGGTGGGCGACACGGCCATCGTCATCGCAAAACCCGAGTCTACTTCGAGCAAAACTTTCTTAGAATTAAATAACCAAACCATAGGACTTCGAGGTAGTTTGCCTAGTGCAACATAAATCCTCAATCTTTTTGTTAGGCATTTGCATTGCAAATTAAGCCACTAACCGAGTCTTAGGATTCAGAGGTAGTCGTCCGATATGACATAAACCCTCACATCTTCGAGGCTATTTGTATGATCGTGTCATACGAGTATAAGTCCTAATTAATTAAAATTGGCAAGATCAAAACATTAAATAAATATTAGGACTTTCCTAAATTCAAGCCAAACAATAGGATAGTCGGGAAATTACCGAAGTTCGCTTCGAATCTGTAATTTCTCCTACCTTTCTTCCTTTGAATTCCCAAAATAAAATGTTCCAAACTTGATCCATTCCCTATTGAAATTCTAAAATTCAATCCCTTGAAAACTTAAACTTTGAGATTCTTGAGAGTAGAACTACTGATTATTATCGAGAGTTTTCTTAAGTGATTCTCATCACTTAAGATGTAATTAACTATAGGGCTTGCCCTTATAGGGAATTTTAAAGAACCCAGGTAATATAAACCCTACTTAATTTCTTTGTATTAAGTAGAGGAACTTGTCGGCTTATAAAATTGGTTCGCAGACCAAACGGATGTCACAAATCTTCTAGTTTATTTAATCGAGCCCCATCACCAAACAGTGTGTCTATTCTTCGGGATAGATACACGGTTTGCGGTGGGGTGCTCGTTTATATAAACTATTCGGGATGTGAGATCAGTTTGATTTCATATCTTAAAATTTTCAAATTTAAAATTATTTTCAAAAATCAAATACTACTTTTCAAATTATTTATTTAAATTAAATTAAAAATTCACCGACAATTTCTGTAGGCGACCCCTTTTCAAATTATATAATTAAAATTAAAATCTAAAATTCGCCGACAGCGTCTAAGCGCCGAGGAGTTCGCGCTTAGGCGCCAGTTCACGAAAATTGGTTCCTAGCAGTTAAAAACCAGAAAATTACCATTTTTTAACCACCCCATCGTCTTCAACCTTTAGTTTATCGCAAAAGAGGAGACTAGGGCATGATATTATGGATCATTTAAGAGCCGATCTCAACAAAAATTGTTAGATTTGGATTCCTTGAGGTAAGAGCACTGCTCCTAAGTAATTTTTTTTTTATTTTCACCATGTATTTTGAGTACATTTTGAAAAATCTTATAATCACTATTCATGGTGAAAATTTGAGGAAAAACTTGAGAAATTGCTTAGATTTAGTGAAAATATCTTTTGGAAGATAATTTAGCAAGTTTAGTTTGATTTTTGAATTTATGGTGAATTTTTTGTGAATTTTTTAGAGATGGCTCCAAAGTCAAAGCGTGAAAGAGAAAAGGCCAGATTTGATTCTGACAAATTTGTTAGCACGAGGGCTGAGGAAAGATATGTTGACGGACTGCAGTCATGTAAGTTCATTTCTGAGCATGTATTTAGTAAGCCAGGAGAAGTAATTAAACATATGATTGCTAGAAGGAACTGGGAGAATTACTGTTGCTTCTCTGCTGTTGCTGTTGTTTCTGTGCTCAGAGAATTTTATGCAAATTTGCCTGTTGCAGAAGAGAATCAAGTGATGGTTAGGAGGCATGAGGTCAACTTTTCTTCTGGGGCAATCAACACTTTTTATGGACTACCTAGTGACATGTTCTGTTTTAATTCTAACTATCATCCTACGGAAGGGGAATTAGATGAGATCATGAAATTACTGACTGATGGAAGAGGATTATGAAAAATAACAAATGATAGAAGAGTGAACTTTCCTGCTTCCAAATTGAATGCCACTTCTAAGGCGTGACATTATTTTATCTCATCTAAATTGTTACCTTCGAGTCATACTAATGAAGTAACGAGAGAAAGAGCTGTGTTGAACCATTGCATTCAGCTTGGGAAGCCTATTAATATTGGAGGTATAATTTATGATTATGTTTCGAACTGTGCTAGAGCAACCACTACTGCAGGTATGGGATTTCCTTCCTTGATTCATTCATTATGTGAACAATCTGGAGTGAAGTTTGAAACCTAGGAAGAGTTACTTCAGCCATTGAGACCAATTACCAGTGTCAATGTTGGTGCTTACACTGTACATTCAGAGTTTGGTTAGAGAGGAGGATTTGGTAGGGCTTATACTGCTTCTGCTGCATCTACTTCTCGTGCTACTACTTCACGTGCTTCATCATTTACTGATTCACAGACTGGGTTATTAAGAAAAATTTTGATGAAAGTGAGTCTTACTTGAGAGAATATGAAAGATATTGATGGTAAGATTGATAATGTGGAGAGATATATTATAAAACATGATGAGTATGAGGAGAATTATCAGCATTATTTGGATAGACTAATTAGAGGTGATCAGAGTGCTGAGATGCCCCCTCATCCATTCTACATACCTTATGTGCCATCTAAGGATTGGAACGAGCAGGATGATGATGATGATGAGGGTGAAGAGTAGATGTTTGTTGTTTGTTTTAGTTATTGTGTTGTTATGCCGTGTTATTGTGTACTTTATTTAATATTTTGTTTGATGATTGTGTTGTGATGTGAATTCTGATAGTATATAGATTATAGTTGTACTATTTATCTGTTATGCATATTCAGATGTATTGTTGTTGTTGTATTGATGATTTATATGTTGCTCTGAGTGTAGTGTGTGTGGTAGTAAATGTTTTTATGTGTATGTTATGTCAGAGTTTTTAGTAGTGTGTACTTTAATTCAAAAACTATTAGGAGATTATAAACCACTATTAGGAACTTCTACTTAGGAAACTACATGTTTAAAATTTTTCAAATTCCATTATCATTTGCTATCTGTATCAGTGTGTTATTTTAGTTGGTGTGTATTTGCTTTCAAAACCTCCACTACTGTAGAAGTCTTTTTGAAATTTTTACTTTTCTTGTTATAAAAAGAAAATTGTTTTAAAAAAACTGAATTTGATTTCATTTTACTCCTGTTATTAAAATTGTTATACTTGCATTTAGGATATTAAAAATTCCTGGAAGCATGTTATGTTAGTCTTTAATTCTCACCCAAGTATCATTTCTTATGCTTAAATGTTTTATCGTAACTAAAAATTAAAGTTTTTTTTGGGGGGGGGAATTTTAAAAACAAAGATCTTCAAAAACCTAAAATGTTATTTGATTCTCAAGTATACTTAAAATAAATCTTATTTTGATTGAGAAAAATTATGTTCATGAAGTTATATTAGGGGAATAGAAATTTTAAATATATAAATGAATAAAATAATTTAGTTAAAATTTATAGTAATCATGAAAAACTTAAAGTTAAAATTTTCTTAATGAAGAGGTGTTAAATAAAGTTAAACTATCTTTAGTAAGAAGTTTTGTATTTTTGGATAAATAGAAGATTTGACTTTTCTTCTTCGAAGCATAAATTTCTTTTATTTAAGAATAATTTTCAAATACTATTATTATGATTTTTAAGTGAATGTTGTATATCTGACCTTTATTTTAAATGGAAGTGTGGAATTCAAAATCATTAAAGGTCTATCCAGATATAGTAATCCTTGCCTTATAAAAAAAAGGTGAAAATAGTATGTAAAAAGGGACGAGAAGCTTGAGGATTTAAGGGCCTAATCAAAAATTGGCTTCATACTTAAAGTTTAAGATATAAGTTCAGAGAAAATCTAAAGCTTAAGGTTATAATAAAGTAAGTAAATTATTTTCAAATAAAGATTTTTAAGTGAGAAAAATAAGTGTTTGAGTCCTATATTTTGAAGAATCTACAAATATTTCTGAATTAGATAGAAACTTATATTTGTCATTTTCCTTTACTTAAGATCTTTAAAAACTTTAAGTTGGTTTTAATTACTATTTTTTTTCTAAATTGGACTATTCCATTTTTAGAACAAAATTTTATTATCTTCCTAAGAAACTCGTTACATAATTTGTATGCTAAAATGTTCTATAAGATTAGCTGTCACTTGAGGACAAGTAACATTTTAAGTTTGAGGGATTTTGATACACCTAAAATATATAGTATTTTTATGCACATTTTTATACCTATTTTTAATGATATTGCACTTTAATGGATGATATTTTGTGTTTTTCTTGCAGGTATGATGAAAAGGGATGATCATGATGAAAGGAGCAAAATTAGATCAAATTTGGAGCAAAAAAATGAAAAATCAAAATTTTGGCACTGGCGGCTAAGCGCCGCTAGGCCGACGCTTAGCCACCACAGTTAAAAATTGAGATTAAATTGAATTTGGTGCCATTTTTAAAGGGGATGGGATGCAACTCTTGGTGGTAACTTCCATAACTTCCTTTGGGCGGCAAGTTTGAATGAAGGGGTGCATTCTTTGGTAGATGCATTGAATCTGGACACATTTTGAAGAGACACCAAGACACCTTTTGGTTTAATATTTAAAGAGAGTCTTAGGAAAGATTAGGGGGCTCTTTACATTTTGAAGAGAGTTTTTATTAGGAGTAGTAGAGAGTAGAAAAAGGGGCTCTTCCTTTGCATTTTTAAGGGTTCTTTCTTTCTTTTGCTCTTCCACTTACATTTTGAAGAGAGTTTTTACAGTATTTTACTTTTATTTTGTAAGAGTTTTTATTAAGAGTAGGAGTAGAAAGTAGAAAGGAGAAAAGGGTCGGAGTGAAGACTTCTTCTTCCCACTTCTTTTTTTTCTTTTAGTTTAGTTTCTATTAAAGTCTGAAGTTTATTCTAAGTCATCAGAGTTGGGAGATCCGCTTTGAGGAGTAGTTTAGTGAAGAGTTAAAGTTTTGATACACCTAAAATATATAATATTTTCATGCACATTTTTATACCTATTTTTAATGATATTGCACTTTAATGGAAGGTATTTTGTGTTTTTTATGCAGGTATGATGAAAATAGATGGTCATGATGAAAGGAGCAAAATTGGAGAAAAAAATGAAAAATAAAAAAATTTAGCACTGGCGGCTAAGCGCCGTTGGGCCGACGCTTAGCCGCCACAGTTATAAATCGAACTTTAATTAGATTTGGCGCCAAATTCAAAAGCGGATGGATTCAACTCTTGGTGGTAACGTCCATAACTTCCTTTAGGCGGCAAATTTGAATGAAGGGGAGCATTCCTTGGTAGATACATCGAATCTGGACACATTTTGAAGAGTCACCAATGCACCTTTTGGTTCACTATTTAAAGAGAGTCTTAGAAGTGAAGAAGTGAAGAATTGAAGAGGCTCTTCACTGTATTTTGAAGAGAGGAATTTAGGAGATTCTTCCACTGCATTTTAAGTTTTTGTTTAGAGTAGGAGAAGAGAGTAGAAAGGAGAAAAGGGTCGGAGTTAAGAGTTCTTATCCCACTTCTTTTCTTTCTTTTAGTTTAGTTTTTATTGAAGTCCGAAGTCCGTATTACGAGTCATCGGAGTTTGGAGACTTACTGCGAGTAGTTTAGCGAAGAGTCAAAGTTTCAGAGGAACTTCCTTAGTCTTGTGGAAAGGATTTTCAGATAAGTGTTTACTTTTATTTTGTTTATCAATACTTGCTTTTGTTATTATTTTTCTCATCGTTTTTAATTTCAAATCAATGTGTTTTTATATTTTCCCAATGCATTCTAAGTAGTTTACTTTATCTTTTTCTTTCTTAAAATGAAGAAGTAATTAATTTAAAGAGAATTGTTGTGGAAAGTATCAGTGTTTAAAAGTTGTTAGAAGTTGTGAAGATTGATTCCGAGAACTTTGTTTACTTCTTAATGTACGACCTATTTTTAGGTTAAGTTGTATTTTGAAAAGGGGTCGCCTACAGAAATTATCGTCTAATTTTAGGTTTTAAATTTAATTTAAATATATGTATATATAATTTAGAAAGTAGCATTTGATTTTGAAAATAATTTTAAATTTGAAAATTTTAAGATATGAAATCAAACTGATCTCACATCCCAAATAATTTATATAAACGAGCACCACATCACAAACCTTGTATCTATCTCGAAGGATTAACACACTGCTTAACGATGGGGCTCGATTAAATAAACTAGAAGATTTGTGACATCCGTTTGGTCTGCGAACCAATTTTATAAGCCGACAAGTTCCCCTTCTTAATATAAAGAAATTAAATAGGGTTTATATTACCTAGGTTCTTAAAGTTTCCTATAAGGGCAAGCCCCTATAGTTAATTACATCTTAAATGACTGGAATCATTTAAGAAAGCTCTCGATTAAGATCAGTGGTTCTACTTTCAAGAATTTCAAAGTTTAAGGTTTTCAAAGGATTGGATTTTGGAAATTTCAATAGGGATTAGCTCAAATTTGAAACAGATTATTTCAGGAGTCCAAAGGAAGAGAAGTAGGAGAAGCTGAGGATCTAAGAAGAATCTTGGCAACTTCCCGAACTATCCTATTGTTTGGCTTCAATTTAAGAGTATGTTTAATGTTTCAATCCTGACAATTTTAATTAATTAGGACTTATGTGAGGGTTTATGTCGTACCAAACAACTACCTCAGAATCCTAGGACCGGTTAGGACTTAATTTGCATAAAATGATTATGCAAGTGCCTAATGAAAAGGTTGAGGATTTAAGTTCACTAAGCAAACTAACTCAAAATCTTATGGCTTGGTTATTAATTCTAAGAATGGTTTTATTGATGTAGATTCCAGTTTTGCTGACGACGATGGCCGTGCTGCCCACTATGCTCCAAGCTCCTTGCTGTTGCATAGGTTTCATTTTAGAAAGTGAAAATCAGGAGATGAGAGAAGTTTTTTGGTTTAGAAAAGTCTTTAAGTCCAAATGGCTTTAATGTTTTATTAGGGGAATCTTAAAGTTGATTATAACAACACCGGTTAAGATCCCACGGTTCCATCATTCCAGCACCGTTATTTTTATCGGATTCACTTAGTCCAGATGAATTTTCTAAACTCAACTGAATGAGTTCCACACTTTCATTTAAACTGTGGGAAATCCCGTTAGCAACACGTAGGTTACATCATCCGAGGTATTCCTGATCATCCAACAAGACGTTTTAATTTAGTTATAGTTGTAGTTTTGTGTTTTGTTTGTGATTAAATGTGGAGTTGTTTTATATTTTGAAATTTTGTGGCGGTGAATTTTATCTTGTTGTGACTATTAATTTAGTTTTGGGTTTCAGTTTTGTGGCTATCCTAAAGGTTTCAGTTTTCGTGCAGGGTGTCAATCTTGTTTAACATGCAAGAAAAGTAAAGTATAGTGCAGGTAAGTAAACTGCAATAAAAATAAAAGCATACCTGGAGGGTCTTCCCGTCATTCCAAGCTAAACTTAAAACACATGTTAAGACATTTATATATTTGCAAGAAAACACCTAAGTAAAGCTAAGGGAAGGTTTTGGTTGTCTACTAAAGTCCTAATCCTATTGCTAGTCAATCCCTATGACGTCTAGGTTCTTTTGTGTTTTGTTAAGGATGATTTTCTTCATCAAAGAACAATTAAGTTCAGCTGTTCTTCTAAAACACCTCATCATATTGAGGAAGTGTTTAGGACGAGTCCTAAACATCTTTTCAATATTTTTTTGGATTATTTTGAGTCCAAATGAGTTTTATTGTATTGGTGAATTAATCATCCAAGAATTTAGTTAAATTTTGCTTCATGCTAAGTGAATTAGGATGTTTGATTATCCTATGAGTGGAGTGACATTTCACTTAATGCTCCATTTAAGAGTTATGATAATGAAAGCCTTTAAGAGCAAATTAATTTATTTAAGATTTTAATGATTTAAAATTGGAATTGATGATTTAAAGTGGTTTAATTTAGTTATGAAATTTTAATAATTTTAAGTTTGGAATAGTGTTCAAGTTGTTTTAATTTAATTAAATCTTTACATTTTAAATTATCACAATGTATTAGATTAATTTGGGTTGAAAGAGGTGTTTAAATTATTCAATTTAGATTTTAATGATTTAATTTTAATTTAATTGAAATATTTTAGATTAATTTTTAATTGGTTTGATTTTTTATGTTTTTAATTATGAATTGTCTTAAGGTTGATTTTCTTTAATGTTTTAAATTTGTTTTAGATTTTTTTAAGTGATTTAAAATTAATTTTAATGTTTTAAATTTATTTCAATTTGATTATCAAATCACTTAATTTTTTAAGCTTTTAATTTAATTAAGGTTTATTTTCATTTTAATTATTTAATTATTAATTTCAATTATCATTTTTGAGTTTGATTAAGAGTTGAATATTATTAAAGTGATTCATTTAGGGATTTTAAATTAAATAATTGATATCTTCTTAAATCATATCCCTAATCTTAATAATCCAAATTTTAACTTGTTCTTCCAAAATTCAAATCGTTTAATTAATTAAAATTTACTTTAAACATTTTCAAGATGATTAATGGCCTTCTACCCCTTAATTCCCTAGGTTTCAATCATCTAATGAAAATGTTAAAATCAGATATTTTACCCTCCCCTTGATTAAACCTAAATATTAATTAGGGTTAAAATTTTTTTAATTACCTTTATGTCCTTTTAAGCATGTTCATTTCATAACTCATTAAATTAAGCTCAAATGAGCTTGAAATTTTTATTTCACTTCACTCACATGTCAATTAAGACATTAGAGGAGAAAATGTGATTTTTCTATTTTTAATTTACTTTATATAATTATTTTAATGAAAAATAGGGATTTTCAATGGAAATTCAACAACATGAGCAAGACAAAGTTTCTTTCCTTAAGAAAATTATGGAATGTCCCTATTGACCAGAGGACCACTTGGACAAATTTTGGTAATTTTTAAAATTTTATTTTATTTATTATGATTATTTTGAGTTTTATGGTATTAATTAATTATAAAATAAAATAAAAGTTGAAAAATGAATTTTATGTTTTTCATAAATCTCTCTGACCTTAAGGAGTCTAGAGAAGAAAATTTTATATTTTTCTAATTTTTCTTTGATTTATTAGAATTAATTTAGTGAAAATGTAAGGAAATTCATTTTTTAATATTAAAAATTGTTTTAAGCCTTTAAAATTCAATATCTTAACTTAGAGACTAAGGAAAAATATTTGGTTTATTCCTAAGTGATTAGGAGTTAAAATATGACATTTTTGTGATTTTTAATGTTTTTGTGATTTTTATTATTTTTTAATTATTAAAATATAAAAATATGGTGAAAAATGAAAATTTTTAGAAAATTTAAATTTTAATTTTCTTAAACTTCCCTAACATCAGAGAAGCACCAAAACCATTTTGATGAATTTTTAAATTGTATTTTGGGTTTTATGAATTTTTAAAATTAGAAAATAGCCATGTGATTTAATTAATCCATTTAATGGGTTAAACCATCTCCAATTGATTCCAAATTTTTATGTGAGGTCCCTTCGATCCTAAGGACCAGTGGAGAATTATTTTCAAGTGATTTTGATGTATGGTTAGCCCTATTTAATTAAAATTCAGTTTTGAATGTTTAGGCCAATTAGGGTTATTCTTGAGGAATTAAACCAAACCAAAATTTTCCTAAGGTTCTCTGGTCATAAGATACCTCCCTAAATTTTTCTAGAATTTTCTAAGCAACATGCTAATTATTGGAATTAAAATGCCAAAACAGATACTTAAATTTGAAAAATCAATAACTTGCCATAGAAATGGCCTCTGACCTTAAAAAATTCAAGGAATGTTCCCAAGAACAGAGGCTACAAAAGTCCTATGGTCTCATGCCATGGTGAGTTGTGTGTGTGAGTGAAGAATTAAACACTAAAATCAGTAAATAATTAATTAAAAATAAAATACTCATCAAATTAACTCAATTTTTTTCCACATTGTTCTCCTCTATTCACTGAGTAAGAGGGTATTTTTATTTATTTTTATGATTTTTCTATGCAAAGATATGGATTTTTGAAGTTCTGGGTATTTAAATAAATCATAAATACCCCTAATTTCCTACTTATCTACGCGGCGCCAACTCATCCTTGGCAGCTCCGAAAGCCCACGCGGTGCGCTCCTATTCGACGCTGCCACCTGAGTTAGCAGCCACGCATCCCGCGGTCCCGCTCCGTCTTCTGATCCGACGTGATCTGCACCATCCATTCGATACACGCTCGATCCAACGGCGGCCGATCATCATCTCCGACTGGTGTGTCCCGAGAGCCATCCATACGCAAACCTTAAGACCTCTCTCATTTCTCAACGGATTTTTGTGTTCTTATGCTCTATGGATTCGTCTTGAAGAGAAGAACACATCCATATGGTTTACATGCCATGAAATTGATTCAAATGAAATGGAGAATTCATAGAAGCTCCGGAAGGAGAAGTGATCCATACCTTGGCTCTGAGAAGTGAAGCTTCAATCAGAGAGTTGTGTCACCTTCGATTGCACCCAAGGAAGCTCCAGATGAAGTCTCTGGCTCTAGGGAATTGCCTAAGTATAAAAGTGACTAAGGCCGATTTCAAACCTTGAACTCTGGAAGCAATGGCTGGCCTAGTGAGGGGGCTCTTGTTGGGGAACTTCTTCTCTACCTCTGGTGAAGGTGTGGGAGAAGTTAATTGGGATTTGGTGGAGTTTCAAGGGATGTCCTGTTCTGGCCTGAGAATTGAGCTCCAAAATTGAGCTCAATCAATGGAAATTAGGGCAGGAAGACAGTGGGGATGAATTGCTCTAGGCTAGGGGGAGCTCTGTGAGGAGTTTGGTTAAGTTTTGTGGAGGTTGATTTCATCCAACCTTTTGGCCGAGAGGAATGACTGATTTAAATAGCCATGGTTAGGGGCTTCCTGTGGGCAATTGAGGGCTGGGATTTCTGCTCTGGTGAGGAGAAGAAGAGCTGTGGTGGCCAATTAGGATGGGGCAGCTCAACAGGTGAAATTTAAATTTTTGTTTCCATTTAGACCTCTCGGCCATGGTGTTTTCCGGCAGCCTGGTGGCTGGCCGGCCAGGGTCAGGTCACCCTCAGGGTCAGGGAGGCCAGGGTTTGATGTTTGTGAGCTCAATTGGCTGATGCCATGTGTAAAGTGGTTTGATTAAAATGGAAAGGGGTAGGGGTTATTTTGAGTTCAAATGGGTTAAGACATGGTTTTGGGTTTGGTGCACCATCCAAGGCTTGACTTTAGGCTGAAAGGAATCATTTGGGCCAGCTGAATTGGAGTGGTGAAGTCTCCATCCATGGTGATGTGGCTAAACTTGGTTTAGAGTATAACATAAATGGGGTTAAAAGGGCTTAATGAAGGCTTAGGAAAGGCTCCCCTCTTCTTGCCATAAATGACTAGGTGAGGTGTCAAAACTCTCATGGCTTCATATGGCTTGTAAATGGCTCACATTTGGCTTACATTTGGCTTGAAAAAGGTTGGCTTGTTTCATGAAAAAGCGTTTTGGAATTTTTGATGAATTTAAGGGAAATTGACATGTGGCTTGATTTGGAATGACTTGATTATTGATTTAGGACTTAAGGATGATTTCAATTAAAGGTATGATGAGAAGAATTTGTCATGTGGACTTCAGAGCCAATTTTGGGCTTTTTTAAATTTAATGAAAATGGGCTTTTAAATGCTTCATGGAAGTGAGCCTTTAGGTTTTGAAATAAATTGATGGATGAAAATTGGTGAGGGGTTGTGTCAAATTATTGTTGGGATTGGTTTAGGAATGTACCATGAATAATTTGGAACAAGTTTGGTGTGATTTTGAATTGAATTAGGTTCAATTTAGGCTTTTTGGTAATGAGGCCAAAGTGGATCAAATTGGGCTAACTTGGGTTAAGGTTCGATCAATGTTGGTTTTGATGTAAAATTAATGTTGAAAAATTCTTTATGGGGGTGTGACAAAGAGTTTTCAACTTTGGTTGGGCTTTGATTTCGGGATTTGGGCCTATTTGGGTTCATGATTGGTTTAGGCTAAAATTGGGGATTTTTGGTTTGGGTTAGGCTTGGGTGGAGTTTGGTTTCAAATTTGGGGAAAATCATGTTAGTGTTTTTTTTGTGGGGATGCTAGGAAGGTTTAGGAAAAGATTTGGGGTTAATTGGAGTTAAGTTGGGTTGGTTTGGGCTAAGTTTAGGTCATGGGCCAAAATTGAGCTTTATTCTTCAAATTGAAATTGGATCCACATGTTGATGAAATTGGGTTTGTATTTAGTCTAAATTGGTATTGGGGATATTGAATTGAAGTTTATAATTGAATTGGATCAAAATTGAGCTCAATTGGAGTGGTTTGGTGGGACATTGGGTCTACTTAGGTTAAAAATAGGTCAAATTGGGGGTTTTGGTAAAAGTGGGAAAAATTGACAAAATTGGCTTATGGTGTAGTTGAACAAAATTAAATTGGGAATATTTGGTATTTTATGGAATTTTTGGGAATTTTCTGAATTTTTTGAATTTTTGGGTTAAAAGGGTATTTTGGGTATTTGGAGGGTATTGGGAGGTATTTTTGGAATTTTTGGTATATTTGGCCATTGATGATCAATTTGAGTGGGAGGAAATGTTTAGGATTGGTTTTGAGGAATTTTGGGTAATTTAGGCAATTTTACAAATTTTGGGCAATTTCAAGGGCAATTGGTAGGCTTGGTGGGTTTAGGGTCCCGGGGGTCAAAAATTGAAATTTTGAAAAAAAAGAACATTGATCAAGTGTGAGTGAAGTGAAATCATTTTGGTTGAGCCATGAAGCCATATTAAGCTCACAAAATCCATGAGAGGACTCATTTTAGGCACTCAATATGTTGTTCCTAACCCTCTTAGCCAGGGGCTTAGGGGTAATGTTCCATCCATATGAGTTACCTACATGAGTCAGGGAGTCAAATTGGGTATAGGTGTGGTTTTTAGGGTTTTAGGATGTGTGTGTAGGAGTGAGGTGTGTGCAAGTCAACCCTCACCAGAACCAGGCCACCCAGGGTAATCCTAAGTCCAAAGAGTTCTATAGGAAACTCATCCTTTAAACCTCCACATTTGATTTTAACCCTCCAAGTGGCTTAGGGGTTTACAATCAAACTTGTGGGGTTTGAAGGGAGCCAAGAAGTGTTTGAATTTTTAAGTGATGGGTCTCATTTCTAGTCCTCTAAGATAGTCAAGGAGAAGTCCTATGGCTAGATCCTAAGTACTAAAGAGAGAGAGGAGAAAAGACCTCATCAAAAATGAGGTCAACACTTAATTTGGCCTGTTAAGTTGTAAAATTTCTTGAGATTATGTAAGATCCAATGCGATATTATCTCATTAAAGTTAGTAGGAGTCACATGCAATTATATGGGTGAGAACTGTAGTCCATATAAGTGAATGTAATATTAGAAGATATTTTTATAGAAGGGAGTAAAATTAGAGGATTTTAGAGTGACAGGCCAAAACCACCTAATTTGGTTTGAAGTTTTGAGTTTTTTTATGAGAAGTTAGCCCCCAGGTGGTGGGAATCGAGGGAACTCTAGAGTGAGAGATTGGTATCTTCCCTGCCTAACCATGTTCAAAATAATTTAAATTTCAAATTAACCTATGTTCTTTATAGAACCAAGTAAGGGTAAATAACACATTTGCTTCTATCTGTCACAACAAAATTTAAATACTTCCACAACAATACTTTAAGAATTATCACTACTTCACGAAAGGAAAGAAAAAGATTTTAGTTAATAGTATTTTTACATCCAGTGTTATTAGTTATTGAAACCTTTACTTTCATTGCTTAGCATTTTATTAAGAAAATTTCAAAAGACAAATCAACTTTCTAAAACTTTTCAAAATCAAGACATACTATTTCAAAAACAATTAAAAAAGTAAAAAGATAATTTTCTAAATTCCTTTAAATATTTTCAACTTTTACCTGTGGGTTCGATATCTCGGGGCTTAATCAGAAAGTCCTATATTACTTGATAAACGATACGTATACTTGCATAGTATTCCATATTATAAAGTCATTATTTTCATATCTTAAATCATCAGTGCATTTATCCAGCGGAACCAAGTTTCTGGCATCCGTTACACTTATATCTATCGGGGATTATGTTTTTGGCGTCGTTGCCGGGTAAAAATAATTAAATTACATTTTAAATATAATTAAGAAATTTAAAATTTTTTACTTTTCTTTGTTTTTGTTAGTGTGTTGTGTTTTGTTTTGTTTTATTGTTGTATGAGTAGTTTAGGTTCTGAAGGACTTGTCCCTTACGATTCTGAATTAGAAAGAACTATCAGAAAAATAAAAAAAAATTAAAAATAAAGAAAAATAAAAAAATATTCAAGAAATGGCAAATCTTCAAGATCAAAATGTTGGCATCCATCAAGAATTAAGACCTTTAAGAGATTATATTAACCCTACAGTAGATGAACTTCGTGCTAGTATTCAAAACCCTGCTGTAGCTGCTAATTCTTTTGAGCTTAAACCTGCTATTATCCAAATGGTGTCTAATAATCAGTTTGGGGGAGCAACAACTGAAGATCCTAATTTGCATCTTGCTAATTTTCTAGAGTTGTGTGCTACTTTTAAATATGATGGTGTTTCGGATGATGTTATTAGACTTAAACTTTTTCCTTTCTCACTAAGTGATAAAGCTAAAATGTGGTTACATTCGTTAGCACCTGGATCAAATAGAACTTGGGGTGAACTGTCACAAAAATTCCTTGCTAAATATTTTCCACCATCTAAGACTGCTAAGTTGAGAAATGATATAACATCTTTTTGTCGGCTCAAGGGAAATCAATATATGAAGCATGGGAAAGAATTAAAGATCTCCTCAGGAAATGTCCACATCATGCGATACCAGATTGGTTAATAATTCAAACTTTTTATAATGGATTAGTTGGAACTCTTAGATCAATCATCGATGCTGCTGCTGTACAAATAGAAGGGCTTATTCCTCTTATATCAGCAATAGTCCAACCAAAAGCTTTCTTATAATTCTTTAACACACCTAGTAATTTTTCTTCTTGATCTTTACTCAGTTCAGAAGAAGTAATAACAAATAAAGTTAACGAATTTCCAAGAAACACATATTTTAAATATGAAGGTAACATTTTTAATTCCAGTTCAGGGGCTTTTTTAATTGATGGTAAAAGTATATCATTTTGAGTTATGTCTAAAGTTTTCCAATTATCTTTAATAAAATGAGTCTCTTCTTCTTTTAGTTCTTCATTTTCATTAGTTAAAAATTCAAAATTTTCTTCCGAAATGACTTTACATTTTTCTTGATAATGTTTCTCAACTAAATAATCAATTATATTCCTTCAATAACATTTCTCTTTATCAGGGTACTTCATTGATTTAAGAACATTGAATTTAATCTCTTGATCATTAACTCTCATGGTTAATTCTCCCTTTTGCACATCAATCATAGCTCGTCCGGTAGCTAGAAAAGGTCTCCGTAAAATAATAGGTATCTCTTTATCTTCTTCCATATCAAGTGCGACGAAATCTACAGGGAAGATAAATTTATCCACTTCAACAAGGACATCCTCTATAACTCCTTTAGGATAAGTGATAGATCTATCGACTAATCGAAGGGTTACTGTGGTGGGAGTAATCTCTCCTAAATTCAATCTTCAAAAAATAGAAAATGGCATGAGATTAATACTTGCTCCTAAATTACATAAAGCTTTTCCACAAAATTTTTCTCCAATAGCACAGGTATAGTGAAACTTCCAGGATCCTTAAGCTTTTTAGGTAATTTCTTTTGAATTATTGCACTCGCATTCTTCACTTAATGCAACAGTTTCAAAAGCTTCAAATTTTCATTTCTTGCTTAAAATATCCTTCATAAATTTTGCATAAGTTGGCCTTTGTTCCAAAGCTTCAGCAAAAGGTATGTTAATAGTAAGTTTCTTAAAAGTTTCAAAGAACTTAGAAAATTGATGATCAAGTTTCTGCTGTTTAAGTCTTTGAGGAAAAGGTGGTGGTGGTTTTTCATCTTCCACATTAATAGGTATAACAGTCTGATTTTGATTAGGAGAGAGAGTTTCTTTAGGTTTTTCAATCTCTTCAACCTCAATCTCTTTTTTAATTTCATTCTGCATTCTTTCTTTTAGTTCCTTTCCACTTCCAAGTTACACAGCCTTAACATGTTCATGTTCTTTTCCAGTTTCCTTTGGATTAATTTCAACATTACTAGGTAGTGTTCCTACAGGTCTGTTATTAATTAAAGTAGCAATTTGCCCCATTTGATTTTTGATATTACGAATAACAGTATTTTGATTTTGTAATTGATTATTCATTTGTAAAATTAATTCTTCTATTGATAAATTTTTCTATTGATTATTAAATCAAGAGGTTTATACTTTGGATTAACTTGATTATTCCAATTTTCAGTGGGGTGAGATTGATTATTACCCCATTGTTGTTGTGAATTATTCCAGTTAAAATTAGGATGATTTTTCCGCCCAGGATTATAATAATTTGAATAAGGTTTATTTTTACTTGCAATAGCTTGTAAAGTTTCAATAGTTTGAGAATCTTCAATATTAGCAGAGTTATTATGTGAAATATTAATTGCAAAATTATCTAATTTTCTAGACATTGCTGCTACTTGTGAAGTTAGGATAGAAAAGGCTTCATTTTCGTGAATACTTGTCATCTTTTTAGGATTAATCCTTTCGGAAGGCCATTGAAAATTGGTAGTAGCCATCTCTTCAATTAAAGTGTAAGCTTCTTCAAATGATTTAGACATTATAGAACCTCCAGCAGGAGCATCTATAATTGATTTTAAAGATCCAATTAATCCATTGTAAAATGTTTGAATAATTAACCAATCAAGTAAAGCATGATGAGGACATTTTCTTAATAGTTCTTTAAATCTTTCTGAAGTTTCATATATTGTCTCCCCGTCAAATTGACTAAACGAAGTAATATCATTTCTTAATTTAGCAGTTTTAGAAGGAGGAAAATATTTAGCAAGGAATTTTTATGCTATTTCAGCCCATGTTTTAATAGAACCAGTTGCTAATGAGTTTAACCACATCTTTGCTTATCTCTTAAGGAAAAAGGAAAGAGTCTAAGTCTAATAGCATCATCAGAAACATTGTTATATTTAAAGGTAGCACAAAGTTCTAAAAAACTAACAAGGTGTAAATTTGGATCCTCATTTGGTGTTCCACCAAATTGATTGTTTTGCACCATTTGAATAATAGACAATTTAAGTTCAAAAGAATTAGCATCTACAGTGAGTATTTGAATACTACTATGAAGTTCATCAACTGTAGGGTTAGCATAATCCTTAATGGTTTATAAACATTTTGATCATTAAGTTCAATTGGATTTTGTAAAGTAGCCATTTCTTAAAATTTTTGAATTTGTTTTCCCTTTTTAATTTTTCTAATTGTTCTTTCTAGTTCAAAATCTAAAGGTATTAATCCTTCAGAACCAAAACCACGCATAAAAAAATAAAGCAAGGAATAAAACTTTTTTAATTTATTTTTTATTTTTTTATTTTTATATTATTATATTTTTTTATATTTTTGGAAATATAATATTTAAAAATCTATAAATTGTACCTCTTATCCCGAGCAACGGTGCCAAAAACTTGACCCGATTTTTTTGTATTTCCAAATACAAGAATTTGTTACCACTTGTTAGAAAATTTAATTTCCGGCAACGGCGCCAAAAACTTGACCCGATTTTTGTATTTCCAAATACAAGAATTTGTTACCACTCGCTAGAAAATTTAATTTCGGCAAAGGCGCGAAACACTCGACTTCGGAATAACTTGCTATATAGATGTGTACCAAATTTTAATTTACGACAATAGCATTAAATAAAACTTGATTGCTACTGAATGCTAGGTTGTTAGTGATTAATACTTTTTAAATATATGTTTATATAGCAAAATATAATTTTAAAGGAAAATATTTTATATACTTTTTGGGTACTACGCAAGTATACGTATCATTTCAAGTAATAAAGGGCTTTGAAACAAAGACCCCAGTATCGATCCCACGGGGAAAAAGGGTAATAAATTTTTAAATATTGTATTTCAAAATCTTTTTGTATTTTAATCTAACTATAAATTACTTTTAATTTACTAGATGCAGATAAAGAAAGCAATAATAAGAAAATGATTTTGTGAAAACAATATAAAATAAACAACTTTCTTCCTTTCAATTAATTCAAGATTTTTAAGATAATTTAATATTCTTTGGAGAATCTATTTTATGGTATTGTGCCAAATAGAAGCATTTCTATTCTTTACCCTTTGATCCAGGCGCAAAGAACATTGGCTAATCTACGGATCGAGTCTGGATGTATTATTAGTAGAATGGGTTAATCTAGGCTCACACTACTAGATGTCCAAGGGTGGCTATGGTCGGCCCTACTAGTGACCCTTTCCTTATCTATAAATCAAATTATAAGAATTTAGTCTATCACTCTAAAAACTTATCAATTCTATGCCCTTTAAATCTTATCTTCCTATTTATTTGCACTTCACCTTGAATAGCCCACGCATTACCTTTGACTACACAAGGATTCACGTGACATCTACAAGTTAAGAGTTCTTCTCCTTCTAGGTCTCAAAACACTTCAACAGGTTTTAACAATTTAAATGACCAATTTAAAAAGTAAAGTAAGATCAGGTATTAATATCATCACAATGTTTTGAAAATATTTTGATTTTCAATTCTCCATCGAATTTTATATTATCTTATTTATCTTTTCATAATTGAAGGAAGAAAGTAAACTAACTACTCAGAACACATTGAATATAAATAGCAAAACATAATAAATAAACTTTGAATCAAAAATAAAATACTTATCTCAAATATTCCTTCTTCAGATCTTCTGATTCCTACTGACTCTACAGTGTATTGAACTCCAGATGCAACAAATTGAAAATAAACTCACTAAACTAAATGAAAGTGGCCCTAAATTTCTCTCTCTATTTCTCTCTCTAAGGATGAGAGACCCTAAAGTGGCTAAGAGATAGGGGATACATTGGGGGCACACACACACACACACACTTTTTTCTGAAGGAGTGGACTCCTATTTATATTCTTCAAGGGTTGCCTTGAGGCACCTCTTCAAAACATGTCCAAATTAAATGAATCTTCTAGAAGTCTGTCCTGCGCCTATGCGCCAGACACCACGTCGAGTTCTTCGCACCTCTTCACTTTAGCTCACACCTTTTCGTGATTAAAACCGTTTTGGAGCGTCCAAATGCAATGTATCACATGTCCTATTATCAAGGAACAACTGCCAGTCTTCTAGAATGTCCAATAACCGCTCACTCCGTCAAAATAACAGTCCAAAAGTCGTAAAAAACGTGACAGTTTCTGTGTCTAGTCTGGCGCGTAGGCGTCAACTTCCGGCGCCTAGGCGCCAGGCCATAATTTTTGATAATTCTTGTATTTTGCTCCTTTTTGCTCCTTTTTGCTCCTTTTTGCTCCTTTTTCACCCTTTTTTCCTTTTTTGGACCTTTTTACATCACCTACATCCAAAAACACAAAAAACCTTTCATTAAAGCATAATATCCTTAGAAATTGATAAAAATCAAGGCATAAAAATAGGTATTTTTTTCATGGATCAAGAGACCTAAAGAGGATGCTCCAAAAGGTTTTGAAAGACCTCTTTCTCCACCTAAGACTTATAATTCGAAGATGTGTACCTTTGGAAGAGACTTATGAAATTATTCAAAATATCATGATTCTGATTATGGGGGACATTTTGGAAGTGATAAAACTGCATATAAAATATTACAATCAGGATTTTATTGGCCTATAATTTTTAAGGATGTGATTGATTATATTAAAAATTGTGATAGATGTCAGCGTATAGGCAATATTCCTAGAAGAAATGAGATGCCCCTAAATTATATGTTGGAAGTTGAAATATTTGATGTTTGGGGATTAGATTTTATGGGACCATTTACACCATCTTTCAGAAATGTGCATATTTTAATAGCAGTAGATTATGTTTCCAAATGGATTGAAGCTATTGCTTTACCTCGATGTGATGCTCAAAGTGTTGCAAAGTTTTTAGAAAAGAATATATTTTGTAGATTTGGAATATCAAGAGTAATCATAACTGATGGAGGAAGTCTTTTTAGAAATGCGATTATTTGGAAGTTAGCAAAGAAATATCATATTAATCATCGCGTTGCTACTGCTTATCATCCACAGACAAGTGGTTTGGTTGAATTATCCAGTCGTGAAATTAAAAGAATATTGGAAAAAACTGTTAATCCAAATAGAAAGGATTGGTCAATTAAACTGGATATAGGACTATAGGACTGCTTACAGAACACCTATAGCAATGTCCCCATATAGGATAATTTTTGGAAAAGCTTGTCATTTACCTTTTGAACTTGAGCATAAAGCATATTGGACTATTAAAGAGTTCAATTATAATTTGAAAGATGCTGCTGAAAAAAGATTTTTTGCAATTGAATGAGCTTAAAGAAATAAGGAATGAATCTTATGAAAATGCTAAGATTTATAAGGAAAAGATAAAGTTATGGCATGATCAGAAGATTCATACCAAAAATCTTGTACCAGAATAACAAGTTTTGCTGTATAATGTTATATTGAGAATATTTTCTGGAAAACTTAAGTCCAGGTGGATGGGTCCATCCATTGTGATAAAAGTTTATTCTTATGGAGCTGTAGATATTCAAGATCCTAAGACTGGAAAAATATTTAAAGTTAACGGACATAGACTTAAGCCATATTTTTCAGTCAATAAATTTAAATCTAATTAGAATTTAATGTTGGGTCACTCAGAATGAGTTTTGGGTATGTCGGGCTGAAGACGTTAAAACAAGCGCTTTGTAGGAGGTAACCCATATTTATCGGTGTGCTTTGCATTATGTTTGTTTTGTATTTTTTGTTTTCTTTGTTTGGTTTATTTTTATGTTTTTAATGGTAGTAATTCAGAGTTTTTAAACTTAAGTAGAGTTTATTCGACCTTAATAGATGATATTCACCGGACTAGGAGACCTCATACGGAGCTTCTTTGGGATCAATCGAAGATTTAACAAACCTCGGATTGAAACCACACTTCTCGGCAAAGGTATGGCCTCCTCTTCTTCCCGAGCTTCGAACATTCTCCATTTTTATTGCGTAAATTTCATCCCACATAAACCGTATGGATGTGTTCGTCTTCTCAGAACAGATCCATAGAGCATAAGAACACGAAAATCCATTGAGTATCGAGTGAGATATTAGGGATTTAGTGTCGGGCGGCTCTCGGAGTGAGGACGTTCGGGGGCCGATGAACGGATGTCGTCCATTCAATACACGCGCGGACGGACGGCTCGGATGGCGTCGGTCGGAGATGGTACGTGGTGCCCGCGGGGCCCGGGCTGCTGACTCAAGCGGCGGCGTCGAATGGGGTGAGCGCGTGTGCGTTCGGAGATGCCGAGGATGACGCGGCGCCGACTCGGATAAATACAAAATTAGAGGTATTTTCTATTTATTTAATTCCTAAACTTGGAAAATTCATAACTTTGTGTAGGAAAATCATAAAAATAAAATAAAAATACCCTCTTGCTGGAGTGAACGAGAGGAGAATAATGTGGAAAAGAAATCATTTAATTTCATCAAGTATTTTATTTTTAATAATTTATTTACTCTCTACATAGCATTTTCAATTCCCCATGCATGCATACAATTCACCATGGCATGAGACCATAGGGCTTTGAAGCTTCGAATTTGGGAACATTTCCTGAATTTTCCAAAGTCGGGGAGAACCGTCCATATGAAAAGTTATTGACTTTTCAAATTCATGTTACTGTTTTGAGTATTTAATTCCAATAATTAGCATGTTGTGAAATAAATTTTAGGAAAATTTGGTGATGTTATTTATGGCCAGAGGACACAGGAAAAATAGGTTTTGAGGTTAGTTCATTTAAAAAATAACCTAATTGGCTTAAACACCCAAAATGGATCCCTAATTAATTAGAGCTAATCATACATCAAATTGACTTGAAATCAATTATCCATTGACCTTTAGGATCAGAGGAACCCACCATAAAAATTTGAGGTCAATTGGACTTGGTTAGCCCTACCAAATGGGTTGATTGAGCCATTTAGTCATTTTGAACTTTAAAAATTCATAACTTTCAAAATATCTTTTAAAAAATTCTCCAAATTGGTTTTGGAGCCTTTTTGATATTAGGGGAATTTAAGAAAATTAAAATTTCAATATTCTAAAAAAGTTGATTTTTAATATTATTTTAATATTTTTTAATCATTAAAAAATAATAAAAATCACAAAAATAATAAAATTCACCAAAATGTCACATTTGAATTTTAATCACTTAGGAACAAACCCCATATTTTTCTTAGGTCTATTTAATGAGATATTAAATTTTAAAGCTCTAGGGGAATTTTAAAATTAAAAAAAAAAATGTATTTTCTAGCATTTTTACCAAAATAATTATAATAAATCATACAAAAATCAGAAAATTGTAAAAATTGATTCTCTGATTTCCTTGATATCAGAGAGATTTTGAAAATATAAAATTCATTTTTCAACATTTATTTTATTTTTAAATTAATTAACACTCAAAACTTAAAATAATTATAATAAAAATAATGTAATTGAAAAAATCACCAAAATTGGTCCAAGTGGTCCTCTGGTCATTAGAAATGTCCCTTATTTTTTCTTAAGGATAGAAACTTTCCCTTGGTCATGTTATTAAATTTTCCTTGGAAATCTCTGTTTATTTTACCAAAAATAATTATATAAATAAATTAAATACGGAAAAATCACGTTCTTTCCTCTCATGTCTTTATTGACATATGAGAGAAGTCACATAAAAATTTCAAGATCATTTGAGTTCAATTTAGTGAGTTATGAAATTATTAAGCTTAAAGGGTAAAGTGGTAATTAAAATTTTACAATCCTTAATTAAAACTTTAGGTTTAATAAAAAAATTAACAAGTAAAATATTTGATCTAATCTGATTTGGATGATTGAAATTTAAAATAATTAAAGGGTAGAAATCCATTAAGCAATTTAAAATAATTAAACCTTAATTAAATAATTGATTAAATTTGGAAGAATAATAAAATTGGAATTATTAAAATAGGGATATTATTAGGAAGAGATTTATTCTTTAATTTAAAAATCCCTAAATTAATCATCTCATTAACATTGATTCTTAATTAAAATGATAACTCGAATTCAAAACATTAAAAGACTTAATCATTAAACTAAAATTAAATTATTAAACTCTTTAAAATTTCAATTAAAATTAAAAATAAAATTAAAAATTAAATTAAATTAAATGAAGATACAAAAATTGGAATTAAATTAAATTAAATTAAATTAAATTAAATTAAATTAAAATTAAACGTTGAATTAATTAAAAGATTAAATTAAATTAAAATTAAATAAGTAAATTAAATTAAATTAAATGAATTAAATTAAATTAAATTAAAATTACATAAATAAAATCAAATTAAATTAAGCTAAATCAAATTAAAGATTAAGTTAAATGAATAAATTAAATTAAATTAAATTAAATTAAAAAAAATTAAATCAAATTAAATTAAATTAAAAATTAATCCGTCAAAAGTAAATTAAGAAAGTTACTTATTGAACGAAACTAAATTGAATTAAATTGAATTAAATTAAATTAAAATTAAATTAAATTAAGTCAAATTTAAAATTAAATTGAATTAAATAACATCTACCTAAAACGGAAAGGAAATTAAATCTAAAATAACTTGAACAATTTATTCAGTGCAGCAGTTAATTGAAATTAAAACTGAAAATCACAAAACCATTTGAGCAATGATTTACCACCAGCTTTGTTGTCATAACTCCGAAACATAATATTAAATGAAATGTTACTTGGCTTATAGGACATTCGAAGCATCCCGAGTTCCTTTGAGTAAGATAACAATAAAACCAGCTAAACCTCGGACGATTAATTCATTTGTGTAATTAATTCGTTTGAACTGAAATCACAAGTTTATTGAAAAGATGTTTAAAGATTTGCCTTAAGCACTTCCTCGATATGATAGGGGATGTTCTTGAAGCTCAGTGGGAACTTAATTGTTCTTTGATGAAGAAAATCATCTTAGAAACAAAAATACAAAGAACCTAGACGTCATAGGAAATGACTAGGTTATAGGATTAGAAACTTGGTAGAAAACCATAACCCTTACCTTAGCTTTACCTAGGAACTTGCTTAAATATTCTAATTGTGTTTTAAGTGCGGCTTGGGATAGCGGGAAGACCCTCGGGTACGCTTTTATTTTATTGCAATTTACTTTCTTACGATTACATTATTACGATTTATTTAACCGCATTGGTTAGCGTTTTCTTGCATGATAAACAATTTGTTGCATGAAAACCCACACCTTTAGGATAGTCCCTATTTGAAACCAAAACTAAGTTAAATGTGAGATAAAATTCACGCCCACCCAAACATTTGAAAATATAAAACAACTCGAAATTTAATCGCAAAACAGAACCTGAGAAACTACAATTACAACTAAATTAAAACATCCTGTTGGATGATCGGGAATACCTCGGATGATGTAACCTACGTGTTGCTAACGGGATTTCCCACGGTCTAAATGAAAGTGTAGAACTCATTCGATTGAGTTTAGCGAATTAAGTACGAATTTAAGTGAATCGATAAAAATAATGATGCGGAAGGATGGAGCGAGTGGGATCTTAACCGGTGTCGTTATAATCAACTTTAAGATTTATTTAATTAAAATATTGAAAACACTTGGAAATTAAAGATTTTCTCTAAACCAAAACACTTTTCTCATCTGATTTATGACTTCTAAAATTAAACTCTGTAATGACAAGGGGCTTTCCGGAGCATGAGTGGGCGGCTTGATATCGTCATCGAAAGTAGTGATCTCGCAATAAAAACTTTCCTAGAAATTAAATAACAAAGCATAGGACTTTGAGGTAGTTTGCCTAATTACCCAACATAAATCCTCGGCCTCATTCAGGCATTTGCATTGCAAATTAAGCCCTAATGGGACTTGAGATTTCGAGGTAGTCGTCCGATGCGACATAAACCACCATGCTTGAGTTGTTTGTACGTTCTATCATATAAATATAAGCCCTAATTAATTAAAATTGTAGGAAATTTGAAATGTTAAATAAATATTGGACTTTCCTAAATTAGAGCAAACAATAGGATAGTTGAAGTCACGGAGATTCGCTTCGAATCGTAATTTCTCCTACTTTTCTTCCTTTGAATTCTAAAATAAAATGTTCAAATTTGATCCATTCCCACATCGAAATTCCAAAAATTCAATGCTCAGAAACCTAAACTTTGAAATCCTTGAGAGCGAAATTATTGATTATTATCGAGAGTTTTCTTGGTGATTTCCGTCACTTAATATGTAATTAACTATAGGGCTTGCCCTTATAGGGAATTTTTCAAATTTAAATTGCTAGTGAAATGGATATCATTCTGGAAGATAGAGCTATCAATTGGAATTCTGGTTCTGTTGCTGTGGGTAAGAAGATCCTCAAAATAATGGACAGCATCCTGGGCAATTTCAGCAAGATTACTTAACATAATACCATCAGCAGACTTGATACTGTGAATGTTGTTGCATTTTCTTCTATACCTGATGTAGGCTTGGTAGTATTTGGTATTCGTGTCCCCTTGGATGAGGTGATTGACTGCAGCTTTCTGTTTCAGATAAAGCTCCTGTCTTTCAGAAACTAAGAGGAGGTTGGCTTGAGCAGAGATAAGTTGATCTTCACTAGCAGTACCAGCTTGGACTTTTGTTTCTAAGAGAGCAACTTCTTCTTCAGCCTTGATCACAGCTTTGAAAACATCACCAATAGTATGCCAGCTCCAATATCTAAGTGCTTTACTGAGCTTGATCTGAAGGAGTTTTAGTCTAGTGAGAGGGGAATCATGATACACACTGCCCCAGCTACTTTGAACAATGCTAAGGAAATCAGCCTGTGAGGACCACATGTTCAGGTACCTGAAGGGGGGGAGTAATTAGAAGGTTTTGGGGAGGTTATAGTAATAAGTAGGGGTCTGTGATCAGAGGCTGTGAGACTTAAATGTGTCACATAGGTGAGGAGCCAATGGGAAATCCAACTGCTGTTAACTAGAATTCTATCCAATCTTTCCCAGGTGTTACCTCTTTTCCAGGTGTAGAGAGGTCCTCTGAAGCCAAGATCAAAGAGATCTGCAGTCTGAATTTGTTCATTAAACTTTGACATAGAAGCAGTGTTAGGAGATCTACCTCCCAGCTTTTCAGTTGATGAGCAGATGCAGTTGAAATCTCCTCCCACAAGCCAAGGGGAAGAGAGACTGGAACCTATGCTATGTAGATTTCTCCATAAGTTAGTTCTATCTTCTGGTCTGCATCCAACATAAACAAAAGTTGTAAACCCACTTTGACCATTGATGTTGAAGGAGGAGTGAATGAATTGCTGATTGTCTATGAGGGGGGTCCAAGTGATTTCCTTCCTATAAAAGATCCAAATTTTATTATTGCAATTGGCAAAATGTTTGAAGCCATTGAATTTATTGATAATTTTACTCGGAATGTTTGTACACCATGGGTTCAAGGATTGCAATACACCAAAGTTTGTATTTTTTAGTAAGGTGAAGAATTCTTTTCGGAGATGAGGGGTTACCAATACCCCTAATGTTCCAAAGAAAGTAGATTAATCATGGATGGGGATAGGGGGGTTGTGATTTGGATCCGGTTTTGACGAGCCCCAGCCGGTCCTCCTCGGTGAGGGGTGTGCCAAGTTTTGGGCTTCGGATAATGCCTTTTTTCTTCCTCGAGATCTCGTGTGTGCCATTTCCTTCTAACTCAGCCTTCCATATTAGCCATAACATTAGCAGGTAACTTTTCTACCCAGGGTACGTAGTCTTGAGATGGTGTGATGATTTGAATTTCTACCTCTTCTCTTCGCACCAGTTATCATTTTCATTAGGAGGGGACTCTAGCACAGGAGTAGACTCTCTAGTAGAAGAGTCCAACTTCTGGGGGGAGTCAGGACTGAAACCCTGACCAGGGGCAAAAGCCCTGGAAGCACTCCCATCAAGAGCCCTGGGGTTGGAAATGCAATCATTCTGGAAACCTGTAGTGCCTGTAGGTCTCACCTCAGGCACACTGGGATTCAAATGGATAGTATTGGGACTGAAACCATGTCTCACAGCAGAAACCTAAAGTGCTGGCTCAACACCAGTAGATGGAAGGTTTGCTTGAGACAAGAGAGGGCTTCTTTTGTTAGGGGGATGGATTCTGTAACATCGCTCAAGGGTGTGGCCAAACATCTTACAGTGTGTGCAGAAATAAGGTTTTTGCTGCATTATAACCTCCTGCCACTGGCCCTCCTCTTGAGACCCAATCCATATTTTCTTGATTTCAGGCAAGGAGACATCTCTTTCAACTTAGATTCTGGCCATTTCAGGCTTTGCTTTATTAATTGTAGCAAGCATCACACTCGAGGGGGTCCCAATTGCTCTACCAATTTGGAATAAAGCGATTGGTTAAAATATCTCGTAAGGAAGATCGGGAAGTTTAAACCGGAGGGGAACAATCGGGGGGTCTTTGTCTGGGTTCAAAGTCACCGTCCACTTAATGATTTTCATATCCACTCCTGCTATGCTTACCAATTGTTTAGCAAACAGTAAAGCATAATCCTCTTCACTGGTGAAGTTAATTAACAAATGTCTGCCATCCAAGAGTCCAATTTTCCAACTCCCTTTGAAATTGAGAGACTCAAAAAACTTCCTCACAAGCTCCATCTTGGGGTGTCCCAAACTGAATTTACCAACCAGGGTGAGTTTAACTTCTTCATCCAATACATTTAACTCCTCAGAAGTAAAAATAACAGCTGGGCAGCCCTCCCTTTCCTCAATGGGTCTGATAAAGGGGCAGGAAAGCCTACCAGCTGCAGCATCATGGAGTCTTTGGGGAAAGAGAAGCTTTGAGGGGTCAGAAGTAGAAGGAGCATTACCCACCACTCCAGCATAAGTAGCTTTGGCCCAAGCTATGTTAGTTTCCAAGTCAATGGGGTGAGCCATTGCAGGAAAACCAAGCTCAACCAATCCAGAAAAAATAAGTGGCTGCAAAGTCAAGGACTCAACACAACAGAAGTGATCCAAGAAGGAACACTAAAATCCAGAACAGAATCTGAAGAAATAGAGGGGACAGCCAGCAAGGGTAGCCAAGAAAACCAATGGAACAGTAGAAAATTTAAAAGGAGGAGCCCGGGAAAGTCAGAACCACCAGCAAAGAAGCCCAAAACAGCCACCACACTCAACCAAGAGTTAACACCAGGAAAACCACAAGTTTCACTCACCTCTCTCACCACTGTAAGGCCAGCTCGCCGATGAGTCATGGTCGAAACCCTAGCAGAGCTCCACACCCAGACCACCATGTTTATATATATATATATATATATATATATATATATATATATATATATATATATATATATATATATATTGAGAAAAAGAAGAAAATTCATTCATCAAAAGTCGACAAAGTTACATACATCTAATAAAGGGAATATCACCAAATCCCCAAAAGTAAAAGCTTTAAAGGATCATCGGGTTTAACATCAAAATAATCCTTTCGAGTTGCAAGTGGCATGTTTGGCCAACCAGCTAGCAGTGTTGGTTACCTTCTCTAAAGATATGAGACCACTTAATGTTGAGAGAGCCAAATGTAGAGAGCAATGTTCGTAAGGGTATACCAAATTCCAAGGAGGAGGAGATAATCCTTGTATTATATTAACCAGCTGCTGAGAATCAGATTCAATCCAGACAAATTGGTAGTTCAAAGCTTTAGCAGTAATCAGGGCCCAATAAGCAGCTTGGAGTTCAGAGTGGAGAGCTGACAGTGAGATGATAGGAACTTGAAAGTACCACAATAACTTACCTCCAGAATTTCTGCAAACTGCCCCAATTCCAGCAGCAGAGTTAGTGAAACTCCCATCTATATTTATTTTTATCCATGGTGGAGGTGGAAGGGACCACTTCAGCAATGTAGGTTTTCTTTTAATTGTGGGCTTCAACAGTGGCTTCTTACTTAGAAAACTGCAGCAGTTGGCCACCATATGATTAATACTACAAGTTCTGTTGTCATACTTCACATGATTCCTATGCATCCAAACAAACCAGCAGATAACTAAAGGTAAATCGAACCATTTTTCATTTTTCCAGTCCTCCCAGCAAGCTTCCCAATTGAGCCAATTGTAATTGAGGTGGTTAAGATGGAATTGTTGTAAAACAAGTAATCCACACTCGTTTAGTGACAAGACAATGGAGAAAGAGGTGGGAAAATGATTCTTCCCGAGCTTGACACGACCAACATCTAGAAGCTAGTCTTAGTCCTTTGAGTTTTAAAATATCATCTAATGGAAGGTAATGATGAAACATTCTCCAAGTAGAAGTAAGACATAGAGGGAGATAAAAGCCCGGTCCAGATTTTCTCCCCAAGTAGTATCAGTGCCAAAGTTGAAATGAGCTATGAATCATTTGATTGAAAGAAATTTTATTAGACTGCTTCAAGTATGATTCTATCGGTATAGTTGGATTAATAGGGATTTGAATGATCTGCTCGTATGCTCTCTTCATCCAAAATTTCATTCAGCTTGTTGACATTCCATTGATCCTCCATCCAGAAATCTGCAACTGTTAGTTGGTGATTGAAATCAGCAGTAAAATTTAAATTGCCATCTCCTATCCAGTTGTCATAATAGAAATTCACCTCCCCCTTGCCCACTTCCCGACAGAAATACCGATTGGCCGGATCCTTAACTTTCAAGCAAGCTTCTCCAAGTGCTTAGAATCCCCTTGTCTTGGTACTACGTAGTTTGGGTGAGCTTTCCAACAATATTTATCAAACAAGAATTTTGCCCACATGGTATCTTTCCTTCGAATTTAATCCACTCGCTTACAATAGAACAAATGACTCATCCGTTGGAAATTTCTCAGCCCTAGGCCCCCAACCTTGTTTGGTTTGCAAACCTTGTTCCATATAGCCCAATGATATTGTTTGGTTTGGCCTTCCCAGCAGAAATTTATTAAACATTGTTTCTATCATTTTCTCGAGTGCTCTTTTTCATTCTAACTATTTGAACCGATAAAGGGGAAAGGTTGAGAGTATACTCTTAAGCAATGTTAATCTTCCACCATTAGACGTAAAGGTATTAGTCCAGCGAGTTTAATGTTGATGTAATCTTCCTAACAACTTCATCATACCGAGATTGCTTCCTCCTTCCTTTATTTAACTCGCACTCCTAGATATTTCAAGGGGAGATCAGCAGCAGAAAATCCCGTGTGCTCTTTCAACCACTCGTTGATATTTGAACCCTTTCCCGACCAAATATTGACACTTCCTTTGGTTTAATTCCAGACACTGTTACCAAGGCTAGGTGATCGACCGCTGCAAAGTTTTCTTTACAGCAAGCTTACTTCCATTGGTGAAAATGATGACATCATCAGCATATGCCAAGTGACTTATAATCTGTGAAGAACCATGCTTAAAATGAAGATAAGGATAAAGTGTTTGAGCAGACATTCGCAGTTCTAGAGAAGTAATCAAAAGCCAAAATGAAGATGGTTGGAGAAAGTGGGTCTCCTTGTTTCAACTCCCTACCGCGCTTTATAGAAACCACGACTACGGCCATTAACCAGTACACTGTAATAGGCATTGGACAGCCATCTTTGAATTAAAGCACAAAAAGCAGGATGGAAACCTCTAGCTTTAAGTACCAGATCAATAAATTTCCAACTGATAGTATCATATGCCTTTTTAAGATCCAATTTGAGAAGTAAATTATGTCCCCTACATTTCTTATCAATATCAAGTAACAATTCCCGAGCCAAAAGACAATTATCGGTAATAGTTCTTCCCCGCACAAAAGCAGATTAGTTAGAGCCGATCAATTGGTTAAGATGGGGTTGTAATCTCCCCACAAGAATTTTGCTAATTATTTTAGAAAAAGTAGTAGTAAGGTCGATAGGTCCGAAATCAGTCCACCGAGTTTTTCGAGTGCCTTTGGGAATAAGAGCAATGCTGGCTGCTCGCAAAATATTTAGGAAGATCCGACCCCGTAAAGAAAGAATGAACTCGCCCGAATAAGATCAGCACCCACAATATCCTGTGCTTTAGTATAAAATGTTGAAGTGAAACCATCAGGACTCACTGTTTTATTACCATCAATGCTGTGCAATGCCCGCATTATCTCCTCGTTTATCGTGGAGGGAAGTTAAATTCAGCCGATTCACATAATCTTGATGATCGGAAAACATCTCAACAACAAATGAAGTAGAGGATATAGGTTGTTCAGCAAACAAATTCTGAAAATGTGATACATCACTTTGTGAAATAGAAGATTGATCAGTAACCCAATTGCCAGCCTCATCTTTGATTTTAAGTATAGTATTTATTTTTCTTCTGTGTTTAATAACTGCATGAAAATACTTAGAGTTCCTGTCCCCATAGAGGTATTTATTCACAGCAGCCTTTTGTTGTAGAAAGCCTCTTCCCTTTCCAGTGGCTTGGAAAAACGAGATGCTCGGGCATTTTCAAGCTCATGTGCCCGAAACCCTCCCAAATCGTTAGCAGACTTCTAACAAATGAACTTTGGCTTCGCATCTTTAACTTGCTGAAAAACATTCCCAAACCGATTCTTATTCCACAATCTTAGTTTAAAAGCTACATTCTTTTGCAATCTCCACAATCTCACAAGAGGGTTGCAGCTAGTGTGATCCAAAACATGCCGAGCTCGTGCACTTCAGCTAAAAAACTAATATGAGTGCACCAAACATTGAGAAATCTAAACCGAGAGTACCCTTTGTAAGAACTCGAAAGAAATCTGTATTAATAATGGGGAGTGATCGGATGTTGCTCCGTGTAAATGCCGCACTTGAGTTATGGGAAAGGTGTTGAGCCATTGATCATTAGCTAAAACTCTATCAATTCTCTCAAACAGATTACCTCTCTTCCATGTGAAAGGGGTTCCAATATAGCCTAGATCAAATAATCCTGCATTAGTGATATTCTGAGAGAATTTTAACATGGTATTAAGGTCAGGAGTTCTTCCCCCCTTTTTCTCACTAGGATCTCTTATGCAGTTAAAGTCCCCACTGACAATCCAATTTGAAGGGTTATTAGTATTGATCAGCCACAGCTCTTTCCAAAGAGAATCTCTGTCCATTGGAGTACACCCTGCATAAATGATAGTAGCACTACCCTGAAAAGAATCCAATCCAAACTTTAAATGTAGAAATTGATAATTATCAAGTTGAACATTGCAGTTAAGCTCCTTTCTGGTAAAAACCCAGATTTTATTGTTACAGTTGGAGTGAAAATGGAATCCTGGAAATCTTTTAGTAAATTTAGAGATGTTGATATGTACCATAGGTTCAAGTAATGCTATAATCCATGGTTTAAAGGTCCTATTAAAATGTAATAATCTATTAAGGGTGCCAGGACTTGCCACACCCCTAACATTCCAACAAATCAGATTAATCATGATGTAATGCTTTACCAGCCTCTAGTGATTCTGGGGGTGTTGCATCGACCGATCCATACCAATAATATTAGACTTAGATAGATTTTGCAGCTCCGTAATATCTTTTCTCCTTCTTCTACTTTTCTGTTGAGACCAAACACCATCAGCAGTAGTTGCTAGATTCTCAAGGATGATTTGGGCAGATTCCCCATCTATGGGACTTGAGGGGGTTATAAAAGTGGCACCTGCATCAGAGTGATCAGGGATCACTTCCATAGTAGCACCCATTCTCTGTACAACACTTGTGATCCTAGATGTGGTGGCAGCTGCAGGCTCCTTAACAAAAGTGTTGGATAAATCATCTTGCTGTAAATTCTTTGTCCTCCTCCTCCTCGCTTCCTTGCCGAGAGCAGTGCCCCTTCTACATCAGAATAATCTGGACTCACATCCTCAGCTGCAGTAGCAAATACATTATTCATAACATTATCTCTACTCTCTATTGGT